>JAEIFR010000592.1:0-413676 GCA_018904105.1 Zaprionus tsacasi | reverse complement strand
ATAAAGCGTCGGCAACGACATTATGAGAACCTTTTCTATGCTGGATTGAACATTCTAAACCGCGTAATTGCAATGACCATCTGGCCAAGCGCCCTGTAAGATCTTTTTGGTTTAACAACCATTTCAGAGAAGCATGGTCAGTGATTACTACAAACGCTTGTCCTTCTATGTATGAACGGAACTTTTGTACGCCTTTTAGGACAGCTTGCGTTGTTGTTTGGTTAATTTAACCGACATATATGCGATTGGTAACTCCAAGCCATCAACGCTCAGTTGAGCTAACACGCAGCCGAGTCCATGCAGACTGGCGTCGCACAATAATAAAAATGGCTTTGAGAAATCTGGTGTACTCAGAATGGGTGCTGATGTTAACTTGCCTTTCAAAATCTGGAATGCTTCTTGAGCTTGTGGATTCCACTTGAATTGCTTATTTTTCTTTAAGAGTTCTGTCAGTGGCAGAGTAACAGAAGCATAGCCGTCGACGAAACGTCGATACCATCCTGTCATACCGAGAAATCTTCTCAATTGTTTGACAGTAGTCGGTATCGGGAATTCGTTTATTGCCGTGAGCTTTCCTGGGTCTGTTTTTATTTTACCGTGTCCTATGATAAATCCAAGATATTTTATTTCTTGCATACAAAATTTGGACTTGGCGATATTTATAGTCAGGTTCGCATTGCGCAAGTAACCTGCTATTTCGCTTAAAAGTACCATATGGGATTCGAAATCTTCCGAGAGGACTAATAGATCATCCAAGTACACGAATACTCTCGTGCGCAAATGTGCGGGAATAACTTGATCCATTAATCGAACTAAGGTTTGTGCAGCGTTGCACAGTCCGAACGGCATCACTTTGTATTGATACAAAGGGCGATTTGGAATTGTAAATGCCGTTATTTGGCGTGATTTCTCCTCAAGAGGGATTTGCCAGAAGGCATGCTTCATGTCTAGGCCTGTAATGAAACGAGCGGGTGGTAACCTGCTAAGTATTCCATCAACGTGTGGAAGAGGATATGCATCCTTGCGGGTGCATTTATTAATCTCTCTTGAGTCCAGGCATAAGCGGAACTTTGTCTCCTTTTCTCACGAGGACACAATTGCTGCTCCATGCGCTCTTAGACTCCTCGATGACGTCTAAATCGAGCATATTTTGGATCTCAGAGAACATAAGCTTCTCCTTAGCTGGGGATATAGGCCAGTGCCTTTGCTTAATTGGTTTAGCGTCGCCTACGTCGATACTGTGTTCGATCAATTTAGTACGGCCCAAACCTTCCTTTTCGAATGATGGAAGTTTTAGTTTAACTCGTTCCAGTTCGATACGCTGATGTTCGGAGAGAGACTGAACTTTCGGAGGACCTTCGTCAAGATCCGCATCTCTACCTACATCGAGCTCATTTACTTGGCTTGAAGATTGAACTATTTGGTTTAACAGACCAAAGTCTCGCCAAAAGTCGATGCCAAGATATGCATCTTGCTTAAGTGTTGGAATTATATAGAATTCAACTGGTTTGGTTATGCCACGATATGCTATATCACAAACTAATCGACCTATCACTGCACATTCTGAGTTGTTTGCTGTCTTGATACGACCTGAAGATTTTTGAATGTTTGGGTGGGATTTCAACTGTGCTGCTGCTTTACCGCCAAGACAGCTGATCGTTGCTCCCGAATCTAGAAGAGCGACAAATGAATGCCCTTCTAATTGAATATCTGTATATAAACGATTGTCGTTATTCATAAAAATGGCTGAAACTAGTTTATGTCGGCACGCGCGAACTTTCTTCCAAAAGACGCGCATACGGACCGTAGAACGTTTGGATTTCTTCCGTGGCTCATAACTGTCCACGTGACCGAAAATTCGACTACGTGTCGCCAGGTAATGTGCCAGTCTCTCATGGAAAGGTTTATATTCTTTCTTAATAATTTCGTTTTGTTTGGTGTTAATTCGTAAGGCTACATTTTGGTTCAGATCTGTTGAATGTTGTTGGATCTGATTGTTTACGTCTGGGTTTACAGTCGTGGATGCGACAGTGCGGATCTGGCCTGCGCATCCACCGACGAGTTTTCCGGATTGTTACAATGGATACAATTGGGCTTGAAAACGTTTGCTGCCCCGCACCCGTAACAAAAAATAGATCTAGGCTCAAGACAACTGTCATAGCGGTGACCTACTTTTCCGCAGTTCCAACATTTCATACTTTTGCGCTGAATCGCGGCTATTTCTGTTTGTTCGTCAAGCTCTGAAACGAAGGGACGCGGCTGTCTATAAGACTGCTGTCTTGTTTGCTTGCAAAACTGCTCGTGAGTGCGGATTTCCTCTCGCAGTCGAGCTAATGTTCTTATGCCTAGATGCATTAATTCGTAACGCAGCGACATTTTGGAATTTCTAATTAAAATTCGCACTAATGACTCTTCTGCAATAGAGTTACGTAAACGGCTAACGAGTTTTTCAGTTTCAAACTGAAATTCTTCAAACGGCTCCTTTTCGCCTTGTTTTCTGGCATTTATGGAATCCCATATATCCATATCAGTGTCTGCATCTTCATATTTCTTTCGAAACTCTTTACAGAATTTCTCCCATGTGAAACAAGGATTGTTTCTATGGAATTTCCAAAACCAATCACTGGCTTTGTCTCCTAAAAGCAAATGCAAACGATCGCAAAGTAAGTTATGGTCACCATATAGGTTTTGTCTCGTCATTGAACGAACTCTGTACAGAAAATCTTCTGTAGAAATACCCTGTCTCGATCCGTCAAATTTCAATCTCCAATTGAGAATGATATTCGACACTTTCTCTGGAGGAATTGAAGAATATCTTCGAGGTAACGTTGGACTACTGCCAGTTGTTTGGCTTGCCGGAGGCTGATCAGTCTGTTCTTCCCTGACATTAGAATTCGTTTCCTGTTGACTTCCGTTATTTATCTGAATATTTGCGAACTGTGCTTGAATCAAGGCTGACAAGTTTCGCATTAGTTGCTGCTCTTGCTGTTGCATGGCTGACTGAACTATTTTATCTATATCTTCCCTGTTTCCTTCTTTCGATGAATCCATAGTCAGACTACTCTGATTTGCTTCTTCGTTCTGCATCGCACGTTGTGCAGACCTCGTGGTCATACCTCTACGTGTAGTGCCGCCTCTGCGGTTTCTATTATTACGTCTATTGCTGTTATGATCTGTGTTCTGATCAGGCGCTGGTAATATAGGGTCAGTGGCGTTGCCTGCTGCATTTAATTCAGCGGCCAAATTATTGTTTGACAATGATAACTGTCTGGCTCGGCTAGGATTTTTACATGTTGGACAAATATTTGTATGTTGCAACGCCCTCTGTATACACTCGTGATGAAACCTATGTTGGCATGGGGACGTTGCTATTAAATTGTTTGGTTGTATTGGCTGGTGGCAACAGCCGCAGAAGGGATCTTGTTGTTGTAAAATATTACTGAGATCTTCTGT
The DNA here is from genome assembly GCA_018904105.1 of Zaprionus tsacasi. Lineage (NCBI taxonomy): Eukaryota > Metazoa > Arthropoda > Insecta > Diptera > Drosophilidae > Zaprionus > Zaprionus tsacasi. Next base: position 410,223 of record JAEIFR010000592.1, on the reverse strand, counting down.
GCTGTGTCTTACTGACATATTTATAGTTTTTCTTTTTTTTTTTTGTTCATATAATTATTGGTTCATCGCTTTCCAAAATAAATACTCCATAATGTGTTTAAAAATATAACCTGCATACAGCTTATTGAAAATCTAAAGGATACTATTGCTCTACTCAAGACTGACTGTTGCTAATATTGGTCGAGTTCCCCCAAAAATATTCTAGGTGCTCGCGGTTCCTAATATTTGCTATCGAAAGCCTTATAGTAGCTTATTATTTAAAGGAAAATTATATTTAGCAAATTTTGCCGTCACTGAATACAGGCTCAGTATGGTCGACTGACCCGAATAAAACGAGAGAGATCGCGATTCCGATATCTGAGATTCTGTAACCTTGATGCCATATTGCTATACACATTCTCCCATTTCTAAAAATGGAGATTTCCAAACATGAAAATTATTCGGCAACTTCCAGACTTATCTCAGTCGATTCATCCAAATTTATGAATTGTAATCGCAATTCGCGAAAATAAGTTGCTGGGCTGCATAACATCAAATCTGAAAAAAATCATTTCGTTTTGAATTTTCTAAAAGATGAAATTTTTAATGGCTGGATTCAAAGAGCTTTTTGAAAGGTCGAACGCGATGTTATGTCGATATTAAAGGATTCATATTTCGATTCTTTAAGGCTATTTTTGGGCTTGTATACATATTGCAGCCTGAAGACCATGCCCCGTCTCTTGATTAAGATTAAAACAACAAAGAATTCCGAAATTTTGCCTGTACTGATCAAACCTTTCGGGTTGGGCCTCAATTACTTTTATAATTGATGAGAAGTAAGGTCTGTAAATTTTGATAACCCTCGAGCTTCACGCTTAAAAGCCAATTATTTTTAAAAATAAATATTTTCAACAAATACTTGGCTAAAAGGAAATCCTCCCTTGCTCTAATTACTGTCTGTAATTGATAAAGGAATAGGATCTGAAACTTTTCCATACCTCTCGGGCCAATTATTTTTCTGTAATTCTCGGGCCCCCATGTTGGGCGCCAATTATTTTTCTACCCTATGTAGCGTGTGGAATTGCTGTTTTGTATATACCACTAGTATTGACTATATGATAGGCTAAGAAGGTTCGTGCACTTCTGGCTTCTCTCTGGTCTAAGCTCGTCGGATGGGGTGTGGGTTCTTTTCTTGCCTAAACATATACGCGCTAAGGGGAAAATAATGATCAAGTGCACTACGGAAATGAAAATCGACAACTAAATTGTAATTAAATAAACCACACTGTTTACGGATGCTGTATGCTGGTTATATTGTGCTAGGATACTAAGATGTTGATCGTATCCCGCTCTGTACCCTCCCTACCATGATAGTTCATGGACTTCTCGGCTATCCCTTGTTCAACACTATGTATAAGTATTAAATTTCACTATTATGGGCGTTCATTTGGTCGGCGATGAACCTCATTAAATTATTAAGCTGGCATGATTAGATGAATATCATAATTCGAGTTTTTATTCACTAGGCTTAAAGCATTCTAATGCGAAGATTTTTAGAGATTTCATATTCAATTTTAAGGCTAATAACAATTCGTAACGAAAAGAGTAAGAAAATATATGAATGAACGCGCAGTAGCTTAACCTCTTCTCACAACAATGGCATTTTATAATAATTTCATATGGATATACATTTATATGGACCACACCTAAACAACATACCTACATTGGCAATGCAGATGGCATACCGTAGACGATATCAATTTATATATTTGGTTACTCACAGAAAATATCCGCTTGATCGATGGGCCCGTCGATGTAGCTGCTGTGCTGTTTTGGAAGAATGTCAATGTAGTTATATATATGTGTCCATAACTGTATGCCTGTATTCAGGTGCTACTGCGAGTTGTACATGTTTCAAATTGCCTTAGGAATATAAGTGTACGAAAGACGTTATTAGATAGAGTTTAATTGAAAAGATTTGAAAGAAAATGTATTTATACTACTGCGATACTTTTGTTGGCATGCCGCCTTCGGGCTGCCGTCAGCGCTTCTCTTCGCTGCTGGGGTTTGAAAAGCCTATGCCAGGCTGTTATAATTGTATGACTCCGGTCTGCAACTATATAAATCCCGATACTTGTAGCTCTCAAACTATAGTGGCGTTGTGGTCATCTAAATGACGTCGGAGTCACGTCGAATTAGGAAGTCGCATCCGTGGTCAACCGATATACATATAATTTTGGCGCGTTCCCGCGAGACTAATATATTGCAGTGTCCGAGTAATTCCACTGTTTCGCCACTCAGTGCACAGTTTTGCAGTGTCTGAGTGATTCGCCCCAGTGTACAGTTTTGCAGCCATTGGGGGCTCCTATGGACACGACCAGGCCTGGCTTGTAGCTGACAGCGTGAAAACGCTTTTCAAGGCCGGCCGTATTTAAATCAAATGTCGTGGCTATGAATAAATATATAATTAGCATTGAGTATTTGTTTAAATTTCACTTAATATCACCTTTTTGTATGTGCACACAATTCCTTTCAAACTGTGTAGTCGCTCTGCTGGCAAAATTACGCAGCAATTAGCGCTGCTACTTTAGAATGATCCAGAACTTGGCTTTTATTATAAAATTTAATAACTCTTCTTTAAAGTATTTTATGAATATATTATATATTATTTAAATATATTCTTTGCAAGATGTTTTGATTTTTAAACGTTTATACAGACGTTTCGGTACAAGTGATCTGATTAAAAATGTGAACGCCGTTGAATTCGCCCTCTTTTATAGACAACGAGAGAGAACATTTGCCGTTCCAATGCACGCGGTATTTGAACGGTTGTTGCCAAAAGTAACGGTTGATCGTCTTATTTCTTTATGTTCCCCTTTTCTATCTGCATTATGCGAGACCATGGAAATGAGACGACGGCGAATTGGGAATTGTCACTTGAGTGCGGCGAATTATTTGAGTGCCTTTTGACAATTTGAGTTAAAGAGAGTTTAATGAGTGCAAGCTAGACAACGGCCACTACAACAGCCCGCTCTATCTCGTCATCGGCTGCACCCGCTTACGCTCTGACTGAGTTTGCCAAAGCAAATCAGAGGCTGTCCAATCTACAAAGAGCTGAAAATCCGTCTTCACAAAAGAATGAACACGGCGCGGACACACCAAGGAACAGCTACGATGACACCATCGGAAACAAATCCTGAAGTACTTTTCTTGAAAGCAGCAAGTTTCGCTCTGGCCTACATCCAACACTAACAAGATAACATTTACAAACGTTTTAAAATCCGGTATGACGCCTCCAACCCAAAATAACCGAACCCCACATCAAGTGCACACAAAATTAGACACACAACAAAACTATAACCCAGCTGCGCAGCAGGAAACAAAAACTGAAGCTATGATGCAAGCCCTAAAAGAGAGCATGATGGAATTTATGACATTTATGAAGACCACCATTCAAGACATGATGCGTAATCAAAACCATTTGATACAAATGCTTGTAGCCCAACAATCAAATAAATAATGGCTACCTTACGCATAGCTACGTGGAACGCCAATGGCGTTTCACAGCGCAAACTTGAGCTAGCTCAATTCCCACATGAGAAGCACATCGACGTAATGGTTCTTTGGGAAACTCATCTCACAAGCAAATACAATTTTATAATAAGAGACTACCATTTCTATGGTACAAATCATCCCGACAAAAAAGCACACGGTGGCACCGCCATACTCATAAGGAACCGTATGAAGCACCACTTTTACAAAGAATTTGCGGAAAATCATCTTCAGGCCACATCTATCAGCATTCAGCTGGAGGACAACACTCTCCTCACACTAGCGGCCGTATACTGCCCCCCCCCCCCCAATTTCAAAGTATTAGAAGCTCAATTCCTGGACTTCTTCCAAGCACTAGGGCCACACTTCATTGCAGCAGGCGACTACAACGCTAAACATACTCATTGGGGATCGCGACTTGTGAACACAAAAGGAAAACAGCTTTATAAGACTATAATAAAAGCCACTAATAAACTTGATCATGTTTCCCCCTGGGAGTCCTATATACTGGCCATCAGACCTCAAAAAGCTGCCTGACCTGATCGACTTCGCAGTTACAAAAAATATTTCCCGCAGTTTGGTTAAATCTGAATGTCTGCCGGATCTGTCATCTGATCACTCGCCTGTACTAATTCACCTTCGCCAGTACGCAGAAAACGTGAAGCCAAACTACATATAGATTGACTTCTCACAAAACAAACTGGCTCACGTATAAAAAATATATAAGTTCGCACATTGAGCTAAGCCAAATCTGAATCTGATGTAGAGAGCTGCACATGTGCATTGCAATCCATCCATACTGCAACATCTCCTACTGCAAGACCCGAAATAACAAATACTACAATTAATTCAAAAAAGACCAACGTACAAATCGAGAAACTCGTCCACGTAAAACGACGCTTACGCAGAGAATGGCAATCTTCCAGATCCCCAACTGCAAAACAAAAGCTAAAAGTAGACACACGGAAACTGGCCAACGATCTGAAACAAGAGGAGGAAGACGATCAGTGCCGATACATAGAGCAACTCTCACCAACAGGCACAAAAGAAAAGCCACTGTTGCGAGCCCACTCAACTCTTCGCCGACTGAAACCGTTTTGCCGATAAGGAATTCCTAAGGCGGCTGGGACCGTAGTGAGGCAGACAGAGCCACCACATTTGCCGCTCACCTACAAAATGTGTTCACGCCAAACCAGGCTACTAGCACATTCGCGCTACCGTCCTCACCCGTAAACTGCCACCAGCAACACACCCCAATTGTGTTTCGTTCTAAAGAAGTAATTAAATCAATCAAAGACAATTTCAGTCCGAAAAAATCCGCCGGCTGCGACCTTATAACATCGGAAATGATCATCTCTTTGATCAGCTCTTTAATGCCAGCAACAAACTTGGTTACTTTCCACAAAGAAGAAGAGGAAGAGGTCGATTATCATAATGATTCCAAAGCCTGGTGATCCAACTTAATCTACATCTGAGATACCACAACACAATCCCAGCCCATCAATTCAGGATTCCGCGAAAGCTCCGGAACCATTGAACAGGCGAATCGTATTACAACGGAAATAAGAACTGCATTTGAACATCGCGAATACTGTACAGCAGTATTTTTAGACGTATCCCAAGCATTCGAATTAAATTAAAACAGCCCTACCCGAAAGCACACGCAAACTTCTAAAGTCTTACCTCTATGACAGAAAGTTTGCAGTGCGGTGCAACACTGCCACTTCCACTGATCATACAATTGAGGCTGGAGTCCCCCAAGGCAGCGTTCTTGGGCCAACCTTATACCTCATCAATACAGTCGACATCCCTAACAAGTGGGTAAGGCTACAGTCGAGCGCTCGACAGTAATATAACCTTACATATAGCTACATATAGCTTACTCGCTGGCACTCATACAGCAACGCGCGTAAAGAGAACAGCGACACGACGCAACGTCGACGTCGACGTCCATTGCTCAAAGCAGCAAGCCTGCTGCTCTCGTACATTTGTACTGAAAACGTTGACTTGAATAACTTCTGTGTTATTGATCCGATCGGATAGTAATTTAGAGGATATGTTCATATTGCATTCAGCTTTATGTGTACGAAAGCAGAGTGTTATGAGTTCAATAGTTTGTTTAATAATCATAAATTACCGATTTGTGGGGACGGTGGGCGTGGCATCAAACATTTGACATAAACTTGTTCTGCTCCGGATATACAGGAACATTCATACAATGTGTCTCTAGCTCTTTTAATAGCTGAGATCCGTTGTCTCAAACAAACAGACAGACAGACAGACGGACATGGCTCAATCGAACCGGCTAGTTATCCTGAGCAAGAATATATATACTTTAAGGGGTCTGCCACGCCTCTTTATGCCTGTGTCATACATTTCACACAGTTAGCATACCCTTTTTGACCATTTTCAATTGTCGAAGGGTATGAAAACAACTGTTCTTTGGCTATGAATTTTACTTTATTTTTTTTATCATACAATTGCACTCTTCCTAAATAGACATTTGTGAACACGATTATTTATTTGTTACTCTCTTGCACTGACACATTTCGCTCATTACCTATATTATTCGTTTCCCTTAATCGGAAAATAATATTTACATTAAGCACGTCCGCACCGTTCGGCTTTGTTGTTGCATTTGACTAGGGATGTTAGTGGTGGTGAAAGCATCTGCCGATAACAGTGTTCGTAAGTGGTGTGTTGCTATCGTTGTCGTCCAAATTATGCAGTACTGCTTTTAGAAGGGAAATTTATGTGCGAACACCTTTATTTCAAAATTAATCACAAAAATACTACTAGTTTTAAATAGATTTTAAGTTAAATTTGTATTATTTATTGATTTAACGTAACGTTATGTTACAACAACGCCTTCTGTTCTCATAAGATATTTTATAAATGGAATCACGATTTTAATTCATTCACAGATTTAAAAACTAGAACATTAACGAGAAAAATGTGAGTAAAATTAGGTGTGTACAGCCAACTAACTGGGCTCATTCGCTTCAAACTATTTTTTATTTCTACCAAATATTTCTTTCTTAAATCGTAACCCCGAAGATTTGGCCGCGTTGTGATGCACATTCTTCTCTCTTTCTTGTTTCTTCTTGGGACCCCCAGCAGCACTCGATGTGCTGGGCAATTCTCTAAACCAGCAATTAGAACGTGGTGATGCTGGAATCTCTTGTGTCTCGGAGTAGAAAGCTCGACTTTGACGATGCCCACTCTGTTCACGAATGTTTCTAATTCATCCTGGTTGCAAAGGGTCTCAACTGCAGTGCCTGTTGTAGTCTTTTGAAGTAGAGTCTTCTATGGAACGTTCTTTAGAAATAGATATCTCTTTGTCACTTGTAATTGAATAGTCAGACAAGGTTTCGTCAATCTTTGTGGGGGATTGATGTTCCACAATTAACTCTTCTATAACTTCCGCCTCGTCTTTCTCGATCACTTCCACCTTTGTTTTTGTTTACGTAATTTTCTTCCAGTGATTTACCCATATCAAATTGCGGCTGTAGAATATTGTTTACAACAAGGCTAGAAACTGGTTGTGTTTTCGACATGAAACGCGTCACACGCTTCTCTTCTGAGTTTTGTGGAGTAACTGAGCTGCGTCCCGAAGTGTTTAGCTTCTCATTGCTTAACTTAGCCTCGGCTTGTTTTGTCTCTAGCTCAACATTTTCTTCTTCTTTCAACACCAGCGCTTTTTTTGCTGATTTAGCTGGGGTACGCATCGAACGCTTGACAGAAGACAAACTAATAGGATTCGCAGGTTCTGGTGTCTCTCCACGTGCCAACGATGCACGTGTTGCACGCGTGGGAGTCCTTAAATCTGTCGTAGCTGAGTTCAATCGAGTTCTGTGCAAAGGACACGTCGACGCTGCAATCAATAGAACAATACAACGGTTCTCATTTCCAGAGTTGCAACCAATCACGAATTAGTGCCTACTAACCTTGGCCGGAATGCGAATCAAGGAGCGGTGTCAAGGGGCGAATATCAGTTTTAAGAGCCAACATACGGCGTGTCCTTGCTCGAGTTACTTGATTTGGAAAGGTTTATTAGTTATAGGCATGTAGTTATAAGAAACGTAATTTGAGAGCGAAACTCGTTCTGCTAGTGAAGGCGTCACTTTTCGAATTCAAACGGTAAAATCGGCAAATGCAAATATTCTTACTGCGAACAAAAGATAAGCTCAACGTTTTTTTGATTACAACTTAGCACGACGTAGATCATTTTATCATCTTCAATTGTGCTGTTTTATTTAGGATTTCTATTACAATTTAGCTTATTCCATTAATTACAAAAAATAATCTTTTCAGATTAGAATTACAAAATTGTCGCGGAGATACAAACGACTCTAAACTTAGAAATGAAATAACCCAAGCGTCGGCAACAGAATGCTGAACTCAATGACCGCCGCCAAAATTGACATGTGCGTGTGTGTATTGGTTGTATTTTGATGGTTTTCAACACTGCACACAATGTTGAACACTTGAAAAGAGCGCGGGCGCTAATAGTTTGAAATTTAAAGAAAAACAATTTTTTTGAAAATTTTTTTAAGTTTTAAACTAATTTGTTAGTCGTCAGTAGGATTGCTAATAATACAATGTCGCTTTCAACTTTTGAATAAATATAAAAAACAAGATTTTAGTTTGCTAGTTTACTAGATTGAGAAAATTTCACATTCAATCTGCAATAGAAGAATTCTTTTTAATTATGAGAACCAAAACCAATGGAAGAGAGTTTTGAATTCATACAACTACAAATCAATTTCTTTGAAACACTCAATTTTGTTTATTAGTGTGATATTAATTTTTATGTAATTACATCATATTCTGTTTTGCTAACTCTGGGTTGAATTGGCTATTGTACTTCTGGACAATGCGTGGTGTAGCTACCGAAGTGGAGGTAGCCGTAGCGGTGATCGTAGACTCCTTAGGAGCACATAACGGATCCTGGCGCCGTCGCTGCTCCGCTTCTCGCAGCAGTCGTTCCTTGCGCAGCCTTTCAAGGGTTTCTTGCTTAGCATTATCCTCACAAGCTCGCTCTTTGCTTAGTTTCTCTCTCTTAGAACTTTTATGCTTGTGTTTCTTGTGTTTCTTATGATGTTTGTGAGTTTCTTTTTTGTGTTTTTTAGACTTGGATGAATCAGTGGATGCCGTCTCAGTCGTCAGGAATGGTGACAGTCACATTAAGTCACGTCGTTTGATTGTGGTTTGATTTGGTTTTAATTTTTTCGAGCCTGGAATCAGTGCATTTATCAATGTGAGCGGGTCTTGTGACAATTTAGGTTTTAAATGAAGTTTGGTGGCATTGCGATCCTCGTCAACTTCATCGAGTTTGCGACGCTTTGGTGCTACGTCATACCATACTTTGAGCGCTTCATTTGTGTCCTGCCCTAAAAAGTTGAGATAACCAATTCGTTTATCATATATCTCTTGTTCCTCTTTCTTCTCCTTTCCAAATCTTTGTTTGTTTTCTTTACGTGACTCTTGTAGTCTGTAAAAGGATCCACTTCAAATTCATGCTGCGCCGAAGCCTCATTGGCTGCAGGCCCATTTGTTGCACCAGCTGCTGCTAGTATATAGTATATAGTATATAGAAGATGCTGTGGCTGAGTGGATGTGGTCGTTGACTGTAAAGCGAAAGGGTACGGGTTCGAATCCTACTGGATGCATGTGGGTTTTTTCGGATATTACTTTTTTTCAAGCACTTAAAATATTTTAAGTTTAGTATTAAAGGCATTTGATTAAAAGGAATTTTAAGGGAAGGTGAGTTGGCATTAGTTTTTGTCCTGTACGATAAGTTGAATGGTCTCATAATGTAACTTTGCCGATTTCAATGATTATGCGCTATTGGCAGAGTAGTTATAGTTGCAGATGAATAGTGGTCGTTGACTTCGAAGCGAAAAGGTAAGGGTTCGAATCCTACTCGGTCCGATACGAGTGGATTTTCTGAAATTTACTTTTTTTCAAGTATTTTAAATATTTTAAGTTTAGTATTAAATGCATTTGATTAAAAATAATTTTATGGGAAGTGAGTTGGTATTAGTTTTTATCCTGTACAACAAAAATGGTCTCATAATGCAACTTTGCCGGTCCAAATAATAATGTGCTAATGGTGGAGTGGTTATAGTTGCAAACTGCATAATACAAGCTTTTTGAGATCCACGGTTCGAATCTCCTCAAATTTGAGACTGTGAGATGTATTTTTTCGCAAAGTTGTAGCGGGTATATCACAGTCGGGCGCGCTCGACTGTAGCCTTTCCGACTTGTTTATATTGATCAAATTTTTATTGTTGTAAGTTCTAAAATTGTTTCTACATTTCCAATTTTGGTCGCTTGCAATTGTTTGCCATCGGCTACTTTTACATCAATGGGATTTTTCAAATTTACAAAGTTCTTAAAAAGTCTATAATCGATTATAATGTGATCAGTGCATCCCCTATCTAATAACCAATTTACTGTTGTTTCGTTGCTACTTTCGCTGCTTTTCCAATTTATTATTTTTTCGTTTCTTATCATTCTTATTGTCCATGACTGTACTCCGTCGCTGTGTTCTTGTTGTCTTCCTTGCTTCCCGTCTCCTGAGTAATGTCCACATCCAGTTCCACGTCGTCGACCATTTCCATGATGTTGGACTCTGCCTTGACCGCCTCTTTGATTCGTGTTCTGATATCGCCCGTTGTATTTTTGTTGTTGTTTGTTTTCGCCTCTCGCATTTTGCTCAGCATGCCAGCAGTCCCTCTGAATATGACCTGTTTTGCCACACACATAGCATTCTTTTTTAGTTTTGGCGTTAAATGTGCTTACGTTATTTTGTCTATCCACTGGACCTCTGTTTAAGCTTTTTTCTTTTACTTTAGATTTTACCGTTCGTTGTGCTTCCGGAATTACATATAAGAAGTCTCCAATATAACTGTAGCTTGTTGGTAGCGCTTTTAACAGATACCGCATTTTTTCGTTTTCGTCTATGGTGCCTCCAGCGTTTTTAAATTTATTCACTGCTTTCTCGAATTCTATAAAAAAAATTTCCACTGTTTCATAGTCTTTTAGTTTAATTTCGTCGATTTTTCCTCTGCACAGTATTTGCAGGGCTGTTGACTTTGTCGAATACATTTTGTTTAGTTTGTTCATAATTTCTAATGTCGTTTGGCGTTCACTCACATATTCTAACTGTTTGTCTGATATTGTACTGATTAAAATTGTTTTTGCTTTTAAATCTGTTTTCATCCATGTTGTTTCATTATCTTCTGTTGTTCTTGTTCGCACTGCTGGTTCTTTACACTCCTTGTATTCTAGTATTGTCATTAGTCTGAACTTCCAGCTTCCAAAATTTACCCCATCCAATATGGGCATAACAATGTCTTTGATTTTTGCGTTTGCACTCGTTTTTCCCGCTTCACTTTTAATCTGTTTGCACACTTCTTTTATGTCTCTTTCTATGTCATTCATTTTTGCACATTTTCGTATAGGGTCACACTTTTCCACTTTCATGTAATTTTATAAAAAGCGTGCACGTGAATTTTTTAATTTTAATCTGTTGCCATCGAATCCTTTTAGTTTATATTTTTAATGTTTTTCTGTTTAATTGTTTAGCATTTGTCAATAGTCTTGTTTTCGTATTCGTATTTATTAATATTTCGCACTTTTAATATTGTTTTTCTCTTTTTATGTCTTAATCACTTTTGCCTTTTGTCGCTTCACTTGAACAGCATTTTAATTTTTATAAAACTTGGATTTAGTTTTACACCTTGGATTAATTTTTTTCAACCTTGCTCTGCTACCATGTTGTTAATAAAGTGGATTTCTTTATTATCATTTAATTATTTATTGGCAGTCAGCTTCGTGCACGTCCATCTACTTTTACATTCCTAGAGCAAGTGATATAATTATGTTATTTTACATTACATTATTCATTCTCTGCTAATTAACATTTCCTATCAAGGTATACACATTTATTCCAACAGGCCATTTGACTAAGAAACTGCGATCGTTTAGATAGCTTACGAGTATATTAAATAGTTTTATTGGCAGAAGTTTGGATAGCTTCTCAGCCCCTCGTGCCAGACACGATCAAATGCCTCAGTGATATCCACATAGACTGCAGAACAATATTGCTGAGTATCAAATGCCTTGAGGATAAATTGAGTCACCCTGAACAGTTGTTGATCCGTACCATGTTCTTTTCTAAATCCAAACTGATGATTTGGTACAGCATGTTCGAAGTCTTCTATCTCAAACAGTCTGTCCATGAGGAATTTCTCAAATAGCTTTGAGAAGCTACATAACAGGCTTTTCGGCCGATATGAGTTAACTTCATTGGCGCATTTTCCTGGCTTAAGTACCATTGAGATAGTGGCAAGTTTCCATTGTTCAGGGAAATGGCTTAACCTGAGCATGCTATTATATATTAGAGCAAGATCATCAAGTATTGGGTTTGGGAGAGATTTAAGTATCTTGTTGTTGATGCTGAATATTCCTTCTGGAGGAGGGGAGAGGGAGTAGATGCAGATGCTGCAGCATATATGTTCCTGTTGAGTGTCGATATAGCATCTTCAATATCTGTGCATGAGTTCTTTGACCTTTCTGAGAGGGTTGAATGCGTAAGGTACCTTTGAAAGGTCTGGATATTGGCATTTCTTGGTAAGAGTTGAGTGTTGGTTGATGTATGAGCGATGTTGATAGTGTTGTAAGGAAGTTTCTTAGGCTGGGGTCGGCTTAGTCGTTCCAGGGCCCCATCTTACAGAATATTTATAAGAATGCTGGGACTTGAGACGGGGAATATGGCCTCTTTTGGCGCGGAGAAGGGTTTCCTAGTCTCTAGGAGGGTAAATATATCGGAGAACTCGCTCGATAGCTACCGAGCTCTGACTCCCTTAACTACTTGTTGCTATTTCCAGCGGCTAAGCCAGCTGGTCACCTGTGGACGTTGTTAGAGAAGGAAACTGCAAAGTGGAAAACTATTTGCCCCTCCCTGGCTCTACGCTTCCTTTTTTCACCGCACAGCTGGCTTGGGCACCTGGTTATGCATCAGGCGCCTACGCCCGCTGACCTGCGTTTGCCCCTTGAATTCGGCTCAAACGTGACGCGGTCAATACCCACAAACACGCCTATCCGGACTCCATGCGCATATGCAGTTGCGGTGGCCCAGATCGGAGGCACTGGCGGAAGGTGGCGCTCTACTGAGGCTACCCATGAGGCGGTGAAACCCTCCTCTCACACTTGTCCCTTACTTCCAGAGTGGCCGTAGTTAGAGTCGCATCAGTCGGGTACCCCATTCCGAAAGTCAGGCATAAGTGTGAGGCGGTAAGATCCTCCTCTCACATCCAACCGAACCTTCGGAATAGTTGTAGGATGTGACTGTTACAGTTCACCGCATCAGCTTCGAAGTGTTGGCACGCGTGTAAGGCGGTAAAAACCTACTCTCACACGTGTCCTAAACCCTCGGGGCCGATGTAGTAATAACTGTACCAGCCGCACGTGGTCATCCCGGCAACGTGGTGAAAGTGTAAGGTGGTATGTTCCCAACTCTCACACTTGTCCACGTCTCTGAAACGGCCACTCACCATGTCGATCGAACGTTCCCCCGCCTCCGCTCCGAAAGACTTGATACAAATGTGAGGTGGTAATACCCTAACCTCACACATGCCCAAACCCTGGGAGCAGTGGCGGCGGTGACCGTACCAGCCGCACGTAGTCATTCCGAAAACATGGCAATGTGGTGAGTTCCCTACTCCCACACTTGTCCACGTCCCCGAGGTGACCACGCGCCAGGCCGATCGTCCACGCACAGCCTACCCTTCCGCACTCTCGTCACTGTGCTAGGGTTCACTTCACTCCGACACATAACATTAAAGAACACGTTGTTGGGTATCTGCTTTGTTTTTTCCACTTTTATTCCTCACAAGTCTCCCTACCTAAACCATAGCTCTGTTCCTTCTAACTCACTTCCCTGCCTAATCTGTCATACCCTCACACGTTATTATCCTTTCTGCGTGTTCTATGACGTTGTTCTCCGATCCTGCAGGTTAGTTTCTTTTTTAAATGTCCTTTGTCGCACTTGTTACGCTTTGCTTCCGCGCTGGTTAGCCGCCGTAAAGAGAGTGATTTGCACCATCATTATGCAAATCGCTCTCACCCTCCTCTGACCTACTTGCAGGCTTCGAGTCTAATCTGCAGTCGTCGTGGCCTCGTGATCTCCCTCTCTCGTCGCTTGCATTTTACACACTTGCTTGCGCTTGCATGTGGCTCGGTAGTCCTCGGGCCCTCGACCAATGCGTATGGTCGCCCTCTCTCAGAGAGATCGGCTTCTGTTCGGCCCGGCGTCGCAGCCGCTCTCTTGAGCGCATCGCGCTGCTTGCGCTCATCGGCCTGCCGTTGCTCTGCTGCCGCTCGTAAGATCGGCTTGCGCTCGGTTCGTTGTCGCAGCATCTCTCTCTTTGAGTGCATTGTGCTGCTCGCGTCTACTAGCCTGCCGTTCGTCTCTTCGGCTTGTGCTGGCGCCTGCTTGCTTCGCATGTGCTTGCGTGCTGCTGTCGTCTGCTTAGGCCGGTCGTTTTCTCTTGTGTTGTGTGCGTTGCTGCTGTCGCCTGTACGTTGCTTACGTTGTTGTTCTCTTTGTTGTGTGCGCTGGCCCTTCCTCTCTTCTGCTGGCCGCTGATGTGTATGTGTATGAAATACTGGCACGACGTCTGTCCTCCTCTGCTTGTCCGTTGAGCTGGTACAGCTGTGCACGGAATACTCCCCGTTACCTATACCCTTTACTCTTAACCCCTTGTTGATGGTCTATGATCGACTCGATTAAAAGCTTTTTGAGGTCCACGGTTCGAATCTCCTGAGGAGAAATTTTTTTTGTTTTACCTTCTGTTCTATTTTTATTATACGCGCTACTCATAGACTCAGAAGAAGTCATCTCCGACCCCATAAAGTATATATATTCTTGATCAGTATCAACAGCCGAGTCGATATAGCCATGTCCGTCTGTCCGTCTGTCTGTACGTCCGTCCGTGGGAACACCTGGATCTCAGCTATTATAAGAGCTACATCTACCAAATTTTGTGACAATTGTAATTTTATTTAATTTACAGCTGCACACAAACTTTGTTTTGACCAAATATTCTTCCTCGCCGACGTTCCTAATCCCTTTTGATGTATGTGTATGTATGTAAATATATATATATATGCGAACAAAACCGTTGCGCGGGTTACCTCTCGGGAGCTTTAGGGTATTATTTAAGGAAAAGACGTCCAGCCTGTTCAGCGTCTGAATATCAAGAGAGTGGCTACATTTTTAATTGCTAAGTTTACAGAGGCGAATCATACATTACAGTATATATTGCAGCTCTGCAGCGCCGTTTTTTGGCGTAGCTGCAAATGCGTTGTGGCTGCGGCTGGGTTGTACGGTTTTTGTCCGGACATATTGAGTTCGTGTCGATTTTGAGGCCTGTTGTTGTTTTTGGTGTAGCGACACCTTTATACATTTTGACTGCAGCTGGGCTGTACGGTTCTTGTCCGGACACATCTATTTCGTGGCGATTTTGAGGACTGTTGTTGTTTTTGGCGTAGCGACACTTTTATACATTTTGACTGCAGTCGGGCTGTACTGTACTTTTTCCGAAAAAATCTAGTTCGTGTCGATTTTGAGGACTGGTGTTGTTTTTGGCGAAGCGAATATTTTAGATTTTTAATTGCCGAAGAATAAGCTATGTATTTTTGGTATTTTTTCATTACAGTCTTATTGATATTATTACAAACGTTTCACTTGGGGAATACAAAGTTTAAATATAGTTTAGTATGATTAATATTGTTTTGGAGGGTAACATATATTTTTTCAAGAAGTCCGCCGATTAACTGTGTTTCATTATGATTTTTCTGATTTTAGATTTATGTAATTTTTGATTTTTTGCAGATGTCAGGGTTGCACCATTATCAAGTAACACTCTGTGTATGGAGAATTTTGGAGTGGTCTTGTTTCTTCTCTTTTCTTTTCTCAGTATTGTATCATTTGGTTCTAGTGTATTAGGCTCTTCCCTATTTTTGTTAAATCTTTCTGTTCTTTCTTTAGCGTCGCTTGCGAGCTTTTTTTTATTGTTGGGTAAAGTTTTTTGCGAAATGTATTCAGTTTTCCTTGGTAGTCATGTTCGTTATTGAACTCTATATTTTGTTTCAAAACGTGAGTTCTACCGCTAAAGAGTTCGTAAGGAGTGTGCTTTGTTTCGGAATATATAAATTTGTTATACGTAATAAAGGTCTCCGTCAATATTTCGTCGTGTTCTTTAGGTAAATTTTGGTGTTTGCGAGTGTCGAGTATTATTCTGTAAATTTCAGTAAGAGTGGCATGTATCCGTTTAACAGGTGAGTTGCTTTATGACATTGATGAAGTTACATGAATATGTCACTTAAAAATTCGGTTCCTTGGTCATATACTATTTTCTGCGGTATTCCAAATAGGCTGATAAAATGTTTTTTTTTATTAACTGGGCTATTTTGTTTTTTATATGTGGGTTTTTCCCATTCTCTTTTAATGTGTTTTGATCAGTATTGTTGTTTATTTCTCGCAGAAATGACAAGCATCTTATCATTTTGAACTTGGAACTGTGGGAAAAATAGATGGCAAAGGCTCTTTCTATTATATTAAAAATATGATCGTCTGCAAATACGGCGCAGGTTCATGCGGCTTTAAAGTTTGTTTATGTGTATTTGCAGTTTCGTTAAAATCGAACGATGGCTTATGGTATTCCCTTCTGATCTTATGTTTGAAAGGAGAGACTGTTGTAAAACTTGACTGAGTGTCCAATTTAAAAATGAGTTGTAGATTAAAATCGTTAAGAGGTTTTTCGGATGTTGGGCATTTAAAATTCGTTTCTGGAAGTGATTCGTTATGATTGAAGCTAGCGTCTGCTCGACTAAGTGCATCGGCAATTACGTTTTGAGACCCTATATTAAATATTACTTCAACATCATACTCCAAAAGTTGTAGCCGCCATCGAACGATTTTGGAACTCGGTTCTTTAAAATTCATAAGGTAAATTTGTTTCCAAACAGGTAAGGCCTGAAGTATTTAACAGCCCATACGATGGCTAGCATTTCCTTCTCGATAGTGAAATAATTTATTTCCGTATCGGATAAGGTCCTACTAGCGAAACAGATTGGTTTGTCGTTTTGTAATGTTTCCTGTGACAGCACAGCTCCCTGTGCAAAGTTACTTGCGTCCGTAGTCCGTAGTTTGACTATCTGGCTTGAGTACACAATGATGGGGTATGAAATAATGTTGTTTGGGTAAATGTTCCATTGGCACTTGTTTCATATGTCCAAGATCTTCATACTCCTTCATGAATTGGATGTACCCTTGCTTTAGCGTTGAATCCATTTGTAGTCTTTTTTCTAATGATAGGAATCTTCTTGACGCTATGTCATGAGACTCCCTCAACGCTGATGCATCCTCAATTTGTGGTATCCGAACAATGAGCCTTTTATCATTGGCAATTTGTAGGTGCCGCTCAAATTGCCGCTCACATTCCTTGTCCATCGGCGAGAGACAAGGGCCCTTTGTCTGGAGATTGTCCAATTCCCAGAATTTGGCTAGTTGTTCGTCCACCTTCTCCTGTTCTGTAAGCATCGCACATATTGATGATTTTGAGGCCTTATTTTGAATTTTGCCCGCGATGATCCATCCAAGTTTGGTGTCTTGAAGCATGGGTAGTCCTTTTTTCAATGACACTTGTCCTTGATTCAAAATTTGGAAATAGTGTTCGGCTCCTAGAAGAACGTCTATTTTTCCAGGTTTTCCAAAGTGTGGATCTGCCAATGTTATATTTTGTGGCACTTTCCAACTATCGGAGGAGATATAACGCGTTGGTTGGTCATTCACAATGTTCGGCAAAACCATCATCTCCCACTGAAGCACACGTGTTGTGTTTGACTTTATACTTGTCTGTATTAATGGCTTCCAATGTTAGGAACCTTTGCTCCAAGAATGAGAGGAATTCACTAATCGATTGGTTTTGCCGTGTATTTTGCAGAAGTGGATCCCATTCGTTTGTCGGTATCCCAATGTTGTTAAGCGCTGATAACGTTTCTTTAATGTTATCATGCATTGCCTTTACAGAGTTTGCATCGTTACCAGTCGTTGTGGGTTGATCTAGTAACCTCTGTATTAGTGCTGTACTGAGCACTCGCTTGTTATTGAATCTTTCTTCTAGCATATTCCAAGCTGTGGTGTAATTTCCTTCAGTCAGTGAAAGATGGCGTATGAGTCTTTCTGCATCGCCAATTACATGATTTTGCAGATACCACATTTTTTGAATAATGGGTATTGAAGTGGTTTCATGAATCATTTTCTTAAACATGTCATGAAATTGCTGCCATTTAAGGTAGTCTCCATCAAACTTCGGGATGGAGACCTTAGGTAATGGTAATGGTGGTGCTGTAGGTAATGTTTTTTTTTTTTTTTTTTTAACGCCTTACGGTAGGAAAATTAAAATCTTCTAAAGATACCACCTACCGTCCGTAGGTGGCATGCACGATTCATAACTCTCCAAGTAGAGTTATGCCTACGTACTAAAACAAAAACCTCCGTATGCTCTTCAGTCCTTTACGCGCTCATCGGGACTGCCAGTCAAGGTATGACTTCGATGAGCAGGATGTGATGCCACTCGCACACCCTTCTTTAAAGGTTGGCCATGAGACGCACGTCCTTCCACCCTTCAGTCGCCTTTTACGACAAGCCGGGTACGCTGTGGTAGTATTCTTCTCCCGCCACCACACAGGCACTCTTCCCCTTCTTTAGCCTCCAGAACTGTTGGCCCTCTCGTCGGCTCGGACTCGTTTCATCATGTTGGTGATGATTGTATGCCCTAGCTCCCATGCCTCACTGTTCTCCATCATAGCCGCGAACAGTCCACTTGGGTTGAGCGGATTCTCAGTCAACGCTCTTAGCTGCGCACGCTCCGCCGTAAATCTGGAACAGTTCATTAGAACATGCTCCGCCGTTTCCACGGCATCGGGGCAGTAGACGCATTGGGCTGTCTCAACATGGTGAAACAGGAGTAAGTAAGCCCGAAAGCAGCCATGGTCCGTGATGAATTGGGAGGTGGTAGTCCAAGTTTTTATGGCGACACTCTACCCAAACCGCTAGCTCGGGAATGAGCTGATAGGACCACCTCCCCCGTTGCGACGTTTGCCATCGGCTCTTCCACTCTCCCATCAGCCACTCGTGAGCCTCTAGTCGGGTGGCACCTTCACGCATTTGACTCAGAGTCTTGATCTCAAGGTCAATTGGTGGCAAGCCTGCCAGAGCTAAAGCTGCGTCTTCGGAAACTGTCCTGAAGCCTCTTATAAGCCTAAGGGCCATAGATCGTAGCACCGAGGGCGCTCCTTTCATATATGAGCTTTTCATGGTGGCGTTGCTCCAAATTTGTGCAGAAACGGTTAGCGTAGACTTTGATACCGCCACTAGCAGTTTCCTGGCCGGATATCTGGGACCTCCCACGTTGGGCATCAGTCTAGAAAGGGCAGCAGATGTGATTGCTGCCTTCCTGCTTGCGTAACTAGCATGGTCCTTAAATGATAGCCTGTGGTCTATCAGCACACCCAGGTACTTTAGGGACGCTTGGGAGGCCACCGGTGTCCCGTTAACCGAAACCAGCATTTTCTCCACCTTTTTTCTGCTACTAAGCATTACGACCTCGGTCTTGTGAGCCGCAATTGTTAGGCCGGCTTTCTCCAGCCAGTCAACGGCCGCACTTGTTGTCACGTTGCATTTCTCTTGAAGATCTACAATGGTTTTGGCTACTGCTGTTATGGCCACGTCGTCCGCAAAGCAATGCAGTTCCGCTCTTATTGGCCTGCTTATGCCCAGGATACCATCGTACATGATGTTCCACAGGATCGGTCCAAGTACAGATCCTTGTGGAACACCTGCCGACACACGGTACCTTTTCGGGCCTGAAATAACTGCCAACGACGATCCTCCGGGATACCCATTCTATGCATGGCGCTCAGGATTACGGGCCATCTAGCGGTATTAAAGGCATTCTTTACATCCAACATAGCGATTGCACAGTACTCCTTCGTTCCTCCTAACCATCTGTCACCCTCGATGGCGTTCTTGGCAATATTTCTCACCGCCATGAAAGCGTCCAGGGTGCTCTTGCCCTTCCGGAAGCCGTACTGCTGACTTCCAAGGCCGTTGATGCTCTCGGTGATTGCCTCTATTCGGGAATACAGCATTCGCTCCAGCAATTTACCCACAATATCAAGTAGGCATAATGGGCGATAGCTGCTTGCAGCATGTGCAGGTCCTTTGCCTTTCGGTAGCAGCACTAGTTTTTGGCTTTTCCACCTCATTGGAAAGACCCCGTCCGTAAGGCACTGCTGGAATGTATCCCTGAATATGTCAGGTCTAGCCATCGCCACTGCCTTGACCACTACTCCAGGGATTCCATCAAGGCCGGGAGCTTTGTTGGGCTTGATTCGCTTGGCAGCCTCCACGACTTCGAGTTCCATGACGCACGGAAAATCAGGAGAAGGGACTGCTGCTGTTGGCTGCCATGCCGTGGTCTGCATTGGGAAAAGTTCCGCAACAATGCTAGCCAGGACAACAGGATCCGATGGCGTTGCCTCTCTCTTCCGCAGCTTGTTGGATACTAGCTTATATGCCAGACCCCACTATCAAGCAGTTCCCTGTAGGCATGCGACTTGGCAGCCGATATGCCATGCTTGAATTCGAGTCGATTCCTTTTAAAAAGCTCCAGGAGTTCCGCATGCTGGGTGCTACCTCTGGCTCTTTGCGCCTTTCTCCTTGCCCTAAGGCATTCAGAACGCAGTTGACTTAAGATGGCGCTCCACCAGTACACAGGTGGCTTGCGCTGCGCCTTAGTTCTCCTTGGCATGATTGCGTCGCACGTTGCTGCAAGCTTCTTCATGAGGTCAGCCGCCATAGTCTCTGCATGGTCATTTGTGATTGCCAGGGAGTCGATTTGGTATGCCAGCATAACTTCATCGATCTTCCTGGTGTCCCATGCTTGCCCGACTGTTCTCCTCAGCCGTTTCCAAGACGTGACCACCGGTAGGAGGCTGAAGGAGATCAGTGCATGATCGCTTAATGTTACAGCATCATCATGGACCGTCCAACTAGCGTTAGAATTGGCCACTAGTCCTCTGCTGACAAAGGTAATGTCAATAAATGACGTTCCCCTCTCATTGTTGAACGTAGGCTTGAGACCGTCGTTCAACAATATCAGGTCCAGAATTTCCATCGCGTCTATCACAGCTCGGCCTCTAGAATTGGATTCCCTGCTTCCCCATTCTACTGCCCAGGCATTGAAGTCACCAGCGATTATCTTCGGACTACGCTCTCTCGCATGCCTCACCAACAGCTCTAGCATCTCCTCAAACTGTTCCGGGCTGTCGCTAGGCGGAGCATAGCAGCTGTACATATGTACGCCTTTTATCTTCGCATAAGCAATTCCCCGCATCGGAGAGGCAGCCAGTTCCTGCACGTGTAGAGAGCTACAACATTTGATATCTGCTTTGCCGGACTCGTCCGTAATCATCGGATTATTATTTCCCACCGTAGGAGAGTAGGGTTCACTCAGAAACATAATGTCGACATTGCGCTCCGCCGCAGTTTGAGCCAGGCTCTGAGCAGCTGCGCAATGGTTCACATTGAGCTGGATAAATTTAATTTCGTCCTGCATTAGGACGGCTCTTAGCTTCCTTTATGCACGCTCTATAGGTCGGGCATGCAAAACTGCCCGTCGGGTGGCTCCTATCCACCTCACTGCTGCAAATAAGGCAGTTTGGTGGTGCCGCACACCCCTTTGCCTTGTGCCCTCGCTCTCCGCATCGCAAACAGCAATCTGCCCGATCGATCGCCTTGCAGGACGTTGCTCGGTGTCCGTATCCCAGGCACCTGTAGCATCTCGTGGGCCGGAGGTCTTGGTTGATGCGGCATCTTGACCACCCTACGGTTACAGTGCCCTGCTTGAGTACCGCAATAGCATCGTTCGCGCTCAATAAAAGTGTCGCAATCTGAGTCCCATCCCGCATTCTGCTAAGGCTCCTGACATCCTCCGGATTGGAATTGCTTGACTAGACTGCTGTGGAGTTCCGCTGCTGTCGTGGCCTCATCCATTCCGCTACACGATAGTGCTATTTTATGTGCCCCCGTACGTACAGAAGCCATTTCCTTGAGCGACTCTTCTAGTTCCTTTTTGAATTGGGGAACGCTTTCAGATGCCTTTCCGTATACTTCAAGCAGCAGCTCCCCGTGCTGTGTTCTACGTATTTTGCGAACATGTTTGCCCAATTCGCAAAGGCTCGGGTCCGCTTTGAGTTTGCAGATCAAATCTGGGTAGGAAGCCTCTCCTGTCTTCTTAACGATAAGAGCCTCTGGCTTTTTGCGCAGGCGCTTAGGCTTAGGAGTGGTCCACTCGCCTCCAGCGCTAGCGTTTTTGGCGACAGATGCATAGTTTACCGGCTTTGCCTCCGTTGCACTGCTTTTGGTCATTGCTCCTGTTTTGTTGCCCAACTTTGGCGCTTGTTCCTTGGGCGTCTGGGCCTTTGCCACTTGCACTGCGTGAGTGGCCTTTTTGATACTCTTTTGCGCCTCTGTCTGCGTAGCTGTTGTCGCAGTTCGTTCCTTCTTTGCGTTGCCTTCGTATAGCTCGGTTGCTCTATTATTGAGAGCCGAGAGTTCACTAATTACGCCCTTGGTCTCTTTGGTGACATGGCGCTGTGTTTCGAACGCCGATAGAAGGACTTGTATTTTGCCACTCATTCTGGCAAGTATACTTCGCAGGTCTTCGTTCTGGATCGCCGTGCCTAGGTCTACAGGCCGTATTGGCGATACATTTGGAGATTTTCCTCCCCCATTGTGCGTCGGCACGCTAATAACGTCCATTGCCATCGAGTTTGCAATAGCAGTGGAGTAACTAGGTGTTGGGGCCAAGATGTCCACCACTACAGCATTGCGGTGACTGGATGATGCTCGTTCCACAGTCGCAACCGCTGGCTGTAGGTAATGTAGATGTCACTATTTGTGGGACATTTACATCGCATGCTGTTTGGTTTTTTATCACAGCAATCTCGGCCGATAAGAAGTGTTGTAAATTATAGCCGAGAGAGACTGGATCGGCAAACCTTTTGTACATTTGCACATGGATATCCTTGATATCCTTCCAATATTGTTCAATTATTGGTTTGAATCCAGCCTGAGATTCGTCTGACATCAATTTCATTATACGATCCAGACTTTCAAGCAAAACCCGCTGTTCCCGAATCATGGGCTGGATATCGCTTTCGTCCGTTGATGTCATAGATTCAGCGTCCATTTCCAGAACACGCAGTTGTTTCTGGAATATAGCTATATATTCATTCGTCGTGCTTTTTATTATTTCAAAGTACTTTCCACTGCAGTACTCATGTTCCACCGTTGCTCCTTGCAAAATCGTGCGGATCTTTTCTTCATTTAACTCGAAAAGCTGTTGGTGGGACTCCAGCGATGCGATTCTATCGCTGAAGTATTTTGGATGTGTTTTTCTTTCGGCGGGATCCTTCTTGTAGTTACGTATAATTTTCTGGATCTCTTCGCCGGTTTGAGATTGCTGTGCCAGCAAAATGTTGATGCTTGATGTGGCCATTTTTAATTCATTAACTGTTGTCAGAACTTTAAGAGGTATTTTTTCTGATGTGCCTCGACTCACACCGTGTTCTTTCTAACAGTATAAATTAACAAATGTTTTTTTTTTTTTTTTTTTTTTTTTTTTATTTTAGGAGTTTGTCGCCTGGTTGACAACTTCGTAGGTCCAGCGTCGTGATCCTGAAGTCCTTGTCGCCTAGTTGACAACTTCTATAATTCCAGAGTCAGAGGTTATTAAGCCTTTGTCGCCAGGTTGACAACTTCTCGTGGTCGTAGTCGGGGGTCACCAAATGTTTAGATTAGAATTGATATCACTCAACGTCGGAGTAATATCAACGGTATTTTATGGTGCAGGTGCATAACCATGTGGCAGAGGTCGCCGCAATAAGTACAGAAACAAATTGGGCTGCGGAGTAAGAATGAGTAGTCAAGTGAGAGTTACTTTTCATACTGATTTTATTTTCCTCGTTGTGGAGTTTATATACACGTTTTTTACAAGCTAGGTATTTACTTAGGTTACATGCTACATGATAAAAGACAAATGTTAACTATCTAAGTCTAATGATATCTGCTGATTTATGGCATGCAGATGGTGCGAAATCGTACATCTGCATGCATAGCGATAAAAAGGATCCTTATTTACTAAGTCCGCCTGCATATCAGCGAACGGTCAGTATTGATTCAGTGCATATCAGTAAAGGGTCACTGTTGATTTAGGTGCGTGTGAAAACGTACCCTGTCGCCTATCTGCTTACGATAGCAGTGTGCCTACGTATTATCTGCAGCGTACGATTTTCTGCAGTTAATGTAAAATCGTACAAATACCAACTCACTTCCCATAAAATTATTTTTAATCAATGCATTTAATACTAAACTTAAAATATTTTAAATACTTAAAAAAAGAAAATTTCAAAAAACCCACTAGAATCGAACCGGACCGAGTAGGATTCGAACCCGTACCCTTTCGCTTCACAGTCAACGACCACATCCACTCAGCCACTTCACCTTTTTTGCATCAACTATAAAATTGCTATGATGAACAGTGCAAATAATAGTAGTTCATAAAATTAAAAAAAAAATTGATTGCCGCCGGACTTAAAACCTGCATTTCTTGCATATCTAACATAATAAAACAATCAAAAACACGTGGTCACATGGCACTCTATTTCTTTAATATCTTCTATATTTATAATCCTATCTTACTGAAATTTTTACAAAACGTCCGCAATATGATATTTATAACGTATATGTAAAACTGTTGCTATAAAGCTAATATTGCGGCTGTAATCAATTTTTTTTCAATTTATGTGGGCGGGTGGAGGCGGGCCCAAAATCTAAAATAAACTTGATAAGCGTGCAAATATAACACCGAAAATGTGACTGGGCAGATAACCTATTGCATTTAATATAATGAAATACGATTAAGTATTGTATATTATAAGCCAGCCCATCAACCAAATAGCGAAACACCTTTATTGTTGTTTGACACTTCAATAATTATTTTATTTAAGCAACCGATTGAACCAACCGCACTGTCTCGTTGTCTGCAAGCGAATAGGACGATTACTCTATAACATGTGAATGCATGTGAATGGTAAACCATGCCATCTGAATGACAAACAACGACATGGTCCTCTTAATTCACAACTATGCATAAGTGTGACTTTTGTATTTTCAACAATAACAATAATAACAATTTCGGCAATAACGGTAACCAAAATAATGGTAATAATTATAGAGGCCGTGGCAACTCAAATAGAGGAAGCCGAAACAATCAGAATCGAAATAATAACACTAACAATGATAATGCTAGAGTGAGAGTAACCCAAAATAATTCGGAAAACTCGCAACAACTCTCAGATGTACGCCAATAAATAAAGCTCTTGTACGTTCAATCAATCTAGGTATAAATATATTCATTTCATTTCACCATGTGGCAACAGGAAAAAGATTGATTTTCTTAGTTGACACGGGCGCAGATATTTCCATAATAAAAGAAGAAGCCGACTACTTCAATAGTATACAAGATGACAGTATAATAAACATTCAAGGCATAAGCCAAGAGATTATTGAATCTTAGGGCTTAACCTCAATAAAGCTACAAACAGATAAATACATAATTTCTCACAATTTTCATATTGTTAATCAACAATTTCCCATACCATGCAATGGAATAATTGGCATTGATTTTATAAAAAAATGTAACTGCCAATTGGATTTCAAACCAAAAGAAGATTGGTTTATTATTAGACCGAATAATTTAAATATAATATTATTAATACTTTAATAATCGTAAATTACGGATTTGCGGCGGTGGTGGACGTGGCATCAAACATTTGAAATATACTTTATCTGGCTATGCCTGTTACATACATTGCACAAAGTTAGTATACCCCTTTTTGACCATTTTCAATGGTCGAAGGGTATAAGAATTAATTTAAATTGGGATGTATGGCTTCATTATTTCGTCTATTGTTTTAATACAATCCCTTCTATGGTACATAATTATTATCCATATGAACTTGTTTTTGGTAGAACAAATAATTTACCCAGAAATTTCACTAATATAACTATGCTATGGAAAGTAAATATAGTTTAGAAGTAGCATATAAAAGAGCTAGAACTATGCTTGAAGAGCATAAAAATAATAAGGAAAATTATGATTTACAAACAAAAAATATAGAAATAACAGTAGGAGATAAAGTTCTATTAAGAAATGAAGTAGATCATAAATTAGATTTTAAATATACGGGACCCTATAAGGTAGAAAAAAAAGAAAGAGACAACATAACAATATCAAACAATAGAAATAAAAAACAAATAGTACATAAAGATTGATTTAAAGTTTTTTATTCATAAATGACGTCATGATTTAATACAAAAAGCATTATAATAATGGAAAAATACAATTTAAAATGTCAAAAAAAAAAAAAAATATATATATATATATATACATAAAAAAACAAAATATTATAAAAAAATAACAGAATAAAATAACTACGCTATGTTACTTTATTTTTTAAAAGGAGGGAGATGTGGTATGCGTACATTCATATTTAGAGTACATATATACATAGAGTACAATGTACTCAGAATACTTACATAAATCACTAACATACTTACTAGCATAAACAAGTCGGAAAGGCTACAGTCGAGCGCGCCCGACTGTGGTATACCCGCTACAACATTGCGAAAAAACACATCTCACAGTCTCCAATTTGTTTTTCTAACTCGCCTTATCGTTATCATCGATTTTAAAAGAAGATAATAAGAAGAAGCATAATGCTACATGCTAAAAAAAAAAAAAAAAAAAAAAAAAAAAAATGTATGCCCTTGATGGGATTCGAACCGTGGAACCTCAAAAAGCTCGTAAAATATTGTTTGCAACTATAACCACTCCGCCATTAGCACATTATTATATGGACCGGCAAAGTTGCATTATGAGACCATTCAGCTTGTCGTACAAGACAAAAACTAATACCAACTTACTTCCCATAAAATTCCTTTTAATCAAATGCACTAAACTTAAAATATTTTAAATACTTGAAAAAAGAAAATTTCAAAAAACCCACAAGAATCGAACCGGACCGAGTAGGATTCGAACCCGTACCCATTCGCTTCACAGTCGACGACCACATCCACTCGGCCACTGCGCCTTCTATGAATCTACTATAAAATAGCAATAATGATCAGTGCAAATAACTTTAGTACATATAATTGAAAAAAAAAGTGCTTGCCGCCGGAGTTGAACCTGCATATTTTGCATATCTAACATAATAAAACAGACAAAACACGTGGTCACATGGCACTTCTATTTCTTTAATATCTTCCATATTTATAGTCTAATCTTACTGAAATTTTCACGAAACGTCCGCAATATGGTATTTATGACGTATATAAAAAACGGTTACTGTAGAGCCAATATTGCAGTTTTAGTCCATTTTTTTTCACTTTATAGGGGCGGGTGGAGGCGTGGCAAAAATCTAAAATAAACTTGATAAGCGTGCAGTAACAGCACATATTGTTACAAAATTTGGTAGCTCTAGCTCTTATAACAGCTGAGATCCAGGTGTTCACACGGACGGACGGACAGACAGACGGACAGACGGACGGACGGACAGACGGACAGACGGACATGGCTATATCGACTCGGCTGTTGATACTGATTAAGAATATATATACTTTATGGGGTCGGAGATGTCTCCTTCTGCCTGTTACATACATTTTCGGTATGAACAAAGTTATAATACCCTTCTACTCTATGAGTAGCGGGTATAAAAATAATGTTCAAGTGGAAGTGTTATATGATAGCCCACTTATGAAGCACATTGCATAAGTGCATGGTCAGCATTCCCACGCTAACCAAATGCCGCTATGTACATAACGTGCTCACATGGCATTATCTCTCAACTCTCTGAACATAAGCATATAATAAAATATATAATAGACGCTTCTCTGCCGGCTTCACGAAGCAGCGAAGACGCACATCATAGCCTAAGAGGAATATTGTATTAGCTTTAAGAGTCAGTCGAGTTTTACATCTGATACAAGCTTCACGATAAAAATAAAAGGAGCTACGCTCCAAAAAAACATCTATAGGATTTTATCTATAACACTCTGGAAGAAAATGAAAAGCATATTCGTAAACAAAAACAAACAAAGGTGGATGTGATCAAGAAAGACGAGGCTGAAGTTATGGAAGAGTCAATTGTGGCACATCAATCCCTCACAAAGATTGACGAAACCTTGTCGGATTATTCATTCAAAAGATTTAGAACCAAGTGAGAAAGAAAATCAGAAATCAAAAATTTCAGAGGTCGATTCTGTCGCAGATCCTGTTGAAAGGCATAGTAAATCAGCGGCAGCACTCTTGTCGGAACTGGCCTCGTGCGATTTATCTCATTTAAAGAAGATGTTCAATCCCCTCCAGAAGTCGCGCCGACAAACACTCTATGTTCAATGATCGGAAGCGGTGGCCACATAGCCAAGGCCGAAGGCAAGTCGTCGTAGTGAACAGCTGAATATCGACTTTAAGCCATCGCAGTCGTTTATCGAAACGCTGGCCGAGAAGAAACGTCTGTTGTCAAAGAGGACGCGTATATCCAACAGTTTATGTAGCGCAGCTGATGACTTGAAAAACAGTACAATACGAGGAGGTACAATCCAAGAAGGCCAAAAAAAAATGATGAATCAACGGATGAAGTTATGGAACCTGAACCCCATGAAATGGAATCGTCAGAATCTTAAGTCAATATAGTTATGCAGGAACCATCAACAGAAGACCCAGCCAAGTAGCAAGAACAGCCCATAGTTGAGCAGGAACCATCAACAGCAGACCAATACAAGCAGCAAGAAGAGCCTAAGCCAACAAAAACGGCGGCCGAAATATATGGATTACTGTGAATCGATTTTGCAGGCGGCCAATGAAGCTAAACCGTTACAAAAGAAGCAGGCAAGAACATCATTTAAAAATAAATTAATTATTTTTAAATTAATGAGTAATTTAATTTTCCTTTTGCAGCGCATAGCGGAGGGCAAAAATAAAGGAACGAAGAAACGACTGCTATCTGATTCCAAGCCCACTAATGTCATTGTCAGTACAACTGTAAAGGCTGAGGCTGATAACAACAAAGATGGCGATGATGCTACAAAACTGAAAAAGAATTTGAAACGTCTGGATGCGACGAACAATACTGTCAAAGAAGCTATGCACCTTCTTGTGCCTAATAAAGCTAAGAAAGAGATAGCTTATAACGTAAAATTTTTGTACCCCTCAACAATACTAAATACTTTTGTTTTTAGGACCAATCACTGCAAATAAACTTTGTTTTGATCAAATATTTTTCCTCGCCGACGTTCCTAATCCCTTTTGATGTATGTGTATGAGTGTGAATATATATATGCGAACAAAACCGTTGCGCTTCTTATACAGAACAAAGAAGTCGGAAAGGTAACAGTCGCGCGCGCTCGTCATTAAGATACTGTTTACGCTGAAAATGGCTTTAAATAGAATTTTAAATTGGATGTATAAAAATTAGATAACAAACAGTAAAAGATGAACTATGTAAATTTGTATAATGAAGTTATATCGATAGTTTAAATAAATCGATGTATTCTAGCTTAAGATATTGTCACGATCGTGTATATCGAAAAGGCACGCCCATCTCTATTGAAAAGAAATAAAGCATTCTAGATTTTGTCTTCGTTAAGAGCAGCAGCATTTGTAAAAATACTTTTTATCTCGTTTTGACGAGCACTCTTAAGAAGAGCAAAAACATTTGATGCCCGAGCAGGGACTTCTTGGAAAAGGTCCGAACCGCTTCTACCTCAGGAGCAACAAAGAAGTTATATCTGGAAGCTGGAATCAATTGAGGATGCCATAGAAGTTGGAATCAAACTGTTAGTTCTTTTCTGTATTGTAGCCGGTATTGTTGGCCAAGTGTGCATATTGCTAATTCGGTGCAGTTAAGTTAAAATAAGCTAAATAAAAAGTTACACATTATCGTATGTGTACATAGGTCTAATTGGTGTATTCCTAAATATTGTACAGTGCCTTTGGAACTGGGAAAAAATTATTGTTCACATGTATGCATGTATGTCAGTGCACATATTAAAAAGAGCACTTGCATGCACATACATATATATCGAGCTGTGCAGTGAACAGCAAGTCAAAGAAAAAGGTACAGTTTAACCTTGATTTGACAGTTGAAATAGAAAGAGCATCAGCGACGTAAGAACAAACGGTACTTACAAGCGAGCATGTATGTATGTACATGCATACTGAAGCGAAAAGGGAATTAGATAAAAGTAGCGGTTGTTTATTGAATTGTCTGCTGTTACCCCAATCTTTGGTTTCTAAAGAGATTTGCCAAAAATTAAATACAGATTTAGTTTAAATAATTTTTGTGCTTGTTTGATTACGCTATAAATTAAATAAAAGTGGAAAGTAATTTAAAGAGTTATTTTGTGAGTGCATAAAAATATATAATGGCGCCTAAACGAAATAAAGACTCTGAAAGTCACGTAGGCCGCGAAAGTTTAATAAATTCTTTGAAGCGAAACAAAGCATATGTTACGAACAACTACAATTCAATGACTGCCGCAGAGCTGGAGGTGCGTCTTGGTTTAGTTGAGTCAACCTTTACGCATTTAAGTTCAATTCAAAATCTAATTGAACAGTCAGAAGACGACGCAATTGAATTTGAAACGCGTCAAACTATTGAAGAATTGTATTGCGAAGTCAAGGCAAAAATTCTGAGTACATTAAGTAATAGAGGAAGGCATTCAGTTACATCAGCTGACCCAGCTGCAAACTCTACCATGGTGAGTGTTTCTCGTATTTCCAAACTACCAAAGTTAACATTGCCTGTGTTTTCAGGAAAATTCACTGATTGGACAAGTTGGTTTAACGCGTTCACTACTTTGGTTGAATTAGACAATGAGATCGATGAGCTTTCCAAATTTATACATTTAAAAGGGTGTTTAGGCGCAGTCCCACTTAGAACAATAGAGTGTTTAGAATTGTCACCAGAAAATTATAAGAAAGCGCTGCAGTTGCTACGTGAACGATTTGAAAACAAGGCGATTATTGTACAATCGCACGTACACGAATTGTTTAACATCAAGCAGCTCAAGCAAGTTGATTCAAATGGCTTAGTTAGTTTAGTTGACTCTGTTAATTCACATTTGGGATCACTTCGATCTTTAGTCCGCGAAAGTGAAATGCTAGATGTGATAATTTTTCATCTCATTAGAGGAAAGCTAGATGAGGAATCGTTAGAAAAATGGGAAGCAGAGTATAACTGCTCAGAGCTGCCGTCTTGGAAATCATTAGCACAATTTATCTGCAATAGAGGTCAAAATTTAGCAGGAAGAGAAATTCGTAAGACAGTTTGCGTTCAAAATTCTAAGGGAGTGAACAAACGAACAAGCTTACCGACAACGACAACAATCAATGGCACAACGCAATGCTATAGTTGCTCAGGCCCACATCAGCTTAAGATGTGCCCGAAGTTTAAGGAATTAACAGCCTTACAACGATATCATGAAGTTAAAAAACAAAACTTGTGTCTGTTATGTTTTAGCAAGCGGCACCAAACTAAAGATTGCAGAGCGCCACGATGTTCCATCTGTAGCAAACCTCACCACTTGATGCTGCATAGAGAGTCAAGTGAGGTGAGAGATGCAAGCAGCAACACGGTTCAAGCTATTCCGAGTGCGTTGCACAGTTCACTTTTGTCTAACCAGACATCAAGCTTTCTGGCTACTGGAGTGGTATTAGTAAAAGCTGCTAATGGACAGTTCCATTCATGTAGATGTGTGCTTGATTCAGGAAGCCAGTTAAATTTTGTGACAGAAAGGCTCGCTGACAAGCTGAAACTTAACATAAGCGCAGTGCGCTACTCTCTTAACGGAATAGGAAACGCTAAATCGAACACTTTAGGAGAAGTCGATGCAACGTTTAAATCTCGAGTAACAAGTTTCTCAGCAACGGAAAGATTCTGCGTGTTACCTGAAATAACTGAGTACAATCCAGAGAACACAGCATCTCTAGGATTTTCTATTCCTAGAAAGCTTAAATTGGCGGACCCAGAGTTCGAATCTGCAAGGCAGATCGATATGCTAATAGGAGTCAACTTGTTCTTTAAACTGATTATAGCAGGCCAGATCAAAATGGGGGAAAACAAGCCAGTGTTGCAGAAATCTTTGTTAGGTTGGATTGTGGTGGGTGAATGCGGACCAATTGACAACGCAGCATTGATTTGCAATGCTGGAAATATCAACAAACAAGAAGCAATCAAATTGCACAACATCGTAGAAAAGTTTTGGCAAACAGAAGATGTTCCCAAGCCGTCAAGCAAGTTTAGTGAAGAAGAGCAGATTTGTGAGAATCACTTCGCTAGTACAGTAAAAATATCCTCAGCCAATCGTATAATTGTAAAGTTACCCTTCAAAGAGCCTAAAATAGAATTAGGCGAGTCCTACAACATTTCGCTCGGAAGATTTCTTAATCTGGAGAAGAAGCTGGATAGAAACCCTGAGTTGAAAAAGGACTATACAGCCTTTATAGAAGAATACCGAAGATTAGCTCACTTAGAAGAAGTAACAGCTGATGAGAGTTGCAAGGTTAAATACTTTATGCCTTATCATCCAGTGATACGACCAGACAGTGCGACAACCAAACTGAGAGTAGTGTTCGATGCGTCTTGTAAGACTTCTAATGGAGTATCGTTAAATGAGACCATGTTAGTAGGACCAACGTTGCAGCCAGTTCTCTTTGAAACTTTAATACGTTTTCGGTTTGATAGATACGCTTTAACTGCGGATATCTCGAAAATGTATCGGCAGATTTTGGTAGATCCTGATGACTGTAACTGGCAATGCATTTTATGGCGTCAGAACCGGAGTGCAGAGATCAAGATTCTTCGTCCGCTATGGACGATACCGAATGTGCTGAGCCATTAGAATTAAAGATAACTGACACTGCAAAGACTCTCGGAATTTATTGGAATTCAATGCTGGATCAATTTAGCTTTGCATACAATGCACAAAACAGTATTACAATAACAAAAAGAGTAGTACTTTCTGAATTAGCCCAACTCTTTGATCCACTAGGTTTTTTGTGCCCGGTTTTAATTTTAGGAAAAATATTCATGCAAGAGCTTTGGTTGCTCAAGCAGGGATGGGATGAAGAACTGCCGCCCAGCTACTCGCTTCAGTGGCAAAAATATAGGAATGAATTAAATAAGGTGCAGGAATGTTTCTTAACTCGAAGTGTAGTGCCAGTTAACAATGAAATCTCCACTTTAGAGCTACATGGCTTTTCAGATGCATCTTGCCGAGCCTATGGTGCGGTAATATATGCACGAGTTGTTGACATCAACGGATCTATAACAGCCAAATTGGTGACTGCAAAGTCCAAGGTGTCACCAGTTAGAGCAGTATCATTGCCGCGCTTAGAGCTGGAAGGTGCAAAACTGCTCGTTCAGCTAATGACAAAAATAAAGTCATGTGTACCTCTTCCAGTACATCGCACGAGTTATTTCACAGACTCTACAATTGTACTAAATTGGATAAGCTCACAAGCCAGTAGATGGACCACGTTCGTTGCAAACAGGGTCGCGTTAATTCAGGAACTGTCCAGTATACAGGATTGGTACAAAGTCGACACAAAACTCAATCCAGCAGACATAGTATCTCGGGGTATGCACACTTCTGATTTGAAGGATTCAGAGCTATGGTGGCAAGGTCCAAAGTTTCTGAAATTAGCTATTGATCAGTGGCCTACTATGCAGTGGCGAAGTTCAGAGGAATTGCCAGAGCAACGAACATCAAAATTTTCACTAATAGCAACCACTTCGTCCAATTACGAGGATATAATCAGACCGTGCAAATTTGTTAAAAGTTTTACTAAATTGACTCGAGTTTTTGCTTATATATTTCGCTGGCGTCGCAAATTATTAAAGGTTGAATCAACTAAACCTAGGATCGTAACTACAGCGGAATTAAAAGGCGGTTTAAAATACATAATATTTAACATTCAGCATCTGTATTTTTTTGAAGAAATCTCTAAGCTACAAAAAGGTGAAGTTATTCGATCTCCGAAGATACAAGGGCTTAACCCATTTATTGATAAATCAAACGGAATTGACATTGTAAGAGTAGGAGGTAGACTTTCTCAAGCCAATGTACCATATGAAGTGAAACACCCTATCTTATTGCCTAATAGTCGTATTGTAATCAACACATTTTTTGAACATGTACAACGAATTAATGTGCACGCTGGAGCACATGCGATATGTGCTTTTGTGCGTCAGGAATACTGGGTTATCAATGCTAGAAAAGTGGCTCGCAGAACGATTCGTAACTGTATTGCCTGCTTCCGTCAACGGCCACAACTGGGCAGTCAAATCATGGGCGCACTTCCAGCAAATCGAGTGCAAGTCGGCGCACACCCATTCGAACGAGCTGGACTCGACTTCGCAGGACCCTTGTGGATGCACTATAATCAGCGAGGACGCAAGCCCACAAAGGTGTACTTATGCGTCTTTGTATGTTTTCTTACAAAGGCCTGTCATCTGGAAATGGTGTCTGATTTGAGCTCGAGTGCCTTCATTGCGGCGCTTAAACGATTCTTTGCTCGACGTGGGCTCAGCGCCGAATTATCTTGCGACAATGCAACCAATTTTGTGGGAGCTGCAAGGGAGCTGAGTGCGCAAGCTGATCAGTTGTGGATGGACAAGGACCGAATTATCAATCATTGCAGTAATTTGGGAGTAAATTTTCGTTTCATCCCTCCCCGCTCACCCTACTTTGGTGGCTTATGGGAGAGCGCTGTAAAAGTGGCAAAGCAACTTATACTTCGCTGTTTCAATGGAGCTTCACTGAATTATGAAGAGCTGTCTACGGCCATAACACAAGTGGAAGCAGTAATGAATTCAAGACCGCTTCATCCGATGTCGTCTGATCCGAATGATCTTGAAGCCTTAACGCCTGGCACTTCTTAGTTGGACGACCTCTCAACTCATTGATGATTGACTGTCAATGACAAATCGATGGAAACGGATTGTTGCAGTTCATCATTCGTTTTGGCAGCGGTGGTCACAAGAGTACCTCAGTCTGCTGCAGCAACGCAGCAAATGGACTTCGAGCTGCAATAACATTGAAAAAGGCATGCTGGTTCTCATCGCAGAAGACAACACACCCCCAGGACGCTGGACTTTAGGTCGTATTCAAGAGTGTCATGCTGGCAAGGATAAAGCGGTACGCGTTGTAACAATCAAAACTAAGGCAGGATTGTTTAAGCGCAATATTCATAAAATTTGCCCGCTACCGATTGAAGCTGCATCTTAGGCTTGCGTTGGAAGGAGTTTCCAAGGCCGGGAGTATGTTTACGCTGAAAATGGCTTTAAATAGAATTTTAAATTGGATGTATAAAAATTAGATAACAAACAGTAAAAGATGAACTATGTAAATTTGAATAATGAAGTTATATCGATAGTTGAAATAAATCGATGTATTCTAGCTTACGATATTGTCACGATCGTGTATATCGAAAAGGCACGCCCATCTCTATAGAAAAGAAATAAAACATTCTAGATTTTGTCTTCGTTAAGAGCAGCAGCATTTGTAAAAATACTTTTTATCTCGTTTTGACGAGCACTCTTAAGAAGAGCAAAAACAGATACCCTTCACCCAATTTTCTACATCTGTTACAAACGTGTAACTAAACAGATAATTTCAAACAGAAATTCTGCACAAATCATACATAAAGCTTACTCGCACTCACACAGCGACGCGCGTAAAGTGTAAAGCGACTGGACTCAAAGTCGACGTCGACGTTAAATGCTCGTAGCTGCGCGCAGGGTGCTGATCTTACATTTGTACTGAAAACGTGAATAACTTCTGCTCTATTGATTCGATTAGATTGTAATTTGGAGAATATGTTCATATTGCATTCAGCTTTATACGTACCAAAGCACAACGTTATAAGTTTTACAGCTTGATTAATAATCGTAAATTACCAATTTGCGGGGGGGGGGGGGTGGCATGAAGTATTCAAAAAAGCTTTACTGCCTAAATATATCAAACCGATCTGTGTTTTGAAAAGCTTCACTATTCAAAAGCCTCCAGTAAAAGTTCTGACAAAGTCATCAACCGTCAAATGATAACAAGCTTAAGTTACTGATAGACAAATATGTAAAGCTCTGTAGAACTTAATGGTTTTCCGGACCGTAAGAACAAATATGTCAGGCAGTTGTTGAGTGACTCTGGTGTAATAAAGACAAAAAAATGTAACAAGTAAAAATTATAAATAAAAAATTATATTTTTTATTTAAATGAACACCTAAATACTTAATTGGCGCAGCCGGTAGTCCTTGTAAATTCACAATCCTTTGACAATCAAGTGGAAAGGTAACTTGTACGACCAAGTACTCCTTCTGATTGTGCACGCGAATTTGCCGCAACAAAGTGAATCGGTAGCTTTTACAATTAAAGTGATCGGTATCCGCATAAGAACTTGTGTGACCTAATTATATTTAAAAACCCTATTTTTGTCGCCCACTTCGCAAAGTGTGACAGCGACTGAGGTAAAATATAATTCGTCAAAGTGCACAGTAACTGCATATAAAAGACCTAAGACTCAACATATCGCAGCAGTCAGTGAACAAAAAACAGAAGCCCGCTTAAATAAAAACAAGTGTGACCGCTACATAAAAGGAACCTAAATAACATTTAAAAAACGTGTTATAAATAAATAAAACTAAAATGGCATTATCGGTCGATAATCTATCCCAACTACTTCGTCAAATACGTCAAGTGCCACAGTTCTCTGGAGAACCAAGCAGCCTCAGCTCGTTTATCAAACGAATTGAGTATCTGCTTAGTCTATACCCATCAAACGACCCTCGACAGAAAGCCGTCATATTTGGAGCCATCGAACTACAAGTCATCAGAGATGCTGAGAAGGTCTGCCAATTGGGATTTCACAACCAGTGGTCAACTCTTAAAGAAGCTCTCATCGTGGAATTCAAGACTCAAACCCCCCAGGAGGAACTTTTGGGACGTTTGTATTACACGCCCTATAAAGGTAACTTACGTCAATTTTGTGAACAATTAGAAGATAAGTCAACTGTTATAATAAATAAGTTAGCCTTAGAAGCCGATCAAAATAACACAATTGTTTATTCACAAGCAATGGCAATCACAATAAAAAACACTATTAAACGTTCAATACCTGACAGACTGTTCATGACCCTAGCGAGGCATGACGTTTGAACTGTTCAAAAATTGCGACAAATTGCCCAACAAGAAGATATATGCGAAGACCCAGTTTCAAGAAATAATTGTCCAAAATTAAATTCAAATTCACAAAACCCAAGCACTAACAACAATACTAATATTAATAAAAACAAAAACTCGCACCCCAATCAACCATTCGTTCGCTCCTTTAACCTATTCCTATATCCCACGCAGATCCAAAACCCAAGCGTAAACAATCAGACCCCTCATAAACAAACTTTTCCGTCCAGACAACAACAATTCGATCAAAACAGATCAAATTTGTATAATGAATTCAGAGAAGACTTAAATCGCGACCGACAGAATGACACCCGAAACTACTATCAACCCCCTCAACAACCAAGATTGCCGGATAAGCGCTTTAAAGAAGGCACCGGACAATCACGTATGCAGACAGATGAAACTCATCATCAACTCGAGTTAGATTAAAATAACATAACTGATCAAGACAATAACAACGACGAACAGTTCCACGAAGATCATTTTCAGTATACGCAAAACGAGATGTATACAGATCAGCAAATTCAACAAGCCGAAAATTTTTCCAATACCAGCCTGGGAACCCACCAGTACATAGAGATCATGTTTAATAATCATAGATACCGATGCATAGTAGACACTGGTTCATCAATAAACATGATGAGAAACAAATAGTTGTTCGAAGTATGACAGGCTACTCAAATGGGTTATTTCAGTAATCACAGAAATTCTATATTCATTCGTTTTCACCACTTTATGACATTCTATTAGGAAGAAAAATACTAATGGAGAATAACGGTTGCATAGATTATTTTAGAAAAGAAACAGTTATCAATGGAAGATCATTTCCTCAGAAAGAATTAGAGCTTTGTACCGGAAACTCCTCAAAAAACTTTAAAGCAATTTTACAACAAAACCACTTAAACAAAGAAGAAGAAAATATGTCAACAGCAGCAACAATACATAGCGCATCAGAAAGTAACGAAAACTATATTGAAAACACTGAAAAGCCTTTAAACCATTTTTCAAGACAAATAGAATTTGTAAAAGACTCAATTAATGATGTAGACATATCAAAATACTTCAATAAACTTAAAATCACTCTAAAATACACTGAAATGACTCTCCCAATAGCAAAATACCTTTTATTAAAATACTTCCTAAACAATACAAACGTTATTTACATAGACAATGACAATGACTTTTCAATTCTTCAAAAAGCGTGCATTGAAACTATCAACCCACACAGTAACTTAAAAATATTAAAAAGCATAATAAAATTAAAAGACATTAGCTCTTACGCTGAATTTAAGAAATTCATTATTACTCAACATATAAAACTATTGCACCCTGGTATCGAAAAAATGATACTCTCTATTTTCTAGATTATAATAAATTAATTCAAAATATTATTAATGATTGCGAAATTTGTAATCTTGCAAAAACAGAACACAGACCAACAAACCTTAC
Source organism: Zaprionus tsacasi (assembly GCA_018904105.1). Lineage (NCBI taxonomy): Eukaryota > Metazoa > Arthropoda > Insecta > Diptera > Drosophilidae > Zaprionus > Zaprionus tsacasi. The sequence goes on along the minus strand of JAEIFR010000592.1, from coordinate 371,801 downwards.
TTTTGAGATAACCCCAAAAACAAATAACCCAAGAGAACTTTACAATATTTATCCTGTATAGACGTTTATTCAAAATTTGCATCCCTTATAAAAACAAATAGTAGAGATTTGTTAGAAGCCAAGAGAGCCCTTACCAGAATAATCAATGACATGGGAAAACCACAAAAAATTAAAGCAGACAAAGACTCAGCATTTACGAGCAATTCTTTAAAAATTTGGTTGAATAATGAAGGAATACAAATAGATATCACCACGAGCAAAACAGGAATAGCAGACGTAGAACGCGTTCACAACACTATTAACGAAAAAATCAGAATTATCAATACTGAAAATAACACAGAAAATAGGGAAACATGAATAGAAACAATTTTATACACAGAAAACCATAAAACTAAACATAACACAACCGGACAAATACCAGCTTACATACTACTCTACGCAGGCACACCTACTTACGATTGCCAGACGATAAAAGAAAATAAAATTAAGAAACTTAATGAGAACCGACAAAACTACGATATAGACACAAATTTAGACAGGCTCCTATAACGCGCTCAAAATCTAAAAACTCCTTTAGGAAAACAGGCAAAATTCAACAATTAGATTAAATAAAAATAATAGAGGTCAAAATGTTACACATTAAAAGTAAATTTAAAAAGAAACAAGTCGGAAAGGCTACAGCCGACACTTACCACCACACTTACGAAAACACAATCTGACAGTCTCAAATTTTTTCCCTAACTCGCCACCTAATAAACTCAAGTTATCATCGAATTTAAAAGATGTAGCATAATGCTAAAAAAAAAAATAAAAATAAGAACAAAAGAAAAAACAAAAAAAAATGTATTCTCCTATTGGGATTCGAACCGTAGACCTAAAGAAAAAGCTTGTAATATGCAGTTCGCAACTACAACCACTCCGCCATTAGCACATTATTAATTTGGCCGGCAAAGTTGCATTAGGAGACTATTCAGCTTGTCGTCCAGGACAAAAACTAATACCAACTCACTTCCCAAAAAATTATTTTTAATCAAATGCATTTAATACTAAACTTAAAATATTTTAAGTACTTGAAAAAAAGTAAATTTCAGAAAATCCACTAGATTCGGACCAAGTAGGATTCGAACCCATACCCTTTGGTTCACAGTCAACGACCACATCCACTCAGCCACTGCACCTTCTATGCATCTATTATAAAATTGCAATAATGATCAGTGCAAATAACTTTAGTACATATCATTGAAAAAAAAGTGCTTGCCACCGGAGTTGAACCTGCATATCTTGCATATCTAACATAATAAAACAGACAAAACACGTGGTCACATGGCACTACTATTTCTTTAATATCTTCCATATTTATAGTCCAATCTTACTGAAATTTTCACGAAACGTCCGCAAGATGGTATTTATAACGTATATTAAAAACTGTTACTGTAGAGCTAATATTGCAGCTGTAGTCCATTTTTTTTCAATTTATAGGGGCGGGTGGAGGCGTGGCAAAAATCTAAAATTAACTTGATAAGCGTGCAGTAATAACACATATTGTCACAAAATTTGGTACCTCTAGCTCTTATAATAGCTGAGATCCAGGTGTTCACACGGACGGACGGACAGACAGACGGACAGACGGACGGACGGACAGACGGACAGACGGACATGGCTATATCGACTCGGCTGTTGATACTGATTAAGAATATATATACTTTATGGGGTCGGAGATGTCTCCTTCTGCCTGTTAATACCCTTCTACTCTATGAGTAGCGGGTATAAAAAAGGTTAATTATAGCTAATACATACAGCCGACCGACACATCCCAATCATCGGACTCATAATAATTATAATGATTTCTATGATGACACAAACTACGGCAGGAACAATCGAAATAAACCCTATTGAAAACATTCAAGGATTCATTTTGTTCGAATCAGGAACAATACAACTCCCTATTACCGCACCACTGTCTCACTATTTATATAACACAAATTGAAGAAACATGTAACAATCTTATTAAAGAAAGTCAGGAATTTAACAACATAACTCAGATAAATTACCTAATCGAAAAAATGAAAAGAGAAATGAACGGTATACACCTAACTAAACGCATCAAACGAGGACTATTTCACTTTGTAGGCTCCACTTACAAATACCTTTTTGGTATACTAGACGAAGACGACAGACAAAATATTGAACAACAAATTTCATCCCTATCACAAAGCACCGTACAGATTAGTAGTGTTAATCACGTTATTGACAACCTAAATAACGGAATTGAGATGTTTAATACCCACTCCAAATCTATTGAAAAAGATCATAAAATTTCCCTTTTAATATTTAACATTGAACATTTTACTGAATATATCGAAGATATTGAAATGGGTTCACAACTCACACGATAAGGAAAATTAAATCCAAAACTTCTAAAGCACGACAACCTTGGTAACGTTAACTTCCAAAACTTAATGGACATAAAAACTTCCGCCTGGTATAACACAGCCACTAACGAAATATTCCTAATGTCTCACATTCCCACAAACACAATCGAACAACCTACTTTTCTTATCGCACCTTACCCTGACAATAATGGACAAATTAGTAATGAAAACATATTAGTCAAATTTTACCTGTTTTAAATACACAAACAAAGAACATTATCAAAGACCATTGCATAGCTAACATAATGAAAAACGAACCACCAACCTGTACTTTCCAGAAATATCGTAAACCGTTTTACGTTCAATACATTAAACCTAATATAATTATAACATGGAATATGACTCGAGAAAAACTTTATCAAAATTGTAACAATCAAGAAATTTTTATTGAAAATAACAAAATTATAAAAATATTTAATTGCACAGCAGACTTAAAACAAGTTTCAATATCAAACAATATTCATCAATATACAAATCTAATATTTACCGAACACAACGTAACAAAAGTTGAACCAATGTCACACATAGAAATAAAAGAAATGATTATGCTAAGCAATAAGAATTTTACAATCTATAGAAATATATTAATAATCCTCTTGTTAGTGTTTAGTATAATCTTCATATTTTACCTTTACATAAAATGTAAAACAGCACCTCATAATATTATAATTACCTATCTGAGCAGGACAGTTAAGCAAAATATTGAAACAGAAACAGTTAAAGAAAACAAGTGGATATGTCTACTGTCGAGCGCTCGACAGTAAAATACCCTTCTCCCAATTTTTAAAATCCGTTACAAACGTGTAACCACACTCATAATTTCAAACAGAAATTTTGCACAAATACTTCTACTACATATAGCTTTCTCGCTCACATTCACACAGCGACGCACGTTAAGAGTGACGTCGACGTCGGCGTCAACTACTGAAAGTAGCGCGCAGGCTGCTGCTCGTACAATTATACTGAAAACGTTGACTTGAATAACTTCTGTGTTATTGGTCCGATCGAATTGTAATTTGGAGAATATGTTCGTAAGGCATTTAACTTTATACATAAAAAAGCAGAAATCTATAAGTTTAATAGTTTTCTTAATAATCAGGAATTACCGATTTGCGGGGGCGGTGGGCGTGGCATCAAACATTTAGCATAAACTTCATCTGCCTATTATATATAGAAACTTCCATACCAAATTTGGTGTCTCTAGCTTTTTTAATAGCTGAGATCTGTTCCCTCGTAAGACGGACAGACGGACAGACAGACAGACAGACGGACATGTCTCAATCGACTCGGCTAGTGATCCTGAGCAAGAATATATATACTTTGTGGGGTCTGCCACGCCTCCTTATGCCTGTTACTTACATTGCACAAAGTTAGTATACCCTTTTTTGACCATTTTCAATGGTCGAAGGGTATAAAAATACTGAAAAAGTAGACTTTGAAAATCCAATACCACAATTATATCCAGAAGTAAACGCTTGAGGTTAAGCTTAAATATAATAGGTGGGGGAGTGACATATTCATTCTCCATATGAAAAACTTAAGCCGATCTTTTCAAAAGTTTCACTATTCAAAAGCCTCGCAGTAAAAGTTCTGAAAAAGACATCAACCGTCAAATGATAACAAGCTTAAGTTACTGATAAACAAATACTATGTTAAGCTCTGTAGAACTTAAAGGTTGGCTTGACCGTAAGAATAAATCCGTCGGGCAGTTGTTGAGTGACTCTGGTGTAGTAAAGACAAATAAATGTAACAAGTAAAAATTATAAAAAAAAATTATATTTTTGTATTCAAATTAACACCTAAATACTTATTTATATATACTTTATGGGGTCTGCCACGGCTCCTTATGCCTGTTACATACATTGCACAAAGTTAGTATACCCTTTTTTGACCATTTCAATCGATCGAAGGGTATAAAAAACATAACAAATTATTATTATTTGAAAACATATTTAAAATTTGGCTTATACTATAAAAAATTTTTATCATGAATAAAATCGAATATAAAGACCAGAAGTCGACTATTGTCGACAAAGGCTCAGAGGGCAATGACCCCGACTGCGGCAGCATGAAGCTGACACAGCTGTTTGTTCGCTTAAACAAAGTAACAGAGGACATTTCCCGCATAAAACATAAATTTGAATCAATGCCGATTGGATATGTTAAATTCCTATATTGATAAGGCAATGGGTTTGTAGTCCGAAATTGATTCTTTGGATCCTGAAAATGATAATCGATCCGGTTAAGAAGAAATTTGTGTAACAACTAAAGCATTATTTATGTCAGCTCTAGCTCCAAGTGGTAATAAATCACAAACCCAAAATGCTCCAAGCTATTTTAGCCACCATTCAAAGTTTCCAAAACTGAAACTACCTACATTTAGTGGGAAGTATGCTGAATTTAAGCAATTTATCAGTTTATTTGAAAGTTTGGTAGATTCAGATAATTCTCTCATGTCTATCAGGTGAAGCGTTAGGTACAGTACAAGCATACCAAATGTCACTATATTTCTCAAATAAGGAGCTAAAATTGACATAAAGGACGAATCATATAATAAATCTTTCGAAAAATTAAAAACACTAATCATGAATGACCCCATTCTTATCTGCCCTGACTTTACAAAAACATTTCAAGTTACTACTGACGCTAGCAATTTCGCCATAGGAGCCGTACTCTCACAAGACAATAAACCGATTAGTTTCGCAAGCAGAACTTTAAATGACCACGAACAGAATTACAGTACAATAGAAAAATAATTATTGGCAATTGTTTAGGCAACCAAATACTTCCGCCCATATTTATATGGAGTCCCCTTTGAAATATTAAGTGATCATAAACCCCTTGTTTGGTTAAACAATATAAAGGAACCTAACATGAAATTACAACGATGGAGAATTAAACTTAGTGAATACAACTTTAAAGTTAAATATTTGGAAGGAAAACTGAATCATGTAGCAGATGCTTTATTACGCGTTAAAATTGAAGAAAATTTGGTAGGCGAAGAAGAAAATATGTCAACAGCAGCAACAATACATAGCGCATCAGAAAGTAATGAAAACTATATTGAAATCACTGAAAAACCTTTAAAACGTTTTTCAAGACAAATATAATTTGTAAAAGACTCCATTAATCAAGTAGACATATCAAAATACTTCAATAAACTTAAAATCACTATAAAATACACTGAAATGACTCTCCCAACAGCAAAACCCCTTTTATTAAAATACTTCCTAACAACACAAACGTCATCTACATAGACAATGACAATGACTTTTCAATTCTTCAAAATGCGTACCACGAAACTATCAACCCACACAGTAACGTAAAAATATTAAAAAGCTTAATAAAACAAGTGGGTATGGCTACAGTCGAGCGGTCGATAGTAAGATCGGCATCAACTTCCCAAGGCAGCGCGCAGGCGGCTGCTCGTATATTTTGTACTGAAAACTCTGACTTGAATAACTTCTGTGTTATCAGTCCGATCGGATTGTATTTTAGCAAATATATTCATATGACATTTACATTATAAATACCAAAGCAGCACTTTCTAAGTTTAATACTTTGCTTAATAATCGTAAATTTATTTGTTCAATACTTTGCTGAGATCTGTTGTCTCAAACAAACAGACAGACAGACGGACATGTCTCAATCGACTCGGCTAGTGATACTGAGTAAGAATATATATACTTTATGGGGTCTGCCACCACAAGAATAGAAACAATTTTATACACATAAAACCATAAAACTAAACATAACACAACCGGACAAATACCAGCTTACATACTACTCTACGCAGGCACACCTACTTACGATTGCCAGATGATAAAAGAAAATAAAATTAAGAAACTTAATGAGAACCGACAAAACTACGATATAGACACAAATTTAGACAGGCTCCTTTAACGCGCTCAAAATCTAAAAACCCCTTTAGGAAAACAGGCAAAATTCAACAATTAGATGAAATGAAAATAATAGAGGTCAAAATGTTACACATTAAAAGTAAATTTAAAAAGGAAAAAAAAGTTAATTATAGCAAATACTTACAGCCGACCGCGACATCCCAATCATCGGACTCATAATAATTATAATGATTTCTATGATGACACAAACTACGGCAGGAACAATCGAAATAAACCCCATTGAAATCATTCAAGGATTCATTTCGTTCGAATCAGGAACAATACAACTCCCTATTACCGCACCACTGTCTCACTATTTATATAACACAAATTGAAGAAACATGTAACAATCTTATTAGAGAAAGTCAGGAATTTAACAACATAACTCAGATAAATTACCTAATCGAAAAAATGAAAAGAGAAATGAACGGTATACACCTAACTAAACGCATCAAACGAGGACTATTTAACTTTTTAGGCTCCACATACAAATACATTTTTGGTACACTAGACGAAGACGACAAAATATTGAACAAAAAATTTCATCCCTCTCACAGAGCACCGTACAGATTAGTAGTTTTAATCACGTTATTGACAACCTAAATAACTCAAAATTTATTGAAAAAGATCATAAAATTTCCCTTTTAATATTTAACATTAAACATTTTACTGAATATATCGAAGATATTGAAATGGGTTCACAACTCACACGATTAGGAATATTGAATCCAAAACTTCTAAAGCACGACAACCTTGGTAACGTTAACTTCCAAAACTTAATGGACATAAAAACTTCCGCCTGGTATAACACAGCCACTTACGAAATATTCCTAATGTCTCACATTCCCACAAACACAATCGAACAACCTACTTTTCTTATCGCACCTTACCCTGACAATAATGGACAAATTAGTAATGAAAACATATTAGTCAAATTTTACCTGTTTTAAATACACAAACAAAGAACATTATCAAAGACCATTGCATAGCTAACATAATGAAAAACGAAACACCAACCTGTACTTTCCAGAAATATCGTAAACCGTTTTACGTTCAATACATTAAACCTAATATAATTATAACATGGAATATGACTCGAGAAAAACTTTATCAAAATTGAAACAATCAAGAAATTTTTATTGAAAATAACAAAATTATAAAAATATTTAATTGCACAGCAGAATTAAAACAAGTTTCAATATCAAACAATATTCATCAATATACAAATCAAATGCCACACATAGAAATAAAAGAAATGATTATGCTAAACAATAAGAATTTTACAATCTATAGAAATATATTAATAATCCTCTTGTTAGTATTTAGTATAATCTCCATATTTTACCTTTATATGAAATGTAAAACAGCACCTCATAATATTATAATTACCTATCTGAAACCTAAAGCAAGCAGGACAGTTAAGCAAAATATTGAAACAGAAACAGTTAAAGAAAAAAATACTGAAAAAGTAGACATTGAAAATCCAATACCACAATTATATCCAGAAGTAAACGCTTGAGGACAAGCTTAAATCTAATAGGTGGGGGAGTGACACATTCATTCTCCGTATGAAAAACTTAAGACGATCTTTTGAAAAGCTTCACTATTCAAAAGCTTCGCAGTAAAGTTCAAATCGATCTTTTGAAAAGATTCACTATTTAAAAGCCTCGCAGTAAAAGTTCTGACAAGTTTAAGTTACTGATAAACAAATATGTAAAGCTCTGTAGAACTTAAAGGTTTGCTGGAGCGTAAGAATAAATCTGTCAGGCAGTTTATGAGTAACTCTGGTGTAATAAGTAACAATAACTCCATCAAATAAAAATTATAAAATAAAAATATGTTTTTTTATTTTTGATGAACACCTAAATACTTAATTATATATACTTTTTGAAGTCTGCCATGCGTTCTTATGCCTGTTACATACATAGAGTCACCAAATTTGGTATAAGTTTATGTTAAATGTTTGATGCCACGCCCACCGCCCACAGTTGAACAGTCGACGTCGACGTCGCTTCACTTGCATGTGTGTGTGGCCTTATCTAGAAGAATTATTTGTGCAGAATACTCTGTTTAAAATTATGGTTACACGGTTGTACAAATTGGGAGAAGAGTGTCTTACTGTCGCGCGCTTTTGACTGTAGCCTTACCGACTTGTTTGTTAGGCCATGGATTTTGAAAAGATACATGGTCTATTAGGTTTGTCGGAATGTGCGTAACAGGCAGAAGAAGGCATCTTCGCCCCATAAAGTATATATATTCTTATTCACGATCACTTTCCGAGTCGATTTTGCCCTGTTTGTCTCTCCGTCTGTCTGTATGAGACAACGGTTCTCAGCTATTAAGAAAGCTAGAGACTCTAAATTTGGAAAGATTCATGTATATCCTAGGCAGTAAACGTCATTTTCAAATTTTGGTTACCACACCCACCGCCCCCGTAAATAAAAAAATTGTTTTCTTATGCGATTACTATGCAAAGTATTATTGAAGTCTCAACTTTCTGCTTTGGCATACATCTAGATAAATATGTTGTGAACTTATCCTATAAATTGCAACCCGATCGGATAATAAACATAGAAGTTACGTAAGTTAACGTTCTCTATTGATTTGTGATGCCTTGCCTGCAAGCTGCTGCCAGCCAAATGCGTTTTCGATCTTTTAATGCGAAAATGGTTTTGTGTGTTTATGAGATCGAAATAGTAACTTAGCCGAACAGTCGATAGTTGCAGCGATAGTCAAATGTGTTGAGCAGCCGGCAATCGAACAAAGACGAAATAGAGGTTCAACCCTCAGAAGAGGCGAGGTTGAGATTTAATTGCCTTTTTCCGCTTCTAAGAGTTTTTTTTCATCATTATAAAATGTAGTTTTACTTATCTAATTTGATCAAATAATCTCACTAAATCCAGGACAAGTGTTGTTGTTGTACAAGACAATATGACACATTTGAGCTAATGGTCTAAAAAGAAGCAGTTGACGCTGGTGTATGTGTGTGTAACGAAAACTATACACGAAAAATTCAGAATTATTAATACTGAAAATAACACAGAAAATAGATAATCAAGAATATAAACAATTTTATACACATACAACCATAAAACTAAACATAACACAACCGGAAAAATACCAGCTTACATACTACTCTACGCACGCACACCTACTTATCATTGCCAGATGATAAAAGAAAATGCAATTAAGAAACTTAATGAGAACCGACAAAACTATGAAATAGACACAAAATTTAGACAGGCTCATATAACGCGCTCAAAATCTAAAAACCCCTTTAGGAAAACAGGAAAAATTCAACAATTAGATGAAAAACACTCTAACGAAAATAATAGAGGTCAAAATGTTACACATTATAAAAGTAAATTTAAAAAGAAAAAAAAAGGTTAATTATAGCAAATACTTACAGCCGACCGACACATCCCAATCATCGGACTTATAATAATTATAATGACTTCTATGATGACACAAAATACGGCAGGAACAATCGATATAAATACTATTGAAAACAATCAAGGATTCATTTTGTTCGAATCAGGAACAATACAACTCCCTATTACCTTAACGCACCACTGTCTCACTATTAAGATAACACAAATTGAAGAAACATGCAACAATCTTATTAAAGAAAGTCAGGAATTTCACAACATAACTCAGAACCATTACCTAATCGAAACAAGTCGGAAAGGCTACAGTCGAGCGCGCCCGACTGTGGTATACCCGCTACAACATTGCGAAAAAACACATCTCACAGTCTCAAATTTGTTTTTCTAACTCGCCTTATCGTTATCATCGATTTTAAAAGAAGATAATAAGAAGAAGCATAATGCTACATGCTAAAAAAAAAAAAAAAAAAAAAAAAAAAAAAAATTTATGCCCTTGATGGGATTTGAACCGTGGAACCTCAAAAAGCTCGTAAAATGTAGTTTGCAACTATAACCACTCCGCCATTAGCACATTATTATATGGACCGGCAAAGTTGCATTATGAGACCATTCAGCTTGTCGTACAAGACAAAAACTAAAACCAACTTACTTCCCATAAAATTCCTTTTAATCAAATGCACTAAACTTAAAATATTTTAAATACTTGAAAAAAGAAAATTTCAAAAAACCCACAAGAATCGAACCGGACCGAGTAGGATTCGAACCCGTACCCATTCGCTTCACAGTCAACGACCACATCCACTCGGCCACTGCGCCTTCTATGAATCTACTATAAAATTGCAATAATGATTAGTGCAAATAACTTTAGTACATATAATTGAAAAAAAAGTGCTTGCCGCCGGAGTTGAACCTGCATATTTTGCATATCTAACATAATAAAACAGACAAAACACGTGGTCACATGGCACTACTATTTCTATAATATCTTCCATATTTATAGTCCAATCTTACTGAAATTTTCACGAAACGTCCGTAAAAAACGGTTACTGTAGAGCCAATATTGCAGTTGTAGTCCATTTTTTTTCACTTTATAGGGGCGGGTGGAGGCGTGGCAAAAATCTAAAATAAACTTGATAAGCGTGCAGTAACAGCACATATTGTTACAAAATTTGGTAGCTCTAGCTCATATAACAGCAGGTGTTCACACGGACGGACGGACAGACAGACGGACAGACGGACGGACGGACAGACGGACAGACGGACATGGCTATATCGACTCGGCTGTTGATACTGATTAAGAATATATATACTTTATGGGGTCGGAGATGTCTCCTTCTGCCTGTTACATACATTTTCGGTTTGAACAAAGTTATAATACCCTTCTACTCTATGAGTAGCGGGTATAAAAATGAAAAGAGAAATGAACGGTATACACATAACTAAAAGCATCAAACGAGGACTGTTTAACTTTGTAGGATCCACTTACAAATACCTTTTTGGTACACTAGACGAAGACGACAAACAAAATATTGAACAACAAATTTCATACCTATCACAAAGCACCGTACAGATTAGTAGTCTTAATCACGTTATTGACAACCTAAATAACGGTATTGAGATGATTAATACCCAGTCGAAATCTATTGAAAAAGATCAAACAATTTCCCTTTTAATATTTAACATTGAACATTTTACTGAATATATCGATGATATTGAAATGGGTTCACAACTCACACGATTAGGAATATTTAATCCAAAACTTCTAAAGCACGACAACCTTGGTAACGTTAACATCCAAAACTTAATGGACATAAAAACTTCCGCCTGGTATAACACAGCCAGTAATGAAATATTCCTAATGTTTCACATTCCCACAAATACAATCGAACAACCTACTTTTCTTATCGCACCTTACCCTGACAATAATGGACAAATTATTAATGAAAACATAGATGGCAAATTTAACCTACATTATAGTCATGTTTAAAATAAACAAACACAGAACATTATCAAAGAACATTGCATAGCTAACATAATGAAACACGAAATACCAACCTGTACTTTCCAGAAATATCGTAAACCGTTTTACGTTTAATACATTAAACCTAATATAATTATAACATGGAATATGACTCGAGAAAAACTTTATCAAAATTGTAACAATCAAGAAGTTTTTATTGAAAATAACAAAATTATAAAAATATTTAATTGCACAGCAGAATTAAAACCTATTTCAATATCAAACAATATTCATCAATATACAAATCTAATATTTACCGAACACAACGTAACAAAAGTTGAACCAATGTCACACATAGAAATAAAAGAAATGATTATGCTAAACAATAAGAATTTTACAATCTATAGAAATATATTAATAATCCTCTTGTTAGTATTTAGTATAATCTCCATATTTGACCTTTATATGAAATGTAAAACAGCACCTCATAATATTATAATTACCTATCTGAAACCAAAAGCAAACAGGACAGTTAAGCAAAATATTGAAACAGAAACAGTTAAAGAAAAAAAAATACTGAGAAAGTAGACATTGAAAATCTAATACCACAATTATATCCAGAAGTAAACGCTTGCGGACAAGCTTAAATCTAATATGTGGGGGAGTGACAAACTCATTCTCCGTATGAAAAACTTAAGCTGATCTTTTGAAAAGCTTCACTATTGAAAAGCTTCGCAGTAAAAGTTCAAATCGATCTTTTGAAAAGATTCACTATTTAAAAGCCTCGCAGTAAAAGTTCTGACAAGTTTAAGTTACTGATAAACAAATATGTAAAGCTCTGTAGAACTTAAAGGTTTGCTGGAGCGTAAGAATAAATCTGTCAGGCAGTTTATGAGTAACTCTGGTGTAATAAGTAACAATAACTCCATCAAATAAAAATTATAAAATAAAAATATATTTTTTTATTTTTGATGAACACCTAAATACTTAATTATATATACTTTTTGAAGTCTGCCATGCGTTCTTATGCCTGTTACATACATAGAGTCACCAAATTTGGTATAAGTTTATGTTAAATGTTTGATGCCACGCCCACCGCCCACAGTTGAACAGTCGACGTCGACGTCGCTTCACTTGCATGTGTGTGTGGGCCTTATCTAGAAGAATTATTTGTGCAGAATACTCTGTTTAAAATTATGGTTACACGGTTGTACAAATTGGGAGAAGAGTGTCTTACTGTCGCGCGCGCTTGACTGTAGCCTTACCGACTTGTTTGTTAGGCCATGGATTTTGAAAAGATACATGGTCTATTAGGTTTGTCGGAATGTGCGTAACAGGCAGAAGAAGGCATCTGCGCCCCATAAAGTATATATATTCTTATTCACGATCACTTTCCGAGTCGATTTTGCCCTGTTTGTCTCTCCGTCTGTCTGTATGAGACAACGGTTCTCAGCTATTAAGAAAGCTAGAGACTCTAAATTTGGAAAGATTCATGTATATCCTAGGCAGTAAACGTCATTTTCAAATTTTGGTTACCACACCCACCGCCCCCGTAAATAAAAGAATTGTTTTCTTATGCGATTACTATGCAAAGTATTATTGAAGTCTCAACTTTCTGCTTTGGCATACATCTAGATAAATATGTTGTGAACTTATCCTATAAATTGCAACCCGATCGGATAATAAACATAGAAGTTACGTAAGTTAACGTTCTCTATTGATTTGTGATGCCTTGCCTGCAAGCTGCTGCCAGCCAAATGCGTTTTCGATCTTTTTAATGCGAAAATGGTTTTGTGTGCTTATGAGATCGAAATAGTAACTTAGCCGAACAGTCGATAGTTGCAGCGATAGTCAAATGTGTTGAGCAGCCGGCAATCGAACAAAGACGAAATAGAGGTTCAACCCTCAGAAGAGGCGAGGTTGAGATTTAATTGCCTTTTTCCGCTTCTAAGAGTTTTTTTTTCATCATTATAAAATGTAGTTTTACTTATCTAATTTGATCAAATAATCTCACTAAATCCAGGACAAGTGTTGTTGTTGTACAAGACAATATGACACATTTGAGCTAATGGTCTAAAAAGAAGCAGTTGACGCTGGTGTATGTGTGTGTAACGAATCTTAGCACGCACCAAAAATCCACATATCTCTCTCTTTCGTTCTAACTTATGCTATCGACTCTTGTCTATTCTACTTGCTTTGTCCCTTCACAACTTTTTTTTATGGTTTACTTTAAATAGATACTGAAAATCCATGACCTCTTGCAGTCACCGCGTTACTGTAGCCTTTCGGACTTGTTTTTATTATATTTCTGGCATTGGGCCTTGCCCTTAACATGGCATTTTCTTTCTAGCTGACGCGTCAATTTCTTGGGCAGTGATTGGTCCTTATAACAAAAGTATTTATTATTGTTGAGGGGTACGTTATAAGCTACCTATTTCTTAGCTTTATTAAGTACAAGAAGCTGCATAGCTTGCTTGACAGCATTCTTCATCGCATCTCCTCAGCCTTTACAGTTGTACTGACAATGGCATTAGTGGGCTTGGAATCAGATAGAAGTCGTTTCTTAGTTCCTTTATTTTTGCCCTCCGCTTTGCGCTGCAAAAGGAAAATTAAATTACTCATTAATTTAAAAATAATTAGTTAATTCCTAAATGATGTTCTCACCTGCTTTCGGAAAAGTTGAGCTTTATTCGCCGCCTGTAAAATTGATTCACAGTAATCTATATATTCGGCCGCCGTTTTTGTTGGCTTATGCTCTTTCTGCTTGGCTAGGTCTGCTGTTAATGGTTCCTGCTCAACTATAGGATGTTCTTGCTGCTTGGATTGGTCTTTTGTTGATGGTTCCTGCATAACTATATTGACTTAAGATTCTGACTATTCCATTTCATGGGGTTCAGGTTCCATAACTTCATCCGTTGATTCATCATTATTTTTTGGCCTTCTTGGATTGTACCTCCTCGTATTGTACTGTTTTTCAAGTCATCAGCTGCGCTACATAAACTGTTGGATATACGCGTCCTCTTTGACAACAGACGTTTCTTCTCGGCCAGCGTTTCGATAAACGACTGCGATGGCTTAAAGTCGATATTCAGCTGTTCACTACGACGACTTGCCTTCGGCCTTGGCTCTGTGGCCACCGCTTCCGATCCTTGAACATAGAGTGTTTGTCGGCGCGACTTCTGGAGGGGATTGAACATCTTCTTTAAATGAGATAAATCGCACGAAGACAGTTCTGACAAGAGTGCAGCCTCAGACTCATTTTTTGCCTTTCGTGGAATGCTGATGATTTACTATGATTTTTGACAGGATCTGCGGCAGAATCGACCTCTGATATTTTTGATTTCTGATTTTCTTTCTCACTTGGTTCTAAATCTTTTAAAGTAGAGTCTTCTGTGGAACATTCTTTAGAAGTAGATATCTCTTCGTCACTTATAATTGAATAGTCTGACAAGGTTTCGTCAATCTTTGTGGGGGATTGATGTTCCACAATTGACTCTTCTTTAACTTTAGACTTGTCTTTCTCAATTACTTCCACCTATGCTTTTTTTTTGTTTACGAATATGCTTTTCATTTTCTTACAGAGAATTATCCATATCAAATTGCGGCTGTGGATCATTGTTTACAACAAGGCCAGAAACTGGTTATGTTTTCGATATGGAACGCGTCACACGCCTCTCTTCTGAGTTTTGTGGAGTAACTGAGCTACGTCCCGAAGTGTTTAGTTTCTCATTACTTAACTTAGCCTCGGCTTGTTCTGTCTCCAGCTCAACAATTTCTTCTTTCAACACCAGCGTTTTTTTTTGCTGATTTAGGTGGGGTGCGCATCGAACGCTTGATAGAAGACAAACTAATGGGATTCTGGTTCTGGTGTCTCCCCACGTGCCAGCAATGCACGTGTTGCACGTGTGGAAGTCCTTATATCTGTCGTAGCCGAATTCAATCGAGTTCTGTGCAAAGGACGCGTCGACGCTGCAATCAATAGAACAATTCAACGGTTCTCATTTCCAAAGTTGCAACCAATCACGAAGTAGTGCATACTAATCTCGGCCGGGATGCGAATCAAGGAGCGGTGTCAAGGGGCGAATATCAGTTTTAAGAGCTGCTCGAGTTACTTGATTTGGAAAGGTTTATTAGTTATAGGCATGTAGTTATAAGAAACGTAATTTGAGAGCGAAACTCGTTCTGCTAGTGAAGGCGTCACTTTTCGAATTCAAACGGTAAATTCGGCAATGCAAATATTCTTACTGCGAACAAAAGATAAGCTCAAAGTTTTTTTGATTACAACTTACCACGACGTAGATCATGGTTATCATCTTCCATTGTGCTGTTTAATTTAGGATTTCTTTCAGATTAGAGTTACGAAACTGTCGCGGAGATACAAACGACTCTATACTTAGAAATGAAATGACCCAAGCGTCGGCAACGGAATGCTGAACTCTTGAACGCCGCCAAAATTGACATGTGCGTGTGTGTATTGATGGTATTTTGACGGTTTCCAACACTGCACACAATGTTGCACACTTGAAAAGAACGCGGGCGCTAAAAGTTTGAAATTTAAAGAAAAAAAATTTTTTTTTGTATTTTTTTAAGTTTTAAAATTTTTTTGCAACTTGTTAGTCGTCAGTAGGATTGCTAATAATACAATGTCGCTTTCAACTTTTGAATAAATACGAAAAGCAAGATTTTAGTTTGCTAGTTTACTAGATTGAGAAAATTTCACATTCAATCTGCAATAGAAGAATTCTATTTAATTATGTGAACCAAAACCAATGGAAGAGAGTTTTGAACTCATACAACTACAAATCAATTTCTTGAAACACTCAATTTTGTTTATTAGTGTGATATTAATTTTTATGTAATTACATCATATTCTGTTTTGCTAACTCTGGGTTGAATTGGCTGTTGTACTTCTGGACAATACGTGGTGTAGCCACCGAAGTGGAGGTAGCCGTAGCGGTGATCGTAGACTCCTTAGGAGCACATAATGGATCCTGTCGCCGTCGCTGCTCCGCTTCTCGCAGCAGTCGTTCCTTGCGCAGCCTTTCAAGGGTTTCTCGCAAGGCATTATCCTCACAAGCTCGCTCTTTGCTTAGTTTCTCTCTCTTAGAACTTTTGTGCTTGTGTTTCTTGTGTTTCTTATGATGTCTGTGAGTTTCTCTTTTGTGTTTTTTAGACTTAGATGAATCAGTGGATGCCGTCTCAGTTGTCAGGGATGGTGACAGTCGCATTAAGTCACGTCGTTTGATTGTAGTTTTATTTGGTTTTCAGTGCATCTTGTGATAGTTTATGTTTTAAATGAAGTTCGGTGGCATTGCGATCCTCGTCAACTTCATCGAGTTTGCGACGCTTTCGAGCTACTTCATACCAACTTTGCACTTTGAGCGCTTCATTTGAATACTGACCTAAATAGGTGAGATAACCAATTCGTTTTTCATATTTCACTTGTTCCTCTTTCTTCTCCTTTTCCAAATCTTTGTTTGTTTTCTTTACGTGACTCTTGTAGTCTGCAAAAAGATCCACTCCATATTCGTGCTGTGCCGAAGCCTCATTGGCTACAGGCCCATTTGTTGCACCAGCTTCTGTTAGTATATAGTGTATAGTATAAAAAAGATGCAGTGGCTGAGTGGATGTGGTCGTTGACTGTGAAGCGAAAGGGTACGGGTTCGAATCCTACTGAATGCAAGTGGGTATTTTCGGATATTACTTTTTTTCAAGCACTTAAAATATTTTAAGTTTAGTATTAAACGCATTTGATTAAAAATAATTTTAAGGGAAGGTGAGTTGGCATTAGTTTTTGTCCTGTACGATAAGTTGAATAGTCTCATAATGCAACTTTGCCGATTCAAATGATTATGCGCTAATGGAAGAGCGGTTATAGTTGCAGATGAATAGTGGTCGTTGACTTCGAAGCGAAAAGGTACGGGTTCGAATCCTACTCGGTCCGATTCTAGTGGATTTTCTGAAATTTACTTTTGTTCAAGTACTTAAAATATTTTAAGTTTAGTATTTGTTGAAATAAATGTGTATGCCTTGATAGGAAATGTTAATTAGCAGAGAATGAATCAGCTGATCGCGAATAAGTAAATGTAATGTAAAATAACATAATTATGTCACTTGCTCTAGGAATGCAAAAGTAGATGGTAGTAGTGCACGAAGCTGACTGTCAATAAATAATTAAACAATAATAAAGAAATCCACTTTATTAACAACATGGTAGCAGAGCAAGGTTGAAAAAAAAAAATAATCCAAGGTGTAAAACTAAATCCAAGTTTTATAAAAATGACAAGTGAATATGGCTATAGTCGAGCGCTCGACAGTAAGATTTTCTAAATCTCTTATAAATGTGTAACTACACTACATATAGCTTACTCGCTCGCACTCATACAGCGACGCGCGTAAAGATTAAAGCGACACGACGCAACGTCGACGTCGACGTCTCAAAAGCAGCGCGCAGGCTGCTCGTACATTTGTATTGAAAACGTTGACTAGAATAACTCCTGTCTTATTGATCCGATCGGATTGTTATTTGGAGAGTATTTTTATATTGCATTCAGCTTTATAGATACCAAAGCAGAACTTTATAAGTTGAATACTTTGCTTAATAATCACAAATTAGCGATTTGCGGGGGTGGTGGGCGTGGCATCAAACAATTGAAATAAACTTCATCTGCTTGGGAAATATCGGAACCTCAATACCAAATTTGGTATCTCTAGCTCTTTTAATAGCTAAGATCCGTTGTCTCAAACAGACAGACGGACAGACGGACATCCGGACAGACGGACAGACAGACGGACATGGCTCGATCGAGTCGGCTAGTGATCCTGAGCAAGAATATATATACTTTATGGGGTCTGCCACGCCTCCTTATGCCTGTTACATATATTGCACAAGGTTAGTATACCCTTTTTTGACCATTTTCAATGGTCGAAGAGTATACAAATGCTGTTTAAGTGACGCGACAAAAGGTAAAAAGTGTATAAGACACAAAAAGTGAAAAACTATATTAAAAGTCTGTATTTTTCCTCACTATTTAAATGTTCTTGTCTGTATGTGTGTTCTGAGTCTATGTTGTTGTTCATGGCATAATTTATTTCTCATGTAAAGTTGTTTTCATCTAAGAGTGCATTAAAGTTTTTTGAAGAGTTCCCATCACATGGATCTAGTTCTTTGTGAACGAATGTTAACGTTAACGTTAATTATTGTTTCCTTTCGAAAGTAATCTATTAAACCATTATTTTCCATTAGTACTTTTCTTCCTAATAGAATTGCTGAGTTTGTTGAAAAAGACCGTTGGCCGGAAGGTCTACATATTTATTTAATTTAGAATAGCCTGTCATACTTCGGACAATTATTTGTTTATCCTTAACTTGGAGGTTGAAAAAGTTTGAGCTCATCATGTTTATTGATCTTCGTGGAACTGATCGTCGTTATTATTATAGTGGTCAGTTTCTTTATTATAATCTAATTCGTACTGGTGATGACTATCATCTGTCTGCATACGTGACTGTCCGCTGTCTTCTTTAGAACGCTTATTCGGCACTCTTGGTTGTTGGGGGGGGGGCTGATAGTAATTTTGGGTGTCATTTTGACGGTCATGAGGTAAGTTTCTACTGAAGTCGTTGTATAAATCTCTGTTCTGATCAAATTGCTGTTGTCTGGTCGGAGGAGTTTGTTTAACAAGGGGTTGATTGTTTACGTTAGTGTTTTGGATCTGTTTTTTTTTTTTTTTTTTTGGACGTTGAATACAATGAATGTATTAACAAGTGGTCCAACGACACCAAGCCTATGCTTGTTGCGCGCGGAACCCAGACGAAGTCCACCTCCCGCCTAACCGACCGAGAGGCACCGTCGCATAACGGACGACACGGAAACGCGGTAAAAAATGCGAATAGACACGCGTAAGGAAATAACGCGATAAACATAGAAAACGCGGATAGAAGATAGAATATGCATGCAGTAAAAAGAATATCGAGGAAATAATATTACTAATTACGTACTAGATAGAGAAGAATTAAAGACTTCATAGCAGCAATAGAGTTAGTGCTAGCTATGACGTGTTGAAGTTTATTGTAGTCCGAACATAATACCCTGAACGGATCGTGCAGTGCATAGTTCGATCTACAATAAGGAAGAATTAGTGGAAGATAATTACGAGTACTTCTGAATGGGACAGAGAAGTGAAGCTGTCTTACAAGGGCTTCACTGTCAATGTCACCTTGCAGAAGGTTGTTAATAAATAATACCCCTAGCATGGTTCTGCGATTAGTTAGGGAAGGCAAATTTAATAATAAGAGTCTATTGTTATAGGAAGGCAGTCTTAAATTTTCATCCCAGTTAACGCCACGTAAAGCAAAAAGTAAAAAGTTTTTTTGTACGGACTCGATGCGTTCTTTATGAATAGTGTACTGCGGACACCATACGCATGAACCGTATTCAAGAATAGGACGAACAAGTGAGATGTAGAGGGTTTTTGTAAGATAAGGATCGTCAAATTCCTTAGACCATCTCTTAATAAATCCAAGGACACCCATGGCTTTATTGACCATATTAGAAATATGATTGGAAAACTTTAGTTTTCGGTCCAAACGGACCCCCAAATCATCAACTAGGGTAATTCTTTCCAAGACACAACCACAAAGAGAATAAGAAGTATACATTGGACTGGCTCGAGAGAATGTCATCAGCTTGCATTTAGAGCTGTTCAGGTTTAAAAATTTGGCACAACTCCACGAATGAAAACTATTTAGGTCGGCTTGTAAGTGTGAGTGACAGTGGTCTTCTTTAAATTGAGCATCATCTGCGTACATGAGAGTACGAGAGTTACGTATGACCAAAGACAGGTCATTGATGAAAAGCGTAAAAAGTAGGGGGCCGAGATGACTCCCTTGAGGAACGCCAGATGTGGCATGAAGTGGAATTGAGAGGATGTTTTTAAAGAGGACTCTTCGAGTTCTGTCAGTCAGATAGCTTACAATCCAACTAAGTAATTTAGGTGAGAAACCTAGAAGGTCAAGCTTATGTGCCAGAAGGGAATGATTCACTGAGTCAAAGGCTTTACTGAAATCAGTATAAATGACATCAGTTTGAAGATTTTCCTGAAATCCTTTTACCACAAAGGATGTCAGCTCCAGCAAATTTGTCGTAGTTGAACGACGTTTAATAAATCCGTGTTGAAAAGGTGAAATAACGGATCTGCATAAATGTTGCAAGTGAGGAGTTATAACATTCTCGAAAAATTTAGGTATGGCCGACAATTTAGAGATACCTCTATAATTGCTTGCTTCAGACTTGCTGCCCTTCTTCAATAAGGGGATAATAAAAGATTCCTTCCAAATGGAAGGAAAGAGTGAAGTTTCTAAGGACAACGAAAATAGTTTGAGCAAAGGCTTACTCAAGGAGTTGACACAGAAACGAAGTAAACAAGCGGGAACACCGTCAGGGCCTAGTGAAAAAACTGGCTTAACTAAATGAAGATCCTTGACAAGGGAGCTTTCGTTTAGAAAGGGGGAGAAGATACCATTCGAACTTGGAATGTTGTATGGGTAAAAGTGAGTAGTATGTGTAGAAGGTGAATAAGTCGTTTGAAAAAACTTTGCAAACAGATCGGCCATGGTTTGGTTGGTATTTGCATTAGCATTTTTAAACGTTAAGTTAGTAGGAAAAGCGGAAGACTTACGCTTCGTGTTTACAAAACTATAAAACTGTTTGGGGTTCTGAATGAACTGAACCTTACAATGAGCTAAATAATTTTTATAACATTTCGCGTTTAAGACTATAAAGTCTGACCGCGAGTCACCATCAGAGCGGGAGTCCTCTTGGTTCTGTCAATCGTGGCCCAGGTGACGTAGATAGTTACAATATCCAGATATGTATCGCTACTCCAGTCAATTTCCAATTGTGTTCTTCAATAATACAGTACTTTATCTCTTTTGTGATATTAATAATTTTAAGTTTATTTAATATGTCTGGACAATACACGTCCGTTCGATAGCAATCTTGAATAAAGAGTGAATTCTAATCTGAGAAAATGCCTTTGTCTTATATATATATCTTAGCAAGCACAATTTTGTTTACATTATAATTTTGCAGCCGGCCAACTGTCCAACGCTTTGACATAGTCATATTCATGCTGATGTAGCTTCTAAGCGGATGTGTCTGCAGTTGCGACATTTGCTTATTAGCTACAATGTTTCCCGGTTCAATAACATTGTTAGTGAACTTGGAACGATCGAGGGGGTTTCGGTGGGGAGTGTAGGCGTGGTACCGATGGATCGGTAACTCGCGCTTAAGTAGCGTGAAAAGGCTAAGGGCGAGTTACTACATTTAAATTTTTTGTAAAGGCTTGACTTTAATTATTTTAACCGTGACAACTCTCTTGTAAACCATGGCGGCTTACTCGAGGATGATGAATAAAAGCACGGAACGCAAATATCAAAGAATGAATGAATAATTTTATAAAAAATATTGGTCGCTACTGATATATCAGTAGACACATACAATTCCGACCAATCAAATTGGGAAAATAAAGAGTTTAATAAATTAAAATCTGCTTTTCTAAAGCAGCGTACGCGTTTACACAATTTTTCAGGTTTATCCATACAAGCCCCAAAATCAAAAGAGTAGGATGGTAAGGATCTTCTGGGAAAGAAAGTGGTTGAGTCTTGACTAAATTCACTCTAGATGTATCGGAGACAAAGCATAAGTCTAACGATCTGTTACTACAGTTTAAGATATGATTGACCTGCGACAATGACATATCAAACAGACCGTCAAAAAGGTCATGGTGCCGTGAGGGCAATTGTTAACGGAATAATGGGGCGGAGAAATCGTTGATTGGGGTGAGTGTTTTTGTTTTGATTAATGTTTGAATTATTATGGGTGTTAGGTGCATTAGAGTCTTCGTATAAACCTTCTTCTTGAGCGACTTGTCTTAATTTTGGAACGGTAGAAATGTCATACCTCGCTAAGGTCATGAATATCCTATCAGGAAGTGAGCGTAGAATAGTATTTTTTATAGTAGTTGCCATTGCTTGTGTATAAACTACTGTATTATTTCGGTCATCTTCTAATGCTAACTTATTTATAATAACAGTTGACATATTTCTAATTGCTCACAGAATAGACGTAAGTTACCTTAAAAGGGTGTGCAATACAACCTTCTCAGGGGCCTCTGGGTCTTAAATTCCGTGATTAGGGCGTCTTTTAAAGTTGTCCATTCATTGTAGATTCCAAGTGGCGAAATTTTTTCCGCATCTCTGACGATTTGAAGTTCGATGGCTCCAAATAT
Organism: Zaprionus tsacasi; assembly: GCA_018904105.1. NCBI lineage: Eukaryota > Metazoa > Arthropoda > Insecta > Diptera > Drosophilidae > Zaprionus > Zaprionus tsacasi. Next base: position 348,836 of record JAEIFR010000592.1, on the reverse strand, counting down.
AATTGCCTTCTGTCGAATGTCGTTTGAAGGGTATAAGCTCAACAGGTATTCGATACGTCTGATAAACGAGCTGAGACTGCATGGGTTTCCAGAGAATTTCGGTACTTGGCGTATTTGCCGAAGTAGTTGAGACAGACTTTCCGGTGCTAACGCCATCTTAGTTTTATTTATAAGACGTTGTTTGAACAATAATTTTTAGTGGTTGTTTAGTTTATGTTTTTGTTCACAGACTGCTACGGTATGTCGAGACTTATGCTTTAAGCGAACTTCACTAGCTTAAACTTTTTTATCGTTTTATAAATTGTAGCTGTCGCACTTTTTGGTTTTGTGGGCTACTGTTTTTGTTCACAGACTGCTAGGGTATGTCGAGACTTATGTCTATGTGAACTACACTGTGCACCTTGATTTTTGATAATTTTATTACACCTTAGTGGCGGTCTCACTTAACGAAGCGGGCCACAAAGTTAGGTCTTTGAATTAACTCCGATCACACAGGTTCTTGTACGGATACCGATTTTAGTCACATTAACGAACCGAATCACTTTGTTGCGGCCAATTCGCGGGTACAATCAGAAAAGGTTACTTGGTCGTACAAATTTCCTCTTTTCACTAGATTGTCAAAGGATAACGAGTTTTACTAGGACTTTTTTTTGCGGTATCCTACCGGCTGCGCCAATGAACTTTTTTACCCGCTACTCATAGAGTAGAAGGGTATTATAACTTTGTTCAAACCGAAAATGTATGTAACAGGCAGAAGGAGACATCTCCGACCCCATAAAGTAAATATATTCTTTATCAGTATCAACAGCCGAGTCGATATAGCCATGTTCGTCTGTCCGTCTGTCCATCTGTCTGTCTGTCCGTCCGTGTGAACACCTGGATCTCAGCTATTATAAGAGCTAGAGCTACCAAATTTTGTGACAATATGTGTCATTACCGCACGCTTATCATGTTTATTTTAGATTTTTGCCACGCCTCCACCCGCCCCTATCAATTGAATAAAAATGGACCACAGCTGCAATATTAGCTCTACAGTAACAGTTTTTTATATACGTTATAAATATCTTGCGGACGTTTCGTGAAAATTTCAGTAAGATTGGACTATAAATATGGAAGATATTAAAGAAATAGTAGTGCCATGTGACCACGTGTTTTGTCTGTTTTATTATGTTATTTGTGCAAAATATGCAGGTTCAACTCCGGTGGCAAGCACTTTTTATTCTATTATATGTTCTAAAGTTATTTGCACTAATCATTATTTCAATTTTATAGTAGACGCAAAAAAAGGTGCAGTGGCTGAGAGGATGTGGTCGTTGACTGTGAAGCGCAAGGGTACGGGTTCGAATCCCACTCGGTCCGGTCCGAGTTTTCTGAAATCTGCTTTTTTTCAAGTATATTTAATATTTAATATTTAAAGTTTAGTATTAAATGCATTTGATTAAAAATAATTTTATGGGAATTGTGAGTTGGTATTAGTTTTTATCCTGGACGACAAGCTGAATGGTCTCATAATGCAACTTTGCCGGTCCAATTAATAATGTGCTAATGGCGGAGTGGTTATAGTTGCAAACTGCATATTACAAGCTTTTTGAGGACCACGGTTCGATTCCCAACAAGGGCATACATTTTTTTTTTGTTTTTTCTTTTGTTCTTATTTTTATTTTTTTTTTTTAGCATTATGCTACATCTTCTTTTAAATTCGATGATAACTATAAGGCGAGTTAGAAAAACAAGTTTGAGACTGTCAGATGTGTTTTTTCGCACAGTTGTAGCGGGTATACCACAGTCGGGCGCACTCGACTGTAGCCTTTCCGACTTGTTAGGTGATAGATTTAATAAAAAAAAATGTTAATTTCCTTTTAAATCTTTTATTTCATATTAATTTCACCAGAGGTCAGTTATGAACTGATTAACAAATGCATTCTTTCGGCCCAGCAAACCTTTTTACAGAGGGTTAACATAAACCTTTTAAGTTCTACAGCTTTACATTTTTGTTTATCGGATCATTAAGCTTGTTACCGTTAAGCGGTTGGTGTCTTGGGAGAATGTTATTTATTAAGCTTTTGAAGAGTGATGATTTTCAAATGATCGGCATTAGCTTTTTTTTATATGAAGAATGAATATGTCACTATGTATACTTTAAGGGGTCTGTCACGCCTCTTTATGCCTGTGTCATATATTCTACAAAGTTAGTATACCCTTTTTGACCATTTTCAATTGTCGAAGGGTATGAAAACAACTGTTCTTTGGCTATGAATTTTACTTTATTTTATTTATCATACAATTGCAGTCTTCCTAAATAGACATTTGTGAACACGATTATTTATTTGTTACTCTCTTGCACTGACACATTTCGCACCTTACCTATTTTATTCGTTTCCCTTAATCGGAAAATAATATTTACATCAAGCACGTCCGCTCCGTTCGACTTTGTTGTTGCAATTGACTAGGTATGTTGGTGGTGGTGAAAACATCTGCCGATAACAGTGTTCGTAAGTGGTGTGTTACTATCGATGTCGTCCAAATATGCAGTACTGCTTTAAGAATGGAAATTTATGTGCGAACACCTTCATTTTAAAATTCGTCACAAAAATACTACTAGTTTTAAATAGATTAAGTTACATTTTTATTATTTATTGATTTAACGTAACGTTATGTTACAACAACGCCTGCTGTTCTCATAAGATATTTTATAAAAGGAATCACGATTTTAATTCATTCGCAGATTTAAAAACTATAACATTAACGAGAAAAATGTGAGTAAAATTAGGTGTATACAGCCAACTATCTGGGTTCATTCGCTTCAAACTATTTTCTATTTCTACCAAGTTCTGTCTTAAATCGTAACGCCGAAGATTTGGCATCACAACGCATGCACATTCTTCTCTCTTTCTTGTTTCTTCATGGGACCCCCAGCAGCACTCGATGTGCTGGGCAATTCTCTAATCCAGCAATTGGAACGTGGTGATGCTGGAATCTGTTGTGTCTCGGAGTAGAAAGCTCGACTTTGACGATGCCCACTCTGTTCACAAATGTTTCTAATTCATCCTGGTTGCAAAGGGTCTCAACTGCAGAGCATGCTGTAGTCTTTTGTAGTACTAGTACTTTGTCACTTGTAATTGAATAGTCAGACAAGGTTTCGTCAATCTTTGTGGGAAATTGATGTTCCACAATTGACTCTTCTATAACTTCAGCCTCGTCTTTCTCGATCACTTCCACCTTCGTTTTTGTTTACGTCATTTTCTTCTAGAGAATTATCCATATCAAATTGCGGCTGTGGAAGATTGTTTACAACAAAGCCAGAAACTGGTTGTGTTTTCGACATGGAACGCGTCACACGCCTCTCTTCTGAGTTTTGTGGAGTAACTGAGCTACGTCCCGAAGTGTTTAGTTTCTCATTACTTAACTTAGCCTCGGCTTGTTCTGTCTCCAGCTCAACAATTTCTTCTTTCAACACCAGCGTTTTTTTTGCTGATTTAGGTGGGGTGCGCATCGAACGCTTGATAGAAGACAAACTAATGGGATTCTGGTTCTGGTGTCTCCCCACGTGCCAGCAATGCACGTGTTGCACGTGTGGAAGTCCTTAAATCTGTCGTAGCCGAGTTCAATCGAGTTCTGTGCAAAGGACGCGTGAACGCTGCAATCAATAGAACAATACAACGGTTCTCATTTCCAGAGTTGCAACCAATCACGAATTAGTGCATACTAACCTCGGCCGGGATGCGAATCAAGGAGCGGTGTCAAGGGGCGAATATCAGTTTTAAGAGCCAACATACGGCGTGTCCTTGCTCGAGTTACTTGATTTGGAAAGGTTTATTAGTTATAGGCATGTAGTTATAAGAAACGCAATTTGAGAGCGAAACTCGTTCTGCTAGTGAAGGCGTCACTTTTCGAATTCAAACTGTAAATTCGGCAATGCAAATATTCTTACTGCGAACAAAAGATAAGCTCAACGTTTTTTTGATTACAACTTACCACGACGTAGATCATTGGTATCATCTTCCATTGTGCTGTTTAATTTAGGATTTCTTTTACAATTTAGCTTATTCTATTATATACAAAAAATAATCTTTTCAGATTAGAATTACGAAACTGTCGCGGAGATACAAACGACTCTAAACTTAGAAATGAAATAACCCAAGCGTCGGCAACGGAATGCTGAACTCTTGAACGCCGCCAAAATTGACATGTGCGTGTGTATTGATGGTATTTTGACGGTTTCCAACACTGCACACAATGTTGCACACTTGAAAAGAACGCGGGCGCTAAAAGTTTGAAATTTAAAGAAAAAAAAATTTTTTTTGTATTTTTTTAAGTTTTAAAATTTATTTGCAACTTGTTAGTCGTCAGTAGGATTGCTAATAATACAATGTCGCTTTCAACTTTTGAATAAATACGAAAAGCAAGATTTTAGTTTGCTAGTTTACTAGATTGAGAAAATTTCACATTCAATCTGCAATAGAAGAATTCTATTTAATTATGTGAACCAAAACTAATGGAAGAGAGTTTTGAACTCATACAACTACAAATCAATTTCTTGAAACACTCAATTTTGTTTCTTAGTGTGATATTAATTTTTATGTAATTACATCATATTCTGTTTTGCTAACTCTGGGTTGAATTGGCTGTTGTACTTCTGGACAATGCGTGGTGTAGCTACCGAAGTGGAGGTAGCCGTAGCGGTGATCGTAGACTCCTTAGGAGCACATAATGGATCCTGTCGCCGTCGCTGCTCCGCTTCTCGCAGCAGTCGTTCCTTGCGCAGCCTTTCAAAGGTTTCTCGCAAGGCATTATCCTCACAAGCTCGCTCTTTGCTTAGTTTCTCTCTCTTAGAACTTTTGTGCTTGTGTTTCTTGTGTTTCTTATGATGTCTGTGAGTTTCTCTTTTGTGTTTTTAAGACTTGGATGAATCAGTGGATGCCGTCTCAGTCGTCAGGGATGGTGACAGTCGCATTAAGTCACGTTGTTTGATTGTAGTTTGATTTGGTTTTCAGTGCATTTGGAATCAGTGCATTTATCAATGTGAGCGGGTCTTGTGATAGTTTATGTTTTAAATAAAGTTCGGTGGCATTGCGATCCTCGTCAACTTCATCGAGTTTGCGACGCTTTCGAGCTACTTCATACCAACTTGGCACTTTAAGCGCATCATTTGTGTACTGACCTAAATAGGTGCGATTTTATTTTCCTAGTGAACGGACGTGTTTTTTTTTTGCGCTTCGATTTTTCGGCTTTTTTTTATTAAAAACAACCGGTGTTTACTCTTTATTTAACTTTAAACTCGAAGTTAACTTTAGCCCGTTCACGACGCGTGTGCATGCTTCTGTAAATTAGTCAAAATAATCTGAGTTTGCTAATTTTAGATTCTATTTTTGTTTTCTGTTTTGTGCATCGGTTCTGCATAGTTTGGTGCATTTCGTTCTATTTATTCTCTTTTCGGTAAGCGACGTAATTGTTAGTGTTGTTTGTCACCGCTAATTTTTGTCTCTCCTTACCTCTCCTAATTCTTTGAGCGTGCCTAAGCTGCTCTCACGCTTTGCCGCTCTAGCACTTGTTCTTTTTCTCTGCTCTCTCTGCTCTCTGCCCTTCTTGTTTTGGTTTTGTTTTCTTTTTGGCTGATTGTGTTTTTACAGTAGGTGTTCCCTATAATGGACGTTTTAATTTGTTTTAAGAAATCCTGCCTTAAGCAGGTGACTGCCGCCCAGGCAAGCATCTCATGTTGGCTATGTGACAACGTAGTACACGCGAAGTGTGCTGGATATACTGGCCCGACGGCTGACGCCGTAGCCAAGCGCACTGGGTTGCGTTATTGCTGTGATGTGTGTAGGGAGGTGGAGAACGAAATGTGTTCGTTTATGCGTCAAACGAAGACTGGATTTAGGGAACTGTTTGGAAGTTTTCGTAAACTTTCCGACCAGTTCTCTGCGCTTGATTCGTCTTTCAATAACCTTAAGTTATTGAATGAATCACCAAAGCGTAAGAAATCCACACGATATCAAAAGGCTTTAGTTAGCGCCACCCATCTCCCTCTAATTGACCAGCCAAGCACGCCAGTGACCCAGCCGTTAATTTCGCTTACCAATCCCCCAATAGTAACGAGGTCTTCGGCTCAATCGGTTTCGCTTCCCGATAATGTCATTGAGTGTGTGCAACCTGTGACGCCCATAATTTCTGACAAGTCCGCTGTGGTATCGTTGCCCGTGCCACAGTTAATAGTCTTACCGAAGGCGTGTTCAAGTTCTGGTTTACCAGAAGAGAACCTATGCTCTGGAATTATACCTGAGGCGCCTAAAAGATTCTAGGTGTTCCACAAAGGAAACAAATTTTTGTTTCCAGGCTTGCCCCTGACCTCACATCAAATGATGTAACAGCCTATATTCAAGGAAAAATTCATTCTTTGGATATTAAAGTGGAAAAATTTAAGTTTTCTTATGAGAGGGACATATCATGCTTCAAAATAAGTGTCCCAAACGAACTCTTGGGCATTATATGCTCGTCTCAATTTTGGCCGGAGCATGTAATGGTCAAAGAGTTCGAAACAAAGAAGAAGAAAAATCGCCCACCGATTAATCTTCCTTTGCCGTCTCTAGTCTCAGCCCAAACTAAAACAACATTAAACAAAAAAACCTAACATGCTCCTTAACTCTTTCATATCAAAATGTTAGAGGTCTATGTACTAAACTTTCCACTTTATATATTAACAGTCTTTCTTTTTCTTCTCAAATTGTTGTGTTTACTGAGACTTGGTTAAAACCGGATATCCTAAACTCCGAAGTCTTTCCAAGCAAGTTCACAACCTACAGGTGTGATCGACCTGACCGTCGTGGTGGTGGTGTCCTTATTGCAGTCGATTCCACTATCAATTCGGAACTTTTACTGCCGGAGATTCAACTTGGTACTGAATTCCTCTGTGTAAAATAACACTTTCCCGGTTTTTCTCATTATATAACCTGTTCCTATATTCCGCCGTCATCGGATGTATCTCTCTATTTGCAACATTTGTCTGCAATAAAGACTATATTTAATCTGTTATCAGACAGAGATCACCTTTCAGTTCTTGGGGACTTTAATATCCCTGATTGTAATTGGACAACAAGTGTTGATTCAAATTCTCTGCTGCCCTCACGGCACCACGACCTTTTTGACGGTCTGTATGATATGTCATTGTCGCAGGTCAATCATATCTTAAACCGTAGTAACAGATCGTTAGACTTATGCTTTGTCTCCGATCCATCTCGAGTGAATTTAGTCAAGACTCAACCACTTTCTTTCCCAGAAGATCCTTACCATCCTACTCTGGAAGTGTCTTTTGATTTTGGGGCTTGTATGGATAAACCTGAAAAACTGTGTAAACGCGTACGCTGCTATAGAAAAGCAGATTTTAATTTATTAAACTCTTTAATTTCCCAATTTGATTGGTCGGAATTGTATGTGTCTACTGATATATCAGTAGCGACCAATATTTTTTACAAAACTATCTATTCATTCTTTGATATTTGCGTTCCGTGCTTTCATTCATCATCCTCGAGTAAGCCGCCATGGTTTACAAGAGAGTTGTCATGGTTAAAAAATTTAAAGTCAAGCCTTTACAAAAAATTTAAACGTAGTAACTCGCCCTTAGCCTTTTCACGCTACTTAAGCGCGCGGTCAGACTTTACAGTCTTAAACGCGAAATGTTATAAAAATTATTTAGCTCATTGTAAGGTTCAGTTCATTCAGAACCCCAAACAGTTTTATAGTTTTGTAAACACGAAGTGTAAGTCTTCCGCTTTTCCTACTAACTTAACGTTTAAAAATGCTAATGCAAATACCAACCAAACCATGGCCGATCTGTTTGCAAAGTTTTTTCAAACGACTTATTCACCTTCTACACATACTTCTCACTTTTACCCATACAACATTCCAAGTTCGAATGGTATCTTCTCCCCCTTTCTAAACGAAAGCTCCCTTGTCAAGGATCTTCACTTAGTTAAGCCAGTATTTTCACCAGGCCCTGACGGTGTTCCCGCTTGTATACTTCGGTTCTGTGCCAACTCCTTGAGTAAGCCTTTGCTCAAACTATTTTCGCTGTCTTTAGAAACTTCACTCTTTCCTTCCATTTGGAAGGAATCTTTTATTATCCCCTTATTGAAGAAGGGCAGCAAGTCTGAAGCAAGCAATTGTAGAGGTATCTCTAAATTGTCGGCCATACCTAAATTTTTCGAGAATGTTATAACTCCTCACTTGCAACATTTATGCAGATCCGTTATTTCACCTTTTCAACACGGATTTATTAAACGTCGTTCAACTACGACAAATTTGCTGGAGCTGACATCCTTTGTGGTAAAAGGATTTCAGGAAAATCTTCAAAATGATGTCATTTATACTGATTTCAGTAAAGCCTTTGACTCAGTGAATCATTCCCTTCTGGCACATAAGCTTGACCTTCTAGGTTTCTCACCTAAATTACTTAGTTGGATTGTAAGCTATCTGACTGACAGAACTCAAAGAGTCCTCTTTAAAAACAGCCTCTCAATTCCACTTCATGCCACATCTGGCGTTCCTCAAGGGAGTCATCTCGGCCCCCTACTTTTTACGCTTTTCATCAATGACCTGCCTTTGGTCATACGTAACTCTCGTACTCTCATGTACGCAGATGATGTAAAGCTTTGTTATCAATTTAAAGAAGACCACTGTCACTCACACTTACAAGCCGACCTAAATAGCTTTCATTCGTGGTGTTGTGCCAATTTTTTAAACCTAAATAGCTCTAAATGCAAGCTGATGACATTCTCTCGAGCCAGTCCAATGTATACTTCTTATTCTCTTTGTGGTTGTGTCTTGGAAAGAATTACCCTAGTTGATGATTTGGGGGTCCGTTTGGACCGAAAACTAAAGTTTTCCAATCATATTTCTAATATGGTCAATAAAGCCATGGGTGTCCTTGGCTTTATTAAGAGATGATCTAAGGAATTTGACGATCCTTATCTTACAAAGACCCTTTACATCTCACTTGTTCGTCCTATTCTTGAATACGGTTCATGCGTATGGTGTCCCCAGTACACCATTCATAAAGAACGCATCGAGTCCGTACAAAAGAACTTTTTACTTTTTGCCTTACGTGGCCTTAACTGGGATGAAAATTTAAGACTGCCTTCATATAACAATAGACTCTTATTATTAAATTTGCCTTCCCTAACTTCCCGCAGAACCATGCTAGGGGTATTATTTATTAACAACCTTCTGCAAGGTGACATTGACAGTGAAGCCCTTGTAAGACAGCTTCACTTCTCTGTCCCATGCAGAAGTACTCGTAATTATCTTCCACTAATTCTTCCTTATTGTAGATCGAACTATGCACTGCACGATCCGTTCAGGGTATTATGTTCGGACTACAATAAACTTCAACACGTCATAGCTAGCACTAACTCTATTGCTGCTATGAAGTCTTTAATTCTTCTCTATCTAGTACGTAATTAGTAATATTATTTCCTCGATATTCTTTTTACTGCATGCATTTTCTATCTTCTATCCGCGTTTTCTATGTTTATCGCGTTATTTCCTTACGCGTGTCTATTCGCTTTTTTACCGCGTTTCCGTGTCGTCCGTTATGCGACGGTGCCTCTCGGTCGGTAAGGCGGGAGGTGGACTTCGTCTGGGTTCCGCGCGCAACAAGCATCGGCTTGGTGTCGTTGGACCACTTGTTAATGCATTCATTGTATTCAACGTCAAAAAAAAAAAAAAAAAAATAACCAATTCGTTTTTCATATTTCACTTGTTCCTCTTTCTTCTCCTTTTCCAAATCTTTGTTTGTTTTCTTTACGTGACTCTTGTAGTCTGCAAAAAGATCCACTCCATATTCGTGCTGCGCCGAAGCCTCATTGGCTACAGGCCCATTTGTTGCACCAGCTTCTGTAAGTATATAGTGTATAGTATAAAAAAGATGCAGTGGCTAAGTGGATGTGGTCGTTGACTGTAAAGCGAAAGGGTACGGGTTCGAATCCTACTGGATGCAAGTGGGTATTTTCGGAAATTACTTTTTTTCAAGCACTTAAAATATTTTAAGTTTAGTATTAAACGCATTTGATTAAAAAGAATTTTAAGGGAAGGTGAGTTGGCATTAGTTTTTGTCCTGTACGATAAGTTGAATGGTCTCATAATGCAACTTTGCCGATTCAAATGATTATGCGCTAATGGCAGAGCGGTTATAGTTGCAGATGAATAGTGGTCGTTGACTTCCAAGCGAAAAGGTACGGGTTCGAATCCTACTCGGTCCGATTCTAGTGGATTTTATGAAATTTACTTTTGTTCAAGTACTTAAAATATTTTAAGTTTAGTATTTGTTGAAATAAATGTGTATGCCTTGATAGGAAATGTTAATTAGCAGAGAATGAATCAGGTGATCGCGAATAAGTAAATGTAATGTAAAATAACATAATTATGTAACTTGCTCTAGGAATGTAAAAGTAGATGGAAGTGCACGAAGCTTACTGTCAATAAATAATTAAACAATAATAAAGAAATCCACTTTATTAACAGAGTAGCAGAGCAAGGTTGAAAAAAAAATTAATCCAAGGTGTAAAACTAAATCCAAGTTTTAAAAAAATAACAAGTAAATATGGCTACAGTCCAGCGCTCGACAGTAAGATACCCTTCTATCAATTTTCTAAATCTGTTATAAATGTGTAACTACACTACATATAGCTTACTCGCTCGCACTCATACAGCGACGCGCGTAAAGATTACTATTACTTTAAACTTTATATATACCAAAGCACAACTTTATATGTTCAATACTTTGCTTAATAATCGTAAATTACCGATTTAGGTGGGCGGTGGGCGTGGCAACAAACTTTTAACCTAAACTTGTTTTGCAACGGATATATAGGAACCTATATACCAAATTTGGTGTCTCCACCCTTTTATACTTTTCGACCATTGAAAATGGTCAAAAAAGGGTATACTAACTTTGTGAAAACGTATAAACCAGGCATAAGGAAGCGTGGCAGACCCCATAAAGTATATATATTCTTGCTCAGGACCACTTACATATAAAATTACTACTTTCGATTTCAAGATGCTGTTTCACTACAGTATAATTGTGGACAGACTCAAAGAAATTGAATATTGTCGATCTTTCACTTTGTTATTATATGTATTGTTAAATGTTTGTTGGTGTTTCAGTTTTTTTTATATTTAGTGTCATTTATAACTTTTTCGCTTTAATATATAATAATATACTGAAGAGCTTTGTAGCAAATGTCGTTTTGTATAACTATGCGTATTTCACAGTTAATACTTCCGATTTGAAGATGCAGTTTAAATAGAGGACAATTGTGGCCTGACTCAAAGCAATTCAACATTGTCTTTATATAGGCTCGGGCTATTGCGTCGTCGACGCTATAATTTTTGCTTTGGTGCAAATATTCACAGAAATTATTACCGTTGAAAATGCTGCTGTAGCACTAGGGTTTGATCGAAAAATGTCGCAAAACGTCGTTGACGACCAGCCAGGCGCCAGAGCTGTTGAACCGACAGTCGAATTCAACACCAAAATCTTTTTCAGCATTATTGCTTTCGCTAGAATTATATATAATTATATATAATAGCTATCAGCGACAGCGACGTCGTCGACGCTGGTAAGACCCCAGACCAGTCGCAACGTCCGAACTGCAGAATCGATTTGAATTCATTGGAAGTATTGCTGATGAAAACTAGTGCGCATTATTTATGTATTCATATCGCACAACATATCGTACATATGTATGTATGTTGCTAGGCCGCACTTTATATTGCCAAAATTTCACTTTGCTATTTATCAAATCAAATCCAACACTTTCTTTGTTATTAACACTATCCCGATCTGCATTGCGTGGGGTCATCATCCTCGGCTCTTCTTCTAGTCCAATGACGAGTCCGTCTGCGCCAGTTACCAACCATAGCCTGCAGGGTAACAATATTTTAATTAGAGACATATCTTGTCTGTGAAACTACTCAGTGAAAACACGTCTACTCTCGATTAACATCACAATAAAAATGGGGTTTTATAAGCATATGTATATGCTTCATTATATATATTTATGTATATGTATGTGTGTATGTTTCTGTGTATGTATGTGTGTGTGTATGTGTAACGTTGCTGTTCTGCTCTGTATTTTCGCGAAAGAAGTCTTTTCTGTAACGTTGAATGTTGATCCCATTGTAATCAGTGTTGCTGCTGTCCAAAGTGCAATGGGGTATACTCAAAGTGGTAACTCGGGGTGCTGCTCGTACCGAACATTAAAAACATTGACTTACATAACTTCTGTGTTATTGGTTGGATTTTGTATTCTGCTTTATGTATATCGAAGCAGAACGTGAAAAGTCTAATATTTTTTGCGCGTGCCAAAATTCGTTACATAAACACACACTAGTGACAACTGCTTTTTCCTTAATTTAGACGTCCGTTAAAAATGCACTGACCTGCCTCACTTTTTGTGTTTTGCCTTACACGCATATTGGTTTGCATGTGTGAGCTGAATGTATTGTATACATACGCATAAGTACAAAATGCAAACAAGTGGATATGCTACAGTCGAGCGCTCGACAGTTAGATACCTTTCTCCCAATTTTCTAAATCTGTTACAAACGTGTAACCACACTCATAATTTCAAACAGAGAATTCTGCAAAAAAAGTTCATATAGCTTACTCGCTCGCACTCACACAGCAACGCGCGTGAAGAGTAAAGCGACATGACGCAACGTCGACGTCGGCAAAGCTGCGCGCCGGCTGCTGCTCGAACATTTGTTTTGAAAACGTTGACTTCAATAACTTCTGTGTTATTGGTCCAATCGGATTGTAATTTAAAGGATTTGTTCATATTGCATTTAGCTCTATACATACTAAAGCAGAACTTTATAAGTTTAATACTTTGCTTAATAATCGTAAATTACCGATTTGCGGGGGCGGTGGGCGTGGCATCAAACATTTGAAATAAAATTCATCTGCTTGGGAAACAGAGGAAACTCCATGCCAAATTTGGTGTCTCTACCTCTTTTAATAGCTGAGATCTGTTGTCTCAAACAGACAGACGGACAGACGGTCAGTCGGACAGACGGACAGACGGACATAGCACAATCGACTCGGCTAGTGATCCTGAGCAAGAATATATATACTTTATGGGGTCTGCCACGCCTCCTTATGCCGGTTACATACATTGCACAAAGTTAGTAAACCCTTTTTTGACCATTTTTAATGGTCGAAGGGTATAAAAAGAGAATTGTTGACAGTTGCGAATAATATTGATAGTTTTTATAAAGTAAAAAGCTTGATGCTAAAAAATAAAACAAATGAAATATATAAAAATGTAACTAAATTAACTGAAAAATAAAAATGGCACAGGGCACTAGGCCATGTAAATTTTCAATATTTGAATAGAATTATTAAGAATAAAATGCTAGATGGAAATAACGAAATGAAATGTGCGAATTGTATACAAAGTAAAATGTCAAACGAACCATTCGAGAACAATAGAAAGAAAACTTTTTTTTTTTTTTTTTTTTTTTGAGTTTTATATTGTATATTTATTAAGGCACACGGGGAAATCCAAAACCCCTTTGTGTCCTTGGCAGCTATTAATTCAGCCTATTTAGGCGCGCTGGCTAACTAAAGTTAGCAGAATCATAAAGTTAACAATTAAAAACAAAAATCTGAGATTAAAATAACATAGTGCTGTGTCAGCCTCTGCTGACCCTTCTCATAGGAGATCGGAGAATGAGGTCCCTGGGTTGTCGACTATTAACCCTCCTTAGTGGGCGTGATCTGCTCAGTGCGCTAGCAAGCCGATTCCTATGACGCCCCAGTCTTTCATGGTAGCGACTTGAATGCTGGTTTATAGTATCAAATACTGTGGTAAGCTTAAGGTTTCTTTCTAAAGAAACATTAGAGTTAATACATACAGACTTAAACGGACCACAAGCACAACAGGTTATTGTGGGGAAAAATATTTTTTGACATTCGTTGACGACTTTAGTAAATGCGCGAAAATATATTGTATTAAATATAAATCTGAAACGGCGAGCTGCTTAAAAGAATATGTAAATTATGCTAAAAATCAATTCAGTAAAAAAGTAAAACAAATTCAATGCGATAACGGTAAAAAATATATAAATAGATATTAAATTTTTTAAAATATAAAGGTATTCAGTTAACTACATGCGCACCGTATGGTATGTACACGAATTAAACGGCGTAGCAGTAAGTTACAACAGATCGGCAATGGATATTGGTAGGTGAGAGAGAGAGATTGATGAGAGAGGCAAACATACATAGGCGATATTGGCCAGAGGTGATGAACACAGTAGCTTATTTAAAAAATCGAACAATTGCAAACACAGCAATAAACAAGTCGATAGGCTACAGTCGAGCACGCCCGACTGTAAGATACCCTTCTCCCATTTTGTACAAACTTATATGTAAAATTTTAAACATACTATTCTGCATAAATAGTTCTGCTAGATAAGTCTCACAAACACAAGCGAGTGAAGCGACGCGTTACGACGTCGACGTCAACTGCTCAAAGTAGCGCGCCGGCTGCTGCTCGTACAATTGTACTAAAAACGTTAACTTGAATAACTTCTGTGTTATTAATCGGATCGGATAGTAATTTAGAGGATATTTTCATATTGCATTCAGCTTTATGTGTACCAAAACAGAGTGTTATAAGTTCAATAGTTTGCTTAATAAACATAAAACAAACAAATAAACAGACAGACAGTCAGACGGATATGGCTCAATCGACTCGGCTAGTTATCCTGAGCAAGAATATATATACTTTATGCCTGTGTCATACATATCACAAAGTTAGTATACCCTTTTTTGACCATTTTCAATGGTCGAAGGGTATAAAAACAACTGTTCTTTGGCTACGAATTTTACTTTCTTTTTTTTTATCATACAATTGCACTCTTCCTAAATAGAATTTGTGAACACGATTATTTATTTGTTACTCTCTTGAACTGACACATTTCGCTCGTTACCTATTTTATTCGTTTCCCTTAATCAGAAAATATTATTTACATCAAGCACGTCCGCTCCGTTCGACTTTGTTGTTGCATTTGACAAGGGATGTTAGTGGTGGTGACAGCATCTGCCGATAACAGTGTTCATAAGTGGTGTGTTGCTATCGTTGTCGTTCAAATTATGCAGTACTGCTTTAAGAAGAGAAATTTATGTGCGAACACCTTCATTTCAAAATTCATCACAAAAATACTACTAGTTTTAAATAGATTAAGTTACATTTTTATTATTTATTGATTTAACGTAACGTTATGTTACAACAACGCCTGCTGTTCTCATAAGATATTTTATAAAAGGAATCACGATTTTAATTCATTCGCAGATTTAAAAACTATAACATTAACGAGAAAAATGTGAGTAAAATTAGGTGTATACAGCCAACTATCTGGGTTCATTCGCTTCAAACTATTTTCTATTTCTACCAAGTATTTCTGTCTTAAATCGTAACGCCGAAGATTTGGCATCACAACGCATGCACATTCTTCTCTCTTTCATGTTTCTTCATGGGACCCCCAGCAGCACTCGATGTGCTGGGCAATTCTCTAATCCAGCAATTGGAACGTGGTGATGCTGGAATCTGTTGTGTCTCGGAGTAGAAAGCTCGACTTTGACGATGCCCACTCTGTTCACAAATGTTTCTAATTCATCCTGGTTGCAAAGGGTCTCAACTGCAGAGCATGCTGTAGTCTTTTGTAGTACTAGTACTTTGTCACTTGTAATTGAATAGTCAGAAAAGGTTTCGTCAATCTTTGTGGGGGATTGATGTTCCACAATTGACTCTTCTATAGCTTCAGCCTCGTCTTTCTCGATCACTTCCACCTTTGTTTTTGTTTACGTCATTTTCTTCTAGAGAATTATCCATATCAAATTGCGGCTGTGGAATATTGTTTACAACAAGGCCAGACACTGGTTGTGTTTTCGACATGGAACGCGTCACACGCCTCTCTTCTGAGTTTTGTGGAGTAACTAAGCTACGTCCCGAAGTGGTTAGTTTCTCATTACTTAACATAGCCTCGGCTTGTTCTGTCTCCAGATCAACAATTTCTTCTTTCAACACCAGCGTTTTTTTTGCTGATTTAGGTGGGGTGCGCATCGAACGCTTGACAGAAGACAAACTAATGGGATTCGCAGGTTCTGGTGTCTCCCCACGTGCCAGCGATGCATATGTTGCACGTGTGGAAGTCCTTAAATCTGTCGTAGCCGAGTTCAATCGAGTTTTGTGCAAAGGACGCGTGAACGCTGCAATCAATAGAACAATACAACGGTTCTCATTTCCAGAGTTGCAACCAATCACGAAGTAGTGCATACTAACCTCGGCCGGGATGCGAATCAAGGAGCGGTGTCAAGGGACGAATATCAGTTTTAGGAGCCAACATACGGCGTGTCCTTGCTCGAGTTACTTGATTTGGAAAGGTTTATTAGTTATAGGCATGTAGTTATAAGAAACGTAATTTGAGAGCGAAACTCGTTCTGCTAGTGAAGGCGTCACTTTTCGAATTCAAACTGTAAATTCGGCAATGCAAATATTCTTACTGCGAACAAAAGATAAGCTCAAAGTTTTTTTGATTACAACTTACCACGACGTAGATCATGGTTAGCATCTTCCATTGTGCTGTTTAATTTAGGATTTCTATTACAATTTAGCTTATTCTATTAATTACAAAAAATAATCTTTTCAGATTAGAGTTACGAAACTGTCGCGGAGATACAAACGACTCTATACTTAGAAATAAAATAAACCAAGCGTCGGCAACGGAATGCTGAACTCTTGAACGCCGCCAAAATTGACATGTGCGTGTGTGTATTGATGGTATTTTGACGGTTTCCAACACTGCACACAATGTTGCACACTTGAAATAAACGTGGGCGCTAAAAGTTTGAAATTAAAAGAAAAAAAAATTTTTTTTGTATTTTTTTAAGTTTTAAAATTTATTTGCAACTTGTTAGTCGTCAGTAGGATTGCTAATAATACAATGTCGCTTTCAACTTTTGAATAAATACGAAAAGCAAGATTTTAGTTTGCTAGTTTACTAGATTGAGAAAATTTCACATTCAATCTGCAATAGAAGAATTCTATTTAATTATGTGAACCAAAACCAATGGAAGAGAGTTTTGAACTCATACAACTACAAATCAATTTCTTGAAACACTCAATTTTGTTTGTTAGTGTGATACGAGGGTCGTTTGATAAGTCCGTGAATAAAATATATTTTTTTCGTCAAAGAAGCGTTTTATTTCTCAACATAATCTCCTTTTAGCTCTATACATTTAGTCCAGCGTTTTTCCAATTTTTTTATTCCTTCCAAATAATAGGTTTTCTCAAGGCCCTCAAAATAGTCGTTTGTTTCTGTGATGACCTCTTCATTTGACCCGAATCTCTTACCGCCGAGCCATTTCTTCATGTTTGGAAACAAAAAATAGTCACAGGGGGCTAAATCTGGAGAATATGCTGGATGGGGTAGCAGTTCGTAGCCCAATTTATGAAATTTTGCCATGCTGACTACACACGTGTGCACCCGTGCATTGTCCTGATGGAACAGCACTTTTTTTTCGCCAAATGCGGTCGTTTCTGCTTCAAATCAATATCGAATCTGTCCAAAAGCTCTGAATAATATTCGCCGGTGATCGTTTTACCCTTTTCAAGGTAATCGATGTGAATGATACCTTATGCATCCCAAAAAACTGTGGCCATGACCTTGTTGGCCGACAGACCCACCTTGGCCTTCTTTGGTGCACGTTCACCCGGAGAAACCCACTGTCTTGATTGTTCTTTGGTCTCTGGTGTGGTGTGGTGGATCCATGTTTCGTCTACGGTAACGAAACGGCGCAAAAATTCGTTTGGATTGCGGTTGAACATCGCCAAACACTCCTTTGAAATGGTCACACGGTTGCGCTTATGGTCGTGTGAGCAATCGCGGCACCCATCGCGCGGAAAGCTTTTTCATGTCCAAATATTCATGTAAAATGTGATGTACCCGTTCAGTTGAGATGCCTACAGCCTCAGCTACCTCACGCACTTTCATTCTCCGATCATCCAATATCATTCCATGGATTTTGTCGACGATTTCTGGCATGACGACCTCTTTTGGGCGACCTGAACGTTCGGCATCACTTGTACTGGTACGACCACAACGGAACTCAGTAAACCATTTCTTAACCATTGAAATTGATGGTGCAGAGTCCCCATAATATTTATCAAGTCTTTCCTTGGTTTCGGTGATGGATTTTTTACGCAAAAAATAATGCTTAATTAGCACACGAAATTCACTTTTTTCCATTTTCGTTAAAATTCACGAGATCGTCTGCTTTCAATGCCTATAAAACGCAAACCAAAAAACGCAGCTTTCTCAAAATTTTACAGTCAGCTGTTAATCGATAACTGCTGACAGGAGCAGTGTTGTATTTAGAGCAGGTGCGCGGCAAATACAAAAAGTCACGGACTTATCAAACGACCCTCGTATTAATTATTATGTAATTACATCATATTCTGTTTTGCTAACTCTGGGTTGAATTGGCTGTTGTACTGCTGGACAATGCGTGGTGTAGCTACCGAAGTGGATGTAGCCGTAGCGGTGATCGTAGACTCCTTAGGAGCACATAATGGATCCTGGCGCCGTCGCTGCTCCGCTTCTCGCAGCAGTCGTTCCTTGCGCAGCCTTTCAAGGGTTTCTCGCTTAGCATTATCCTCACAAGCTCGCTCTTTGCTTAGTTTCTCTCTCTTAGAACTTTTGTGCTTGTGTTTCTTGTGTTTCTTATGATGGATGCCGTCTCAGTCGTCAGGGATGGTGACAGTCGTATTAAGTCACGTTGTTTGATTGTAGTTTGATTTGGTTTTCAGTGCATTTGGAATCAGTGCATTTATCAATGTGAGCGGGTCTTGTGATAGTTTATGTTTTAAATAAAGTTCGGTGGCATTGCGATCCTCGTCAACTTCATCGAGTTTGCGACGCTTTCGAGCTACTTCATACCAACTTTGCACTTTGAGCGCTTCATTTGTGTACTGACCTAAATAGGTGAGATAACCAATTCGTTTTTCATATTTCACTTGTTCCTCTTTCTTCTCCTTTTCCAAATCTTTGTTTGTTTTCTTTACGTGACTCTTGTAGTCTGCAAAAAGATCCACTCCAAGCCTCATTGGCTACAGGCCCATTTGTTGCACCAGCTTCTGTTAGTATATAGTGTATAGTATAAACAAGTCGATAGGCTACAGTCGAGCACGCCCGACTGTAAGATACCCTTCTCCCATTTTGTACAAACTTATATGTAAAACAGAGTATTCTGCATAAATAGTTCTGCTAGATAAGTCTCACAAACACAAGCGAGTGAAGCGACGCGTTACGACGTCGACGTCAACTGCTCAAAGTAGCGCGCCGGCTGCTGCTCGTACAATTGTACTAAAAACGTTGACTTGAATAACTTCTGTGTTATTAATCCGATCAGATAGTAATTTAGAGGATATTTTCATATTGCATTCAGCTTTATGAGTACCAAAACAGAGTGTTATGAGTTCAATAATTTTCTTAATAAACATAAAACAAACAAACACACAGATAGACAGACAGACGGACATGGCTCAATCGACTCGGCTAGTATATAATATATATACTTTAAGGGGTCTGCCACGCGTCTTTATGCCTGTGTCATACATTTCGCAAAGTTAGTATACCCTTTTTTGACCATTTTCAATGGTCGAAGGGTATAAAAACAACTGGATGTTAGTGGTGGTGAAAGCATCTGCTGATAACAGTGTTCGTAAGTGGTGTGTTGCTATCGTTGTAGTTCAAATTATGCAGTACTGCTTTAAGTAGGGAAATTTATGTGCGAACACCTTAATTTCAAAATTCATCACAAATATACTACTAGTTTTAAATATATTAAGTTACATTATTATTATTTATTGATTTAACGTAACGTTATGTTACAACAACGCCTGCTGTTCTCAAAAGATATTTTTTATTATATAAATTATATATATTTTATATTATATAAGTGGAATCACGATTTAATTCATTCGCAGATTTAAAAACTATAACATTAACGGAAAAAATTTGAGTAAAATTAGGTGGGCTCATTCGCTTCAAACTATTTTCTATTTCTACCAAATATTTCTTTCTTAAATCGTAACGTTGAAGATTTGGCCGCGTTGTGATGCACATTCTTCTCTTTCTTGTTTCTTCTTGGGACCCCCAGCAGCACTCGATGTGCTGGGCAATTCTCTAATCCAGCAATTGGAACGTGGTGATGCTGGAATCTGTTGTGTCTCGGAGTAGAAAGCTCGACTTTGACGATGCCCACTCTGTTCACAAATGTTTCTAATTCATCCTGGTTACAAAGGGTCTCAACTGCAGAGCCTGCTGTAGTCTTTTGAAGTAGAGTCTTCTGTGGAACGTTCTTTAGAAATAGATATCTCGTTGTCACTTGTAATTGAATAGTCAGAAAAGGTTTCGTCAATCTTTGTGGGGGATTGATGTTCCACAATTGACTCTTCTATAGCTTCAGCCTCGTCTTTCTCGATCACTTCCACCTTTGTTTTTGTTTACGTCATTTTCTTCTAGAGAATTATCCATATCAAATTGCGGCTGTGGAAGATTGTTTACAACATAGCCAGAAACTGGTTGTGTTTTCGACATGGAACGCGTCACACGCCTCTCTTCTGAGTTTTGTGGAGTAACTGAGCTACGTCCCGAAGTGTTTAGTTTCTCATTACTTAACTTAGCCTCGGCTTGTTCTGTCTCCAGCTCAACAATTTCTTCTTTCAACACCAGCGTTTTTTTTGCTGATTTAGGTGGGGTGCGCATCGAACGCTTGATAGAAGACAAACTAATGGGATTCTGACCCTGGTGTCTCCCCACGTGCCAGCAATGCACGTGTTGCACGTGTGGAAGTCCTTAAATCTGTCGTAGCCGAGTTCAATCGAGTTCTGTGCAAAGGACGCGTGAACGCTGCAATCAATAGAACAATACAACGGTTCTCATTTCCAGAGTTGCAACCAATCACGAATTAGTGCATACTAACCTCGGCCGGGATGCGAATCAAGGAGTGGTGTCAAGGGGCGAATATCAGTTTTAAGAGCCAACATACGGCGTGTCCTTGCTCGAGTTACTTGATTTGGAAAGGTTTATTAGTTATAGGCATGTAGTTATAAGAAACGCAATTTGAGAGCGAAACTCGTTCTGCTAGTGAAGGCGTCACTTTTCGAATTCAAACTGAAAATTCGGCAATGCAAATATTCTTACTGCGAACAAAAGATAAGCTCAACGTTTTTTTGATTACAACTTACCACGACGTAGATCATTGGTATCATCTTCCATTGTGCTGTTTAATTTAGGATTTCTTTTACAATTTAGCTTATTCTATTAAATACAAAAAATAATCTTTTCAGATTAGAATTACGAAACTGTCGCGGAGATACAAACGACTCTAAACTTAGAAATGAAATAACCCAAGCGTCGCCAACGGAATGCTGAACTCTTGAACGCCGCCAAAATTAACATGTGCGTGTGTGTATTGATGGTATTTTGATGGTTTCCAACACTGCACACAATGTTGCACACTTGAAAAGAGCGCAGGCGCTAAAAGTTTGAAATTTAAAGAAAAAAAAATATTTTTGTATTTTTTTAAGTTTTAAAATTTATTTGCCACTTGTTAGTTGTCAGTAGGATTGCTAATAATACAATGTCGCTTTCAACTTTAGAATAAATTCTAAAAGCAAGATTTTAGTTTGCTAGGTTACTAGAGAGAAAATTTCACATTCAATGCTATAAAAGAATTCTATTTAATTATGAGAACCAAAACCAATGGAAGAGAGTTTTGAACTCATACAACTACAAATCAATTTCTTGAAACACTCAATTTTGTTTATTAGTGTGATATTAATTTTTATGTAATTACATCATATTCTGTTTTGCTAACTCTGGGTTGAATTGGCTGTTGTACTTCTGGACAATGCGTGGTGTAGCTACCGAAGTGGAGGTAGCCGTAGCGGTGATCGTAGACTCCTTAGGACAACATAATGGATACTGTCGCCGTCGCTGCTCCGCTTCTCGCAGCAGTCGTTCCTTGCGCAGCCTTTCAAGGGTTTCTCGCTTAGCATTATCCTCACAAGCTCGCTCTTTGCTTAGTTTCTCTCTCTTAGAACTTTTGTGCTTGTGTTTCTTATGATGTCTGTGAGTTTCTCTTTTGTGTTTTTAGACTTGGATGAATCAGTGGATGCCGTCTCAGTCGTCAGGGATGGTGACAGTCGCATTAAGTCACGTCGTTTGATTGTAGTTTGATTTGGTTTTATTTTTTTCGAGCCTGGAATCAGTGCATTTATCAATGTGAGCGGGTCTTGGGACAGTTTATGTTTTAAATGAAGTTCGGTGGCATTGCGATCCTCGTCAACTTCATCGAGTTTGCGACGCTTTCGTGCTACTTTATACCAGCTTTGCACTTTGAGCGCTTCATTTGTGTACTGACCTAAATAGGTGAGATAACCAATTCGTTTTTCATATTTCACTTGTTCCTCTTTCTTCTCCTTTTCCAAATCTTTGTTTGTTTTCTTTACGTGACTCTTGTAGTCTGCAAAAAGATCCACTCCAAATTCGTGCTGCGCCGAAGCCTCATTGGCTACAGGCCCATTTGTTGCACCAGCTTCTGTTAGTATATAGTGTATAGTATAAAAAAGATGCAGTGGCTAAGTGGATGTGGTCGTTGACTGTAAAGCGAAAGGGTACGGGTTCGAATCCTACTGGATGCATGTGGGTTTTTTCGGATATTACTTTTTTTCAAGCACTTAAAATATTTTAAGTTTCGTATTAAACGCATTTGATTAAAAAGAATTTTAAGGGAAGGTGAGTTGGCATTAGTTTTTGTCCTGTACGATAAGTTGAATGGTCTCATAATGCAACTTTGCCGATTCAAATGATTATGCACTAACGGCAAAGCGGTTATAGTTGCAGATGAATAGTGGTCGTTGACTTCAAAGCGAAAAGGTACGGGTTCGAATCCTACTCGGTCCGATTCTAGTGGATTTTCTGAAATTTACTTTTGTTCAAGTACTCAAAATATTTTAAGTTTAGTATTTGTTAAAATGAATGTGTGTGCCTTGTTGGGAAATGTTAATTAGCAGAGAATGAATCAGCTGATCGCGAATAAGTAAATGTAATGTAAAATAACATAATTATGTAACTTGCTCTAGGAATGTAAAAGTAGATGGAAGTGCACGAAGCTGACTGTCAATAAATAATTAAACAATAATAAAGAAATCCTTTTTATTAACAACAGTATTAAATGCATTTGATTAAAAAGAATTTTATGGGAAATGAGTTGGTATTAGTTTTTGTACTGTACGACAAGAATGGTCTCATAATGCAACTTTGCCGGTCCAAATAATAATGTGCTATTGGCGGAGTGGTTATAAATGGAAACTGCATATTACAAGCCTTTTGAGGTCCACGGTTGGAATCCCCTCAGGGGTATACATTTATTTTTGCTTTTTTTTCTGTTCCCGCTACTCATAGAGTAGAAGGGTATTATAACTTTGTTCAAACCGAAAATGTAACAGCCAGAAGGAGACATCTCTGACCCCATAAAGTATATATATTCTTGATCAGCTTTGTTGTATGTGTTTTAAGCTGTTTTGTTAAATAAACACAACCGAAAAGCATATGATTAGTATGGATAGAGGTTAATTATTATGTTTGCAGGTATGACTGCTTGTACATACCGTGTATGCTGATTGAATAATCCTCTAGTTCGAACATATTGCAGCTGCTTGGTTAATTGTATGCATATAAACTTTGTTTTGATCAAATATTCTTCCTCGCCGACGTTGCTAATCCCTTTTGATGTATGTGTATGTGTGTAAATATACGAGGGTCGTTCGATAAGTCCGTGACTTTTTGAATAAAATATATTTTTTTCGTCAAAGAAGCGTTTTATTTCTCAACATAATCTCCTTTTAGCTCTATACATTTAGTCCAGCGTTTTTCCAATTTTTTTATTCCTTCCAAATAATAGGTTTTCTCAAGGCCCTCAAAATAGTCGTTTGTTTCTGTGATGACCTCTTCATTTGACCCGAATCTCTTACCGCCGAGCCATTTCTTCATGTTTGGAAACAAAAAATAGTCACAGGGGGCTAAATCTGGAGAATATGCTGGATGGGGTAGCAGTTCGTAGCCCAATTTATGAAATTTTGCCATGCTGACTACACACGTGTGCACCCGTGCATTGTCCTGATGGAACAGCACTTTTTTTTCGCCAAATGCGGTCGTTTCTGCTTCAAATCAATATCGAATCTGTCCAAAAGCTCTGAATAATATTCGCCGGTGATCGTTTTACCCTTTTCAAGGTAATCGATGTGAATGATACCTTGTGCATCCCAAAAAACTGTGGCCATGACCTTGTTGGCCGACAGACCCACCTTGGCCTTCTTTGGTGCACGTTCACCCGGAGAAACCCACTGTCTTGATTGTTCTTTGGTCTCTGGTGTGGTGTGGTGGATCCATGTTTCGTCTACGGTAACGAAACGGCGCAAAAATTCGTTTGGATTGCGGTTGAACATCGCCAAACACTCCTTTGAAATGGTCACACGGTTGCGCTTATGGTCGTGTGTGAGCAATCGCGGCACCCATCGCGCGGAAAGCTTTTTCATGTCCAAATATTCATGTAAAATGTGATGTACCCGTTCAGTTGAGATGCCTACAGCCTCAGCTACCTCACGCACTTTCATTCTCCGATCATCCAATATCATTCCATGGATTTTGTCGACGATTTCTGGCATGACGACCTCTTTTGGGCGACCTGAACGTTCGGCATCACTTGTACTGGTACGACCACAACGGAACTCAGTAAACCATTTCTTAACCATTGAAATTGATGGTGCAGAGTCCCCATAATATTTATCAAGTCTTTCCTTGGTTTCGGTGATGGATTTTTTACGCAAAAAATAATGCTTAATTAGCACACGAAATTCACTTTTTTCCATTTTCGTTAAAATTCACGAGATCGTCTGCTTTCAATGCCTATAAAACGCAAACCAAAAAACGCAGCTTTCTCAAAATTTTACAGTCAGCTGTTAATCGATAACTGCTGACAGGAGCAGTGTTGTATTTAGAGCAGGTGCGCGGCAAATACAAAAAGTCACGGACTTATCATACGACCCTCGTATATATGCGAACAAAACCGTTGCGCGCCTAATACAGAACAAACAAGTCGATAGGCTACAGTCGAGCGCGCGACTGTAAGATACCCTTCTCCCACTTTGTACAAACTTATATGTATAATTTTAAACAGACTATTCTGCATAAATAATTCTGCTAGATAAGTCTCACAAACACAAGCGAGTGAAGCGTTGCTTTACGACGTCGACATCAACTGCTCAAAGTAGCGCGCCGGCTGCTTCTCGTACATTTGTACTGAAAACGTTGACTTGAATAACTTCTGTGTTATTCGATCTGAAAGTAATTTAGAGGATATGTTCATAATGCATTCAGCTTTATGTGTATACTAACTTTGTGAAATGTATGACACAGGCATAGAGAGGCGTGGCAGACCCCTTAAAGTATATATATTCTTACTCAGGATCACTAGCCGAGTCGGTCTAGCCATGTCTGTCTGTCTGTCTGTCTCGCTGTCTGTCTGTAAGAGACAACAGTTCTCAGCTATTAAGAAAGCTAGAGACTCTAAATTTGGCAGAAAGATTCTTGTATATCCTAGGCAGTAAACGTCATTTTGATATTTTGGTTACCGCGCCCTCCGCCCCCGTAAATAAAAAAATAGTTTTCTTATGCGATTATTAAGCAAAGTATTGAAGTCTTAACTTTATGCTTTGCCATACATCTAGATAAGTACGTTGTGAACTTATCCTATAAATTGCAATCCAATCGGATAATAAAAATAGAAGTAACGTAAGTTAACGTGTTCTATTGATTTGTGATGCCTTGCCTGCAAGCTGCTGCCAGCCAAGTGCGTTTTCGATCTTTTTAATGCGAAAATGGTTATGTGAGATCGAAATAGTAATTGAGCCGCATAGCCAACAGTTGCGGCGATACTCAAATGTGTTGAGCAGCCGACCATCAAGGGCCATCATCAAGCAACAAGACATGGAGGTTCAATCCTTGAGAAAGGCAGGCAGCGGTTTTATACTTATTTTTATACCCTTCGACCATTGAAAATGGTCAAAAATGGGTATACTAACTTTGTGCAATGTATGTAGCAGGCTTAAGGAGGCGTGGCAGACCCCTTAAAGTATATATATTCTTGCTCAGGATCACTAGCCGAGTCGATTGAGCCATGTCCGTCTGTCTGTCCGTCTGTCCGGATGTCCGTCTGTCCGTCTGTCTGTGTGAGACAACGGATCTTAGCTATTAAAAGAGCTAGAGACATGGAGGTTCCCATATTTACCAAGCAGATGAAGTTTATTTTAAATGTTTGATGCCACGCCCACTGCCCCCCGCAAATCGGTAATTCGTGATTATTTAGCAAAGTATTAAACCTTCAAAGTTCTGCTTCGGTATGTATAAAGCTGAATGCAATATGAACATATTCTCCAAATTACAATCCCATCGGATCAATAACACAGGAGTTATTCAAGTCAAAGTTTTCAATACAAATGTACGAGAGCAGCCTGCGCGCTGCCTTGAGCAATTGACGTCGACGTCGACGTTGCGTCGTGTCGCTTTACTCTTTACGCGCGTCGCTGTATGAGTGCGAGTGAGTAAGCTATATGTAGTGTAGTTACACGTTTGTAACAGATTTAGAAAATTGGGAGAAGGGTATCTTACTGTCGAGCGCTCGACTGTTGCCTTACCCACTTGTTTTTTTTTCAATATATATACGTTTTTTTTTCATCATAATAAAATTCAGTTTCATATATACATATATGATAATTTCAACAAATTATCTCGTTCAATCCAGCAGAAGTGTTATTGTTGTACAAGACAATATGACACATTTGAGCTAAGGGTCTATATGCAACTTTAGCGTATGCAGAGCGCAGCGACGGTGGTCTAGTTGGTCGGATGACGGACTCCTATGCAAACGGCCAGGGCTCGAATCCGCACGGCGAAAAAATAATTTCCCTATTTTAATTTTTTTATGTTTTGTTGCATTTTATATTTTTTTACAATTATATTTATAAAGCATATACATTTTTTAATTATTTCCCATTTCCTATTTAATATTAATCTAATCAATTTTATATAAAGTGTTAAATTTTCTGCATGCTGTACTTATGCGTGCATGCATACAATACATGCTTGTGATTTTCACACATGCATACATACATATATGCGTGTGAGGCAATACACAAAACGTGAGGCAAGTCAGTGCACGAGTTATCAGTGTGGACACGAGGGGTAAGCTAGTGGGCGTCCTACGTCCTTTGGTTGATGAGTGTGTATGGTTGGTAAGTATGTAGGGTTTTAGTCGTGCATATATGTATATATGTAGGCACAAATGAAAGTTATTGGCAAACGGAAAATGATGAACACGACTGAGTCTGTTGGAGCTCAAAACCAGAGTGCAGTTTATTCTTTTGGAGAAATCTCCTCTATCTCTCTGTTTTGTACATAAGTGTTTTGTTCTTAAGAGTACATAGGTTCTTAAATGTAAACATAAACATCATTTTTGTGCCGCTTCAGCATTCGGCTGACCGAGTCCCTCGCAGACAATGTTTCTGTGCAATTTTGTACGCGAAGTCAGCACTTGGCCGGATGCGGTGTTCCAGTTGTTCACCTTCCCGGTTCGGTGTCCGACAACGTTAGAGGCGTGGAGGTTTAGGGGGTGGGGTGGTAACTCCTCCCTCCCCAGTTCGAAGCGACGGCCATAGAGAAGGTATGGACGGCGTGTAGATCGGTAGGCGGTGGTCTTCATGGACGTGGACGATGTGCTTCGTTCGTCGGTGTCGCCATAAGATTATTGCCAGGGATGCTACCAGTCCGAGCAGAGTATAGAGTGTCCAGGTATGTCGTGTTGTATTGTTATGGACAGCCAGGATTTTACCTATTGTTTGAGCAGTTTCGAGATGAAGTTTCTCTAAGCTTAGTACCATAATGGTGGTATTCTTAGTTATTTCGCGCACAGGTAGAAGGGCAAAATCCAGTTGTTCGGGAAAGGTGTCAGCTGTGCCATCGTAATCGATACCGTTAATTTGTATCGTTTCATTAATATATCTGATGATGGCGGACCCCGTTATGGAGAGCTCAGAGGCGTTAGTTAGGGATATTTTCATATTGTTTACATGGAACGCGAAGATGTAGCCTCTCTCTGCTTCGAAGACATCGGTGATAGGGCCGGTTTCCCGCACATTACAGGAACTGTTTTCTACGTTTAAAAGATTTGTCAGGCACGTATTATTTTGCGGTGTGTCGATAACAAAGTCTCGCACAAGAATGTGCCATCCAGCTTAGGGCATTTTCGTGTCATATGATATTTCTTATTATTAGTGTTATAGGCTAAGTAGTTTGGGGTAATTATAAAATAAGTGTTATTTATGGGTAATGGAACTAGTCTTGCAAGGGCTTAGCCAGGCTGCTTAAATATTGGTACTTTGATGTTAAAAATTATTTTTTGTTCGTAGCTTAGCGTGTTAATTCTTAGATAGTTGTATATATTTTGTTCATTCTCTTTGTTTTTCCAAAATGTTTTTTATTTTGTCTTTTTCTTGTTCATTTAGGATGAACTTGGGAATTATATTTAATTTTGCTAATAACATACTTTCCGTTATGTCATTCAAGTGATTGGTAAATAGTTCTACGTTATAATTAATCCTGTTCAAGTACGGCATTTCTTCCAAAAGGGAATCATGCATGTCTAATTGTTTGTAAATTTTATTTTGTGAGTTTTCAAGGAATTTACTTATCAAAATTTGCTCATTGTTTATATGGTTTGTAATGTTCTCGAACCGGGTAAGTATTTCATTGTTAAACAATTCTTGGTCTAGGAAGTTATTTTAGAACTTTTCTTTATATTGTTTAATTCTTCATGGATCTCTTTATCGTCATTGGCATCCATGTTACCAGTAACAACCTTTACAAGACTACCCAGTCCGTTGACCAAGCCACGTTTGTTTCTATTAAATGGGGTTAAGGCTTTGAGTTTGACCTGGGCTTGGTTTAGTTTGGCTTTTAAGATAGTGACAGACTCTCCTAAAGTGGTATCGGGGTGAAATCCTGATCCTTAATAGTCTGGTAAAATTGTTCCATACATTTGTTATAGTTTTGTAAGTTAATAACATGACTAATTATTTTGTATCTGTCAGTTAGTAGAGCTTTACCTAGTTCTAATCTGGCTATAGGGGTATTATCGTTTAGGTAGCGGATAGAAATGGCTTTAGTCGACCCGAAGGTGAATCTGAAATGGTAAATTAAGAAGGCATGGGGTCAATTGTCATCAGTGTTAAGTAAATTATTTTTTCCTTTTTTTAGAACTATCTTTCGAATTTTTGACTTGTGTAGTTTTTGATTTTTAGTGGTAATTAAAGTACGACCCTTGTTGTGTTTGACTTTGTGAATGGAAAACCTAGGTGTTATTTTGTTCCGTCTGTTTTCTTTCCTAAGAATTAGAGTGTCGGGTTGAAGGGTTATAGGGTCTGTTCTAGTTTCATTTAATTTTAGGGTTCTCTTAATTACGTTGTTTGAAAGTTTTTCTGCAATAGTGGGGTAAAGTTTTTCTCGGAATTCATTTAATTTTGTTAAGTAGTCGTGCTCACTGTTGAACTTGATTGCTTGATTGAATATATGGGTGCGTCCGTTAAATAGTTCGAAGGGAGTATGTTTAGTCGCAGAATGGATTGCGTTATTGTATGTAAGTAGAACTTCGGACATTAACTCGTCATGTTCGGTGTTGAGTTTCTGTTGTTTCCTAGCGTCAAGTACTATTCTATAAATTTCAGTTAAAGTTGAGTGTAGCCGTTCAACGGGAGAGTTACTAGAAGATTGTTGGAAAGACGTAACATGTAGATCAATATTAAATTGAGTACAGAATTTGTTGAACATGTCGCTAGCGAATTCTGCTCCCTGATCATAAACTAGCATTTTAGGAATACCAAATTGGGAGATAAAATGTTTTAACGCTTTAACTACGTTAATACAGTTTCTATTGGCTATAGGGTACGCAGCTGCAAATTTGGAAAATTTGTCAATAATGGTAAGGTTGTAGTTTTTATTAATCGTATAGATGTCTATATGTAAAATATCCAATGGTTTTGAGGGAATTTCGGGTATTAGATACGAAGTCTTTTGGGGTTGTTTGTCGTATTTTAATTTCAGACATGTCTCACATTCTCTGATCAGCCGAGTAATTTTCTCCTTCATATGAGGGAAAAATTGTTGTCGTTTTAGGTGTAAGTATGTTTCGTCGACTCCACGATGATTACTATTAACATGATAGTCAGTTATAATTTTCTTGATTTCTGAACTATCAGTTATTTCAGGGAGGAAACTCAAACATCTAATAAGTTTGAGTGTATTGTTGGTGGAGAAATAGATCTGGTAGGCTTGTTCCACCATTAGAAAAACGTGGTCGGGGGCGAATGCTGCACATGTTTTGTTTGGTTTAAGTGACTGTTTAAGAATGTTAACTATGTCGTCATATTGGAAATCAGGTCTACAGAATTCTCTCCTAATTTTATGTTTAAACGGGGTCAGTGTGATATAGTTTGTATTTGGGGTTATTTTAAAAAGGAGTTGAATATTAAAATCGTTAAGAGGCTTTTCCGTAATAGGGCAAACGGTTTGGGGAGTCGGTAATATTTCAGAATGGTTGCTGGAGATTTTTGGTCGGCTGAGGGCATCAGCAATTACATTTTGAGACCCCTTTTTATAGACTACCTCAAAATCGTACTCTTAAAGCTGGAGTCTCCACCGAATTATTTTAGACTTGGGTTGTTTGAAGTTCATTAACCAAGTCAATGGTTTATGATCGGTGACTATGGTAAATCTTTTGCTAAAGAGGTAAGGTCTGAAGTATTGAACCGCCCAAATAATGGCTAGCATCTCTTTCTCAATTGTGGAGTAGTTTGTTTCTGCAGTTGATAAGGTTCTGCTAGCAAAACATACGGGCTTATCGCTGTTTACGGGACCCTGAGATAAGACAGCTCCTATTGCAAAATTACTTGCGTCCGTGGTTAATGTGAAAGGTTTAGTATAGTCCGGGTATTGGAGGATTGGGTCATTAGAAAGTAGGGTTTTACATCTCTCGAAGGTTTCTTTAAACTCATCATCTATTATAATTGATTTATTGTTGCCTTTTAATTTTTTCGTCATGGGTTGGGTAAGTCTTGCAAAATCTCTAATGAATTTCCTGTAGTAACCTAACAAACCGAGAAAAGACTTAATTGTTTTTTTGCTATGAGGACATGGAAAATTCTTAATAGCTTCGATTTTATTAGGGTTAGGTTTAACACCTTCTTGAGAAACGATATGGCCAAGGAATTCCGTTTCCTTTCTGAGAAATTTGGACTTGGTAAGTTGTACTTTAAAGTTAGCAGATCTATGTCTTTCAAAAATAGTTTTCAAGTGTATAAGGTGATCCTGTAAGGAGGTTGAGAAGATTATTATATCGTCCAGATAGACTAAGCAGATGGTTCCGATAAGGGTATAGTGGTACTTGGGGTTTTTAGTTTTAAGTTAGGCAAATCTATTTCTATTTTTAAGTAAGATAATAAGTCCATTCCTATCAATCCGTCAAAATAAGAGTGGAATTTGAAGGGAAGGAGAGTCATTTCGCCTGTGATTTGAAATTCGCGTGGAAAAGGTATAGATACATGTTGGTAGATAGTAAAATTGTTTAGGGCTGTCTTAAGTAATATAGGCGTTTGTAAGGTCGCACAGTTTCGAGAGTCAACATATTTTTGGTCAATAAAGGAGTGTGTAGACCCTGTGTCGATCAGGAATTTCAGAGGGTATGTATGGGGAAGTTTGATTTTAATGAAAGGAAGAGAGGAACTGTGCGTGGCCGGGCTTATGTACCCTATTGGCTTCCCGAGGCGGGTTGCTGAAAATTCGGGTTGGGTTGAGCGTTCTCCTCTATATTGTTCAGACTATACGACGATGTTCGGAAGGGGTTTGATGTACTAGCTTGGTTATCGTTATTACTGGATTGGGGTGTACGGTTGTACGAATTAGATGATCTATTCTGATAAGAGTTTGAATATGGTCTTCTACGGTCGTTTCGGTCATTACGTCCATTGCGGTTGTTAGTGTCGTTATTATTTTGTTGATTCCTACCATCTGATCCATTGGATCCCTGCTCTGTTCTATTGGAACGGTTATTTTGTGCCCTATACAAGGTCTGCTCTATTTGACATTGCTCGTATGCCTGTTCGAGAGTAGAAGGGGACTTTAACCTGACGAACGTTTTGAGAGGTTCTCTCAAACCTGTGATAAAAGCGTTGAGACACATTTCGTTATAGACAACTTTCTTGGCGTCTATAACGGTGTTATTGTGCTCGCTGTTCTTAAGTATGGAGAAGAGTTGGCTTCTCACCTTTGATATTCCAAAGAACAGTTGGCCCAAAGTCTGGTTGTCAGAAAATGTACTAAGCTCACTTAGCAAGTTAGCTTCACTTTTCTTGCTCGAATAAAGGCGGATGAGATTGTTCTTTCTCTCGTCCCACACCAAGGGAGTATTTGCGAACTCTAGGGCTTCGTCGGCTCTATCAATTATTTTGTTTCTAATGGTCCTCAAGGTAAGTAAGCCGTATGGCGTCTGATCCGCTCCCCTGATTAGCATTAGAATCTCTTCTACGCTAGTAATGAATCTGTCTAATTGACGGGGAGTACCGTCAAAAGTTGGCAAGTGCTCAACAAAAGCCATAATGTCTTTAGGCTTGAATGTCGTTGAAATTACCGATCTCAATCCACTGACAGTGGGTGTTAAGGGAGGTGGAGTGGGACGGCCAGAATCATTGCCTGAGTCCATTGTAGGTTTTTGGTAGGGAATTGGCCTGGGTTCTTCTGAAATCGGAGGAAGCGGGTCAGAACGTCTGGTAGGGTGGGGAAACTTACTAGTGGATGATGAAGCCGTAGTCTTCCTAAGGTTATAAACTAGCTTATTTGACATTAAATTTTAAGTTACTCGGTTTATCGTATATGACCGAAAAACAATGAACAAGTTTTCTACCTCAGGGAAATGCGTGGGTAGGCTTATAATGTAGTTCAAGTGTCGGTTATGTACTTATTTAACTATGTATATATATATAGTGTATTTAAATGTAAATCGTGTGCTTATTTAAGTGTATGTGTGTATATAGTGTAGTGGTCAGTTAACAAATCCAATAGGAAACTGTCCACCTTCTGATAATCGAATTAAATATCGCATGCGATAAGATTATTGTATAAGAGATAAAAGCTCAGTCCCCTGCAATTCACCTCATCCGCTCCTCTCATTTGCTTGCTCTGTCACTCTAATAGAAGATGAGGTTTAACATGTTTTATCCCTTACATATACACTACAATCGAGGCGACGAAACTGAAGGGAAAAGATGAGATAAACATTTACAGTTAGTTATTCCATGAAGAGGTAATGCAAATTGGAAAAGAACTCCGCTACCTGAGCGAAAAATATTGAAGCACATGTTCACTTTGATTGATTTGAACGGTCTCAGCTCGCATATGCATTACTGCATTCTGAATTGCAAGTACAAGTTGATACAATTAACCTTAAACCCTGCAAAGGTTAACACGCGCTAGTTTATATTTTATTTTCTACAAAGTATATTTAAACTCCGCGTAACTAAAAAGCATTGGATTATTGGGTACAAGTAGTAAACCCGTGAAAAGTAGATATTAATTTTATCATATCTGAAATGTGTGTGTTTAACAAAGCGTTATTTCAGGCAGATCAGCATAATTTAAATCGTTGCCGGCCGGTTTGCGACTAGTACTATCGCGCATTAGCAGCATAGACGTAACGCCGAAATCAGTAACCGGTCGGCCAATTGTTATTTAGCCGTCCCCATAACCTAAATTTTGGATAGCGCACACTTGTGAATGGTGCAGGGAAGCTGCCTCTTTTTCGTGTAGGGCATCAACAGCCCGGGTTGCGACCTCAAGGTGCATTTTCAACACCGAGAAGCAGACTGACTGCAGTTCTCGAAAGCTCTGCAGAACTTTGACCCTGGACGTACATAAGAAGATGCAAAATGTTTGTCTCTCACTCTAGCGCTTGGTAGATCTGTACGAATTCACCAGCGCAATCATTTGGATCACGCAAGTTATTGGTTACTTAAAGAAAAACTCTTTTCATTTCCTTTTTTTTTATATAAAAAAAAAAAAAAAACATATCACACCTTAAATTTAATTTTTCTCTACACAATTACATTAAGACACTTATATATATATGTAGTGCACATCATTCATTTGTAAATGCAAATGCAACATCATCGACTGTTTTCAACATAAATATAAAGATTTTTAACAGCATCATCACCTGCATCTTCGAAGGGCCCAACGAACGCGCAAGGGAGGAATGTATGTGAGTAAATGAAAGTAAAACATTATTATTTTATACAAAAAAATGAATTTTGGAAACACTGTCTTAGATGTTGCACTAGTGCATATAATTTGGCATACCTAAATTAGTTAATTAAAAAGATAACATATATTGCCCATTCTTTTTGCCATTATTGAATACATGTATACTGTAGTTGTCATTCAACATATATATATATATATACAAGTTTGAGGTTACGATGAATTTATATATATTTAGCAAAGTTAAATTTTGAAACGTTAAGCCTATTTTTGATGAAGATGATCAGATAGTTTGTGAATTATGTTCCGTCTAAATGAAGTTATAATGTATCTAACATACTATGAAATTTAAACCAATGTAAATAAACATTTGTTAAGGGGTAACCGTCAAACTAATCCATCGCGTTACCAAGGTCGGGAGGGTACAGAGGAGGGGGCAACTATCAGCTCCGCCACCCTTGCAGTCTATTAACGAACGTAACGCGCAATTCAACAACAATTCACCTTATTTTATTTGGCCCATCATATAGCTTACAGACAGTGCACTTATTCTTTCTTTCTACCCACAAGAGGCCGTATAGAGCGGGTTAGGAAAAGATCCCACGACATATCCGACGAGCTACGTCAGAGCGACGCTAGAAGTGCACGCCCTCCTACTCTTTCTATGCGCTAGGCATTGATCTCCAGGATCAGCGCTCAGTGAGGCCGTAGTATGTTTCTATCTGAATACTACATATACAAAAGTGAGGACTAGAAAAGAAAGTGGCGCCCAACGTGTGGAGCCCGAGTCTGACCTGATTGGAAGCAACAACAAGCAGCTGCTATTCAGTCAGACTGGATCGTTATCAGCTCGATATAGTTTAGACCTTGTAACCACATACGCAGAACAAACGATTAAACAAGGGCATATATCCACATAGAAATTGCTCCAAGATTCATCCATAATTAACATTTTACATTTTTTTGCCTCGTATTTAATTCAATTCAATTATATGTTTGGTATTACGTAAGCGTGCTTACAACTCGCTTCAGGAATAACGACCCTAATTCGAATAACCGGATTGGTCGACCGAAACGAAACTAAGTTGCTAGTAATAGGCAGATCATTTAATTGAAAACGTAACTGGAAATTTGGAATATACTTCTTGCTATTAAGTGATAACGGACTTTCGCCATTTAGAATCGCGATTAAATTTCGAGTTCTCACGGAATAGTCGACTAAGGTGAACCGAATCATAGGAGTAGGCGGATCCGAATATTTTCAGATTACAGGTAGCGAAAGTTTGGCAGGATATTCTGTGGATAATACAAGTTATTGGAGAAGCTTCGATTCTTGACCCAGAAGGAAAAACCTTACTTTAACAACCAACAGTTCCATTAGTTTACAATAAATGCACGTTATGTTTGAAAATATGCGTTTAAAAATAAAATAGTATGACTTATACGTATACTTCAAGAAAACGGACCTATTAAATGATAAATAAATAAAACTAAATTCGTATAACAGTCTAGAAATGTCAGTACGTCACATCAACGAAGATTTGACAAGCGCATTGAGAGGAGACGAGACATTTTGCAACATCTGTCACCAGCCTTTGAATGAAACTGATCGCACTGCAGTAACACCGTGCAGACATCCATTTCACCTTCGTTGTATAACCGAACACTTGAGAACTTCTCGAATTTGCCCAATATGTAGGCAAACATGCACCTTAGAATCTGAATTACTAGCCAACGATAATTTACAAGCAGAACAATTAGGCACAGGACACACACAAAACGATACAACACCTAATAATGAACCCAACGCAAACCAGCAACCCACACGGGGTAGAAACTCGTCAATAAGAGGCAAAAATCCAGGTAGGCGTAGGGGCATGGTCACCAGATCTCAGCAGCAGCTAAATTCAAGCTCACGTGTAAACAACAGCAGCGCTAGTACGGTTAATAATGACAACGTAAACAACACCAGAATGAATATTGATGACATTAATAAGGCAATCCAAACTGCTATGCAGGTTCAGCAACAACAAATGCTGGAAAACTTGACGGCATACATACAAACACAGTTGTCTTCCTTGAGTTTAGGCCATCACATCACTTCTAACGTGAAAGAAACTAGAAACGACTTACCGAGTCAGTTACCACGAACAGTACCAATTTATAATACAATTAGTTCGAACCCAAACTCGAATAATAGTCGACATAGTCACATCTCGACTAGGTCTAACACGCAGGTTCAGCCTGAAAAAGTTCCAAACATCATTCAAAGTTGGCGCATCAAATTTGATGGAGTCAAAGATGGTCTTCATGCTGAAGAATTTCTCTACAGAGTTAAATCATTAGCACAGCAGAACTTGAATGGAGATTATCAACTCTTGTGTGACCATTTACATTTGTTTTTCGCCGGTAAAGCCAACGAATGGTACTGGCAATACCACCGTTCCTGCAACTATCTCACTTGGGATGATTTTTGTAAGGAATTTATGCAGAAATTCAGGGATATCGACTCAGATATGGACATCTGGGAATCAATTAATAGTAGACATCAAGGAGATAAAGAATCATTTGAGGAATATCAATTCCATGTAGAAAAACTCGTTGCCAGATTGAAAAACAAGATCTCAGAAGAATCCTTAGTTCACCTTTTAATACGACATGCGAAATCCTCAGTTCGATATGAACTAATGCACCTTAACATAAAGACGTTGTCTCGACTGAGAGAAGAAATTCGCACTCATGATCAATACTGCAAGCAACTAAAGACTCACGCAGGGAAAGGTAGTGCAAATTCGCGTCCATTCATTTCTCAAATTGAGCAAGATTTTGAAGAATCGACAACGAAAGAAGTACTGGCAGTTCAGTACAAGCCACTAAAATGTTGGAACTGCGATAAAATAGGACACAGGTTTGAGGACTGTTTTGAAGGTCGCAGTATCTTCTGTTTTGGGTGTGGTGCCAAAAACAACCGACTGGCGGATGCGTCAGCCTAAACCTACCTGTCGCATCCAAAATTTTAAGGTCAGATTGTAGCACACAAACAGATCTCAGTTTAGAGTCCGGGTGCAATACACAACTCGCCAGATCTGACCCAACAACAAAAACAAATCTTTTCCAGCCATATCATATTCGTGCAGCACGATATGCAGCAGCTAAGCAACGTATCTTTGATGATGTGTGCAGTTGTGAATGGCTACCAAAAAGCAGACGTTCAACTTCTCGCTTGCGCGCCTTTTGGAAAAATGTAAGAAATAGCCGCCGAAAGCTACTATCTGCCATTTTTCTCAGCGATAATGATAACAGATTATACACCAAAATAGAAATCTGTGACAAGTATTATGAAGCGTTGCTCGATTCTGGAGCCACAATTAGCTGCATCGGTAGCCAAGCGGCGAAAGATCTAATTAAACATCCAAAGCTTCATAAATGTTCCGGACGCATTCGAACTGCGAATAATTCAGAATGTTCCGTAGCTGGCAAACTTATTATCGACATTACTTACCGAAACCAAAAAGCTCCAGTAGAATTCTTTATAATACCAGATTTGAAGCAGGATATCTACTTAGGCATAGGTTTCTGGAAAGATTTTGGTTTGTTGAATAAAATTACCGATATAACGCCAACAATATCTGAACTTGACGTAGGTCGAGAAGACGATTTACCAGACACTTCAAAAAGACATAAACTCTCAATATCTCAGCAAAATAAACTGAATGTAGTCATCAGCAAGCTACCATCTTATGAAAAAGAAAGTTTAGGGAGAACGCATTTGATAGAGCATAGCATCGACATAGGCGACGCTAAGCCTATCAAACAGCGTCATTGGCCAGTATCGCCCGCGAAAGAAAAAGAAATGTTTTCAGAAATTGAAAATATGCTTGCGCTTGACGTATTAGAAGAAAGTAAAAGTCCTTGGAGCAGCAATTGCGTTTTAGTCAAGAAAGGGGAGAAAATGCGCTTATGTTTAGACTCGAGAGAAGTAAATAAAGTGACACTGAAAGACGCTTATCCCTTACCCCATGTGGACGGCATCCTCAGTAGGCTACCTTCAGCACGTTTCATTACCGGACTAGACATGAAACACGCCTTCTGGCAAATTCCACTGGAGCAAAAATCTCGTCCGTATACTGCGTTCACTGTACCAAATCGACCGCTATACCAGTACAAGGTCATGCCTTTCGGTTTGTGTAACGCGGCGCAAACTCTGTGCAGATTGATGGATCAAGTCATTCCTGCCCATCTACGAACCAGAGTATTTGTTTATTTAGATGACCTTCTAGTTCTTTCAGACGATTTTGATTCACATATGAAGTTGTTAGAAGAAATCGCATCTTACCTTCGCCAGGCTAACTTAACGATTAACATAGCCAAATCCAAGTTTTGCATGTAAGAGATCAAATACTTAGGATTTATTATAGGATACGGCCAATTAAAAGCAGATCCTCAGAAAGTAAGCGCTATTAAAGAATTTCCCCCTCCGACTTCCGTCCGGCAACTTAGAAGATTTTTAGGACTCTCAGGGTGGTACAGGCGTTTCGTTGAGAATTACGCAGCAATCACCTGCCCACTTGCGGATCTTTTAAAGAAGAACAAAATATTTGATTGGAATCAGGACGCGGAAAACGCTTTTAACTTGTTAAAATCCAAACTAACAAGTGCACCCTTGTCAATGACACCTGATTTTTCGAAGCTTTTCGTTCTGCTTTGCGACGCGAGTTTACATGGTCTTGGTTGTGTGCTTGCCCAAAAGAACGAAGGCGGCATAGAATTGCCAATCGCATACATGTCCGAGAAATTAACGAAAGCTCAACGAAATTACACGGTAACCGAACTCGAATGTTAAGTGGTCATAAAGGGTATTAACAAATTCAGAGCTTATATAGAAGGCCAAGAATTCACGGTAGTTACAGATCATGCATCCTTAAAATGGCTTATGAAGCAAAAGGATTTGTCAGGACGTCTTGCCAGGTGGTCAATTAGATTGCAGGGTTTTTCTTTCATAATAACACATAGAAGCGGATCGCATATCATTGTAGCTGACGCACTGTCACGGCGTCACGAAGTTGATGTCAGTGAACTTTCCGACATCGGACCAATTATTAATTTGACTTCAAAAGAATTCCGTTCAGACGAATACCTCGATTTAATTAAGCGGGTTAAAGAAAACCAATCAAGACTACCAGATTTGAGAATAGTAGATGATTTCGTCTATAAAAGGACCGAGCATCTCACTGGCGATGCAATTCAAGAGTCAGAATCTTGGAAATTGTGGGTGCCTGTCAAATTAAGAGAAACAGTCCTGCATCGCGCACACTATCCCCCCGACTCATCTCATGTTGGCATGA
This sequence comes from Zaprionus tsacasi, assembly GCA_018904105.1. Classification (NCBI taxonomy): domain Eukaryota; kingdom Metazoa; phylum Arthropoda; class Insecta; order Diptera; family Drosophilidae; genus Zaprionus; species Zaprionus tsacasi. The sequence goes on along the minus strand of JAEIFR010000592.1, from coordinate 309,000 downwards.
GCAAGTTAGCCGAAAAATTGAAACGATATTTTTATTGGCCCGGAATGATTGTCCAGATTCGTAGTTATGTTGCAAAATGTTCTGTATGCAAGTCAACAAAAAGCCCAAACGCCATTCTCAGACCACCAATGGGCAGACCCATGGCTTCAGATAGGCCATTCCAAAAACTGTACATGGATCTCCTAGGTCCCTATCCTAGATCTAAACATGGTAATATCGGACTTTTGATCATCGTAGATCATAACACGAAGTTCCATTTTCTTCACCCCTTAAAGAAATTTACGACTCATCGTATTTGTGATTATCTGGAGAACCATGTATTTTATACTTTCGGCGTGCCCGAAACAATCTTAACCGATAATGGGTCACAATTCCGATCGGGGCATTTTAAAGCATTCTTAACACGTTTTGGCGTATCGCATAGATGCACAGCTGTTTACTCTCCCCAAGTAAATGCGAGCGGGCGATTAAATAGATCCGTTTTAGCCGCGATACGTGCATACATAGGCACAGACCACACGAATTGGGATCAGTATTTAAATGAAATCAGCGGCTCGTTGAGATCAAGTTTGCATCGAAACACAGGCTTTTCCCCATATTTCTTATGTTTCGGCCAAAATATGGTAATGAATGGACAAGATTATGACCTACTGAGAAAATTGAATTTGCTGTCAGAGGACACCAATATTAGTACTACTGATAAGTTACTCTTAGCTCGAAGTAAAGCCAAAGAAAACATAGGTAATGCTCATGATGTTAATGCCAGGAGATATAACTTACGCAGTAGAACTGTTCATCTGAAAATAGGTGATATTGTTCATGCTCGTAGTTTTGCGCAAAGTAACGCCGGAAAGAAGTTTAGCAGCAAATTGGCGCCAGTATTTAACAAAGCCACAGTAATCAGAAAGATAAGTCCTATTTATTATGAATTAGCAAACGAACAGGATAAGTCAATAGGAATATACCATTTGAAGGACATACAAACCTGATTTTTTTCGTATTCTGACCTTTTTCAGTTAACACCTTCTCGTGATGAGACTCGCGCTGAAATTAACTGCGCTGTAGTGGTCAGTTAACAAATCCAATAGGAAACTGTCCACCTACTGATAATCGAATTAAATATCGCATGCGATAAGATTATTGTATAAGAGATAAAAGCTCAGTCCCCTGCAATTCACCTCATCCGCTCCTCTCATTTGCTTGCTCTGTCACTCTAATAGAAGATGAGGTTTAACATGTTTTATCCCTTACCTATACACTACAATCGAGGCGACGAAACTGAAGGGAAAAGATGAGATAAACATTTACAGTTAGTTATTCCATGAAGAGGTAATGCAAATTGGAAAAGAACTCCGCTACCTGAGCGAAAAATATTGAAGCACATGTTCATTTTGATTTGAACGGTCTCAGCTCGCAGATGCATTACTGCATTCTGAATTGCAAGTACAAGTTGATACAATTAACCTTAAACCCTGCAAAGGTTAACACGCGCTAGTTTATATTTTATTTTCTACAAAGTATATTTAAACTCCGCGTAACTAAAAAGCATTGGATTATTGGGTACAAGTAGTAAACCCGTGAAAAGGTGATATTAATTTTATCATATCTGAAATGTGTGTGTCTAACAAAGCGTTATTTCAGGCAGATCAGCATAATTTATATCGTTGCCGGCCGGTTTGCGACTAGTACTATCGCGCATTAGCAGCATAGACGTAACGCCGAAATCAGCAACCGGTCGGCCAATTGTTATTTAGCCGTCCCCATAACCTAAATTCTGGATAGCGCACACTTGTGAATGGTGCAGGGAAGCTGCCTCTTTTTCGTGTAGGGCATCAACAGCCCGGGTTGCGACCTCAAGGTGCATTTTCAACACCGAGAAGCATACTGACTGCAGTTCTCGAAAGCTCTGCAGAACTTTGACACTGGACGTACATAAGAAGATGCAAAATGTTTGTCTCTCACTCTAGCGCTTGGTAGATCTGTACGAATTCACCAGCGCAATCATTTGGATCACGCAAGTTATTGATTACTTAAAGAAAAACTCTTTTCATTTCCTTTTTTTTTATATAAAAGAAAAAAAAAACATATCACACATTAAATTCAATTTTTCTCTACACAATTAGATTAAGACACTTATATATATATATAGTGCACATCATTCATTTGTAAATGCAAATGCAACATCATCGACTGTTTTCAACATAAATATAAAGATTTTTAACAGCATCATCACCTGCATCTTCGAAGGGCCCAACGAACGCGCAAGGGAGGAATGTGTGTGAGTAAATGAAAGTAAAACATTATTATTTTATACAAAAAAATAAATTTTTGAAACACCGTCTTAGATGTTGCACTAGTGCATATAATTTGGCATACCTAAATTAGTTAATTAAAAAGATAACATATATTGCCCATTCTTTTTGCCATTATTGAATACATGTATACTGTAGTTGTCATTCAACATATATATATATATTAACGAATTCAGACCGAGGGTTTAATAAAAAAAAAACAAAAACACAGTTGTTTTCTAAGTTTTTTTATTAATTAAACACTTTTTATTTTTCTTCCAAAGGAAGAACTAGAGCCATCAGATTATCTTCGGTTGATAATAGACTTTAGTGAGCTATCGCGGTTGATAGCGTACTCGGTGATCGGGATTAAGCTGAATTAAACTGAAAGTTTACTGAACTCTCCTGAACTGAACTGAACTGCTGCTTGGAAGCGCGCCTGGGTTTATATAGGCAGAGTGGGTGTTAAGAGAGCAAACTCTTTAAGAGAGTTTGGCTAATTTGATTCTAATGTTCTCTTTGAGAGAGTTTGGCTGATTTGATTTTGATGTTCTCTCATTGAGAGAGGGAGAGGTTCCCGATAAATAGGGGTAATTGGAGAATCCTGAGACAAGTGCCTGAGCGGAAGCTCGGGTGATAAAGTTTTGTTATTTCAGTTGGCTCGCTCTAAACATTGGGCGGAGACCCGGGTGATGAAGCTTTATTATTTCAGTTGGCTCGCTGTAAACATTGGGGTTAGCCAAGTGATCGAATTGGGGGACAATTGTTTGGGTGATCAGGTTCTATTATTTCAGTTGGCTCGCTGTAAACATTGGGGCTAGCCAAGTGGTCGAATTGGGGGACAATTATTTGGGTGATCGGGTTTCTAGATTTATGATCTGTGGGAACCAAAGTTAATCGAAGGGCTCTCGTTCTTTGATTACATATTGTACTTATACATTAATGTGTGTATGTGCGTTTTACAATAATGGTGCTTATACATTAATGTGTGTATGTGCGTTTTACAATAATGTGCGTGTGTGTGTGGGTTTGGGGAGTTTAAAGTGTGGGTGTAGAATGGATATGTCACTTCCCCATCCTTAAGAAAAAGGCCTGTCCTCAGGCAATAACTTTAGGGTACAATACAGGGTTACTTACTGAAGGTACATTATTTTCTGTTTCAGGACTTATGATAGTTTCATTTTCTGGATTTTGATTCTTGAATTTTACAATTAATTTTTGTGGTATAGTCTTATATTTATAAATGAAGTATAATGCTGCGATTATAATTATTATTACCAATGTTGTGATTGTTATTATTTGGAAGACATTATTAGTTTGAGTGTGTTGTTCAATTATTTCTTTTGCCTGAATGTATTCAAGTGGTTCAAGTTTTGTTACATTATTGTTTACATAGATAGTTTGAGTGTAGTCTAACATTGTGTTGGTAATCAAAATTTCTTCTAACTGAATGGAACAATTAAATGCTTTTATCATGTTATTACCTTCTATTATAATTTCTCTATTAATACAATTTTGATTTAACATAGTTTTGGGAAGGTTCCAAGTTGTGATTATATTAGGTTCAACATATTTTATTTCAAAATCAGAGCGTGTTTTACTGTATCTACATTGTGTTGAGACTTGATTAAGTATACCTGTTATGCATTTATTTATGATCAAGCTTTGAGAACTTGCTATAAAAGTTTGATTGTTATGCGAAAAATATTTGTCATGTATTGTTTCAGTTAGTATGTTATTGTTTTCGTCGGGGTATGGTATTATTTCGAAAATAGGTGTTTTAATTATTTCTCTCGGAATGTGGGATATTATCAAAATTTCGTTAGTGTCAGATTTAAGCCAAGCAGAAGTTTTGATATTAAGAATTTTTTCAGAATTTACGTGAGTAAGGGAATCATGTTTTAAAAGTTTTGGATTAAAGATACCTAAGCGTGTCAGTTGCATACCAAGTTCTATGTCTTCTATGTATTCGGTAAATTGTTGTAAGTTGAAAATTAGTAAGGCTAACATTTGGTCTCCTTCAAAATTATTGTTTAATTGATTGGTTACTTTTATTCCTTCATTAATGGCTTCTATTACATGGTTGAGTTCGCTTATTTGTATATTGTTTTTGGAAATGTTACCTATTTGTTGTTGTAATTCTTCTTTATCTTCTTGATCTAATGTGCCGAATAAGTATTTGTAAATAGTTCCCATAAAATTTGCAAGACCGCGTTTGTTACGCTTTGCAATTCTAATGCCATTCATTTCTCTATTGAGTTTTTCTGTTAGGTACTGAATTTGTGGTAAATTTTCAAAAATTTGTGTTTGTTTGATAAGTTCTTCATAAATTATTTCGGTTTTAGTTAAATTAATAGATAAGTAATGATATTCATAGTTTATAGGTAAATCAATTGATCCGGTTTGAAAGATTAGGTAACCGTTTTTGGCCTGAATAGGAGTTACTTCTAGGTTTTGCGTGCTAATTGTTGATAGTAGGCATAACATGATTATCATGATCGGGAATGAGCCTGGAATTATCATTATTATATTTACTTTTATTAATTTTCTTTTTCTTTTTAAACTTAGATTTATAATGTATTATCTTTCTACCTCTATTTGTTTCTTCATAGTGTTTATCATCTATTTGTCTTAAGTTTCCTGTCTTTCTAAATGGGTTAGTTGTTTTTGATCTAACCAGAGGAGATTCTCTGAAATTAGTGTCTATATTGTAGTCTTGTCTACTTTCGTTGAGTTTGTCAATTTTGTCTATTTTATTTTGCTGCGTGTTATAGGCAGGGGTGCCTGCATAAATGAAGATGTCTGCTGGTGTTCGACCAGTTGTGTTGTGTTTTGTTTTATGATTGTATACGTAAAGTATTTTTTCGAACTTAGTGAATTGGTTTTCTGGTTCATTCTCGCTTGTTATTATTCTTAGTTTTTCGTTGACAGTTTTATGAAATCTCTCAATATCAGAAATTCCATTTTTACTCGTTGTTATGTTTAAGGTTACTCCTTCTGAATCTAACCAGAGCTTGAGTGCGGTGCACATGAAGGCGGAGTCTTTGTCGGCTTTTATTTCTTTGGGTTTACCCATGTCATTGAATATACGTAAAATAGCTCTTTTAGCTTCAAGCCAATCTCTACTATTTACTTCTATCAGGGAGGCGTATTTTTTTTATTTATTATATAAAAATCCATGACATACTTGTCTCTGGGGTTGAAAGTTTCTGGGGTTGTTTCCAGGGCTAATTTTGTATTTCTATGTTCGATTTTTGCAATGTTACAGATTTCACATTCATTTATGATATTTTGGATAAGTTTTTGATAATCGGGGTAATATTAAAGTTCTTTGAACTGAAGAGTGATTTTTTCTATGCCTGGGTGTAATAATTCTTTATGTGTTTTGAGGATAATTTCTTTAAATTGAGCATATGTTTGGATATCTATTAGTTTACCACTGGTTCTCATAGTTTTAGTGAAATTGTCGGGACTTATAATTTGAATATAAGCATTTTGAAAGATTTTAAAGTCGGCTTCATTAGGGAAGTAAATAACACTTTTCTTAGTGCAGAGGTATTCTTTAAATAAGGTTTTGGCAAGGGTGTCAGTCATTTCTTTGTAACTAATTTTTATTCTAGTTTTATGAATGTATCTTATTATTTGGACATCGTCAAAATTATCTTTTAAGAATTCTAATTGTCTGTTGTAATAATTGAGGGGTCTTTCGGTTAAGGAAATGTGGCTTTGATTGTCTTCTTGTGCGCTATGCACAGTAGCTGCTGTAGTAATGGAAACTGGGTTATCTTCTCCTAGGAAGTTTTCTTGAATTTGAACTCTGGATAAGGCATCAGCGACATGATTTTCCTAAGAAATACCAGGTAGGTATTGGATATTATAATCATATTCATTTAACTTTATCTTCCATCTTTGTAATTTCATATTGGGTTCTTTTACGTTACTTAGCCATACAAGTGGCCTATGATCGCTTAATATTTCAAACTTTCTACCGAATAGGTAAGACCTGAAATATTTTGTTGCCCATACTATAGCTAATAGTTCTTTTTCTATTGCTGAGTAATTGAGTTCGTGTTCGTTAAGAGTTCTGCTTGCATAGCAAATGGGTTTATGCTCTTGAGATAATACAGCACCTATAGCTATATTACTCGCATCTGTTGTTAATGAAAATTTCTTTTCGAAGTTAGGGTATATTAGTATTGGATCAGACGTGATAAGTACTTTTAGTTTTTCGAAAGCGGACATGTAATCGGTATCTTCTGTATTGATTATTGCTCCTTTTTTTAATTTGAGTGTCATTGGTTTTGCTATTTTTGCAAAATTGGGGATGAACTTACGGTAAAATCCGCAGAGTCCAAGAAAAGACTTTATTCCTTTTGTGGTTTTAGGAATGGGAAAATTAACAATTGCGTTTATTTTGTTGGGGTTCGGTTTTATACCGTCTGTTGTGATAATGTGACCAAGAAACTCAGTTTCTTTCTTTAGAAATTCACATTTGTCAAGTTGCAATTTTAAGTTAGCTGATCGTAGCTTTTCGAATACTCTTTTCAATGATATTATGTGTTCCTCTAATGAAGTGGAATAAATGATAATATCATCTAAGTAAACTAGACAATCCTTGTAGATTAAATCTTCTAGGAGGTTGTTCATGCAACGTTGAAAAGTTGCTGGTGCATTTTTCAGACCAAAGGGCATACGAAGATATTCGTAATGTCCGTGTTTTGTTGAAAATGCTGTTTTGGATATTGATTGCGGGTCCATTTGAATTTGATGGAAACCTTTAGCTAAATCAATAGTTGAGAAGTATTGACAGCGTCCAAGCTTGTCTAATATTTCGTCCATTACAGGAATAGGGAATTTGTCGTCAATGGTTATTTCATTGAGACTGCGATAGTCTATGACTAATCGAAATTTTGGTTTGCCAGAAGCATCATTTTTCTTTGGGACAATCCAGATTGGAGAACAATAAGGGGATTTAGATTTCCTAATTATATTTTGTTCTATCATTTCGTTAATTTGTTTGTTGACCTCTTGATCAAACGCTTGGGGGTATTTATAAGGTTTTTTATAAATAGGGTCTTCGTGCTTTGTAAGAATAGAATGTTTAATCGTACTTGTGAAGGTCAAATTTTCACCTTCTCTGTACTGAATATCATTGTACTCTAACAAGACATGCGAAAGTTGTTCCCTTTCTTCTGTATTCAGATGTTCCAATCTGAATACATTGGATTCTCTTAACTCGTCGTCTAAGGCGAAGTTAGAGGGTATTTCTAGAAGGACTTCTTCTATGTTTAGAGGTTCTTCCTCTATTTTAGATAGACTGGGGCACTCATTGGTAGCTTGGGACCTATCTTTTTTGAAAGAGGTTTTCTTTCTTTTTTGTGTTTTAGGAGGGGTTTCCTCTTGGTCAGATAGACTGGGGTACTCATTGGTAGCTTGGGACCTATCTTGTTGTTCGTGGGAATTCCACGTTTTAATTTCTAGGAGGGTTTTCTCCTTTTTTGGGGTAAGTAGAGGTGTTTCCTCTGTGTTAGATGACTTAGGGCACTCGTTGGTAGCCTTGGACTCATCTGTTTGGGTGTGGTCGTACCACATTTTAAATGGATATCCATTTATATTGACCGTTTGAGTTGAGTAGTTAATTTGAGCATTAGTTGACTCTAAATAATTTCTACCTAACAGTAAGTCATAATTTTCTGAGAAATTGTGAATAAAAAAGGTTTGTTTAGTAGGACATAGTTTGCTTGAATGTAATGAAACGCTTTGGTTTAATACTATAGTGCCATTTATAGTGTGGACTTTTACTTTAGAAGGCTTGGTTGGAAAATTGAAAAAATTTTGTTTCATAATATTGATAGATGAACCAGTGTCTACTAGGCATCTAAGAGTAATATTATTCATTTTAATTTATAAGAATGGGTTTCCTCTTCTTCTGAATCGCTTTCCGATTCCGAGGCTGGTTGAAGAAAATTTTCGCCTGTGTCCATTTTGTATTGGCCACTAGCATTTTCTCTTTGCCTTTTAACTGGAGGGTTTGGTGCATTGCTACCTTGTTGTTGGTAATTAAGGGAATTTTGGGCTCTACCCGAATTTAGTTTTTGTTTAAATTCATTGAAAACTTGTGGATTTGATTCCACTGGTTTGGAACTAGTGCTTGGAGAAGATTTATTTGTGACATGCATTGCATTGTTCACGAAATTTTGGTTTTGTCCTTTACTCTTTGAGTTTTGGGAAGGATTTGATTTAGAATTATTTTGGGGTTTTGTTCTGTCGTTGTAAGATAATTCGTATACGTCTTCTTCTTGCGCTACTTGTTTAAGTTTGGATACTGTTGATATATCAGATCTAGCAAGAGTCATAAATAGCCTATCAGGTAACTTTCTCTTGATTACTTTTTTAATTGTAGTGTTTAACGCATTTGTGTAATATATGGTGTTATTGATATCGTTTTCTAACATGAGTTTGTTTGATATTATAAATGACTTAGTTTCTAAATCTTCGACGAACTTACGTATAGTTCCGGGGAAAGGTGTGTTGTAAAGACGTCGTAACAACTCCTCACATGGTGTTTGGGTTTTGTACTCGTCGATAAGGGCACTCCTTAGGTCTGGCCAGCTTCTGGCTCCTGAAAGTTGGGATACGCGTTGGGCATCTCCTGTGAGTTGCATCTCGATGGCACTGAAGAACACATGTTTCTGTCTGGTGTCACTTGTTGGGTATAGTTGGAGTATGAACTCGATCCTTTTGATGAAGGCACTGAGCTTTTGCGTGTTTCCGTTAAATACAGGTATTTGTCTTACTTGACCTAATGCCTGATTAAGGTGGGGCTCCGACAATAGTTGAACTTGTTCGGTTGCCATTGTTATTTTGTTTTAGCAGGGTTTGTTTGGGTTTTGGTTGTTTTTACACTTTTATTGTTTTTGGTTGTTTTTACACTTTTATTGTTCTTGCAGTAGATTGACTATTGTGTGTCAATCACCGTAAGTTCTTTGGCGGATAAAACGATTTTATTGTATTACGAGGTCAAGTTTACTTTAGCGCCGATTCGCGTGGTTCAATCACAAAAAGATACGCTTGGTCGTACAAGGATCTTTTATCACTAGATTGATATCGGTAAACAAGTCGCACAACTTTTCCGTTTTATCCTACCGGCTGCGCCATTAACGAATTTAGACCGAGGGTTTAATAAAAAAAATAAAAACACAGTTGTTTTCTTAGTTTTTTATTAATTAAACATTTTTTATTTTTCTTCCGAAGGAAGAACTAGAGCCATCAGATTATCTTCGGTTGATAATAGACTTTAGTGAGCTATCGCGGTTGATAGCGTACTCGGTGATCGGCATTAAGCTGAATTAAACTGAAAGTTTACTGAACTCTCCTGAACTGAACTAAACTGCTGCTTGGAAGCGCGCCTGGGTTTATATAGGCAGAGTGGGTGTTAAGAGAGCAAACTCTTTAAGAGAGTTTGGCTAATTTGATTCTAATGTTCTCTTTGAGAGAGTTTGGCTGATTTGATTTTGATGTTCTCTCATTGAGAGAGGGAGAGGTTCCCGGTAAATAGGGGTAATTGGAGAATCCTGAGACAAGTGCCTGAGCGGAAGCTCGGGTGATAAAGTTTTGTTATTTCAGTTGGCTCGCTCTAAACATTGGGCGGAGACCCGGGTGATGAAGCTTTATTATCGTTTGATAAGTCCGTGACTTTTTGTATTTGCCGCGCACCTGCTCTAAATACAACACTGCTCCTGTCAGCAGTTATCGATTAACAGCTGACTGTAAAATTTTGAGAAAGCTGCGTTTTTTGGTTTGCGTTTTATAGGCATTGAAAGCAGACGATCTCGTGAATTTTAACGAAAATGGAAAAAAGTGAATTTCGTGTGCTAATTAAGCATTATTTTTTGCGTAAAAAATCCATCACCGAAACCAAGGAAAGACTTGATAAATATTATGGGGACTCTGCACCATCAATTTCAATGGTTAAGAAATGGTTTACTGAGTTCCGTTGTGGTCGTACCAGTACAAGTGATGCCGAACGTTCAGGTCGCCCAAAAGAGGTCGTCATGCCAGAAATCGTCGACAAAATCCATGGAATGATATTGGATGATCGGAGAATGAAAGTGCGTGAGGTAGCTGAGGCTGTAGGCATCTCAACTGAACGGGTACATCACATTTTACATGAATATTTGGACATGAAAAAGCTTTCCGCGCGATGGGTGCCGCGATTGCTCACACACGACCATAAGCGCAACCGTGTGACCATTTCAAAGGAGTGTTTGGCGATGTTCAACCGCAATCCAAACGAATTTTTGCGCCGTTTCGTTAACGTAGACGAAACATGGATCCACCACACCACACCAGAGACCAAAGAACAATCAAGACAGTGGGTTTCTCCGGGTGAACGTGCACCAAAGAAGGCCAAGGTGGGTCTGTCGGCCAACAAGGTCATGGCCACAGTTTTTTGGGATGCACAAGGTATCATTCACATCGATTACCTTGAAAAGGGTAAAACGATCACCGGCGAATATTATTCAGAGCTTTTGGACAGATTCGATATTGATTTGAAGCAGAAACGACCGCATTTGGCGAAAAAAAGTGCTGTTCCATCAGGACAATGCACGGTGCACACGTGTGTAGTCAGCATGGCAAAATTTCATAAATTGGGCTACGAACTGCTACCCCATCCAGCATATTCTCCAGATTTAGCCCCCTGTGACTATTTTTTGTTTCCAAACATGAAGAAATGGCTCGGCGGTAAGAGATTCGGGTCAAATGAAGAGGTCATCACAGAAACAAACGACTATTTTGAGGGCCTTGAGAAAACCTATTATTTGGAAGGAATAAAAAAATTGGAAAAACGCTGGACTAAATGTATAGAGCTAAAAGGAGATTATGTTGAGAAATAAAACGCTTCTTTGACGAAAAAAATATATTTTATTCCAAAAGTCACGGACTTATCAAACGACCCTCGTATTTCAGTTGGCTTGCTGTAAACATTGGGGTTAGCCAAGTGATCGAATTGGGGGACAATTGTTTGGGTGATCAGGTTCTATTATTTCAGTTGGCTCGCTGTAAACATTGGGGCTAGCCAAGTGGTCGAATTGGGGGACAATTATTTGGGTGATCGGGTTTCTAGATTTATGATCTGTGGGAACCAAAGTTAATCAAAGGGCTCTCGTTCTTTGATTACATATTGTACTTATACATTAATGTGTGTATGTGCGTTTTACAATAATGGTGCTTATACATTAATGTGTGTATGTGCGTTTTACAATAATGTGCGTGTGTGTGTGGGATTGGGGAGTTTAAAGTGTGGGTGTAGAATGGATATGTCACTATATATACAAGTTTGAGGTTACGATGAATTTATATATATTTAGCAAAGTTAAATTTTGAGACGTTAAGCCTATTTTTGATCAAGATGATCAGATAGTTTGTGAATTATGGTCCGTCTAAATGAAGTTATAATGTATCTAATATACTATGAAATTTAAACCAATGTAAATAAACATTTGTTAAGGGGTAACCGTCAAACTAATCCATCGCGTTACCAAGGTCGGGAGGGTACAGAGGGGGGGCAACCATCAGCTCAGCCACCCTTGCAGTCTATTAACGAACGTAACGCGCAATTCAACAACAATTCACCTTATTTTATTTGGCCCAACATATAGCTTACAGACAGTGCACTTATTCTTTCTTTCTACCCACAAGAGGCCGTATAGAGCGGGTTAGGAAAAGATCCCACGACATATCCGACGAGCTACGTCAGAGCGACGCTAGAAGTGCACGCCCTCCTACTCTTTCTATGCGCTAGGCATTGATCTCCAGGATCAGCGCTCAGTGAGGCCGTAGTATGTTTCTATCTGAATACTACAATTATTACAAACGTTTTCACATAGTTTAGTATGATTGGGTAACAATTATTTTGTCAAGAGGTGTGTCGATTAACTATATTTCATTATGATTTTCCTGATTTTTGATTTTTTCAATCCTTGAGAAAGGCAGGCGGAGGTTTTATATTTATTTTTTTTTTCACTAAGTAGAAGTTTTTTTTCATCATTATAAAATTTAGTTTCATATATATAAGTTAACATAGAGTTAACATACAGGAGTTAACGAGACTGTCTGTAACGTTCCCACGTTCGCCGACCACCTGACATTTGAGGCGTTTGGCAACACTAGATCAACACTTTTAGGTGACAGGGCTCGTTCGCCGGCCACCTGACATTTGAGCCGTTTGACTTTGACGATTAAAGAGTTCAGTATCGTAACAGGACAAAGTCTTTTTATTTGGAACATTAATCTGAATAAATTAATAACTTATACGATAATTTCAACAAATCATCTCATTCATTCCAGTTGAAGTGTTATTGTTGTACAAGACAATATGACACATTTGAGCTAATGGTCTAAATATGCAATTTTAGCGTGTGCGGAGCGCAGCGACGGTGGTCTAGTTGTTCGGATGACGGACTCTTATGCAAACGGCAAAGGTTCGAATCCGCACGGTAAAACAATAATTTACCTATTTTAATTTTTTTATATTTTGTTGTATTTTATATTTTTTTACATTTATATTTATAAAGCATTTACATTTTTGAATTATTTCCCATTTACTATTTAATGTTAATCTAATCAATTTTTTATAAAGTGTTACATTTTTTGCATGCTGTACTTATGCGTGCATGCATACAATACATGCTTGCGAAGTTCACACATGCATACATATATGCATTTTTAACGGGCGTCTAAATTAAAGAAGTTGACGCTGGTGTGTGTGTGTGTGTGCGTAACGAATCTTAGCACGCACCAAAAATTGACATATCTCTCTCTCTCGTTCTAACATATGCTTATCGACTCTTGTCTATTCTGCTTGCTTTGTCCCTTCACTACTTTTTTTATGGTTTACTTTAAATATATACATATATATGTACACTGAAAATCCATGGCCTCTTACAGTCACCGCGTGACTGTAGCCTTTCCGACTTGTTTTTCATTGTCATGGCAAAAGCATTACAATCCCTAATTATCTTAAACTTCGTTCCCAAGACATAAGCTCACCACTTAGTTAACGCTCCTATTACAGCTTAAACTTCCAGCTCATATGAGTGATATTTCTCCTGACAAGGTTTAGTTTTGCGACTCATGTACATAACTGGGTGAAACAAGTTATCATGCTGATTCTTCTGAAACATTACCGCTCCAAACCCAAACTTAGATGCATCTGTGTGAATTTCCGTAGCCGCCCCATGTTCATACAACTTGAGAACAGGCTTACTAACCAACGCTGCATTTAACTGCTCAAATGCAACTTGCTGCAATTCTTTAAACATAAACTGGCAGTTCTTCCGAATCTGTCAATGGTTTTGCAATTAATGCATATCCATCTACAAACTTTCTGAAATACGATGTCAAACCTAGAAATCGTTGTACTGCTTTCTTGTCACCAGGCAGTGGGAAATTAGCAACTGCTTGCGTTTTTTCATCACTGGGTCTTATTGTACCGTTCTCAACCACATATCCTAGAAATTTCACTTTTCTTTGCGCAATCTGACACTTACTCCAATTTATATCTAACCCATTCTAAGAAGCAACTTCCAAAACTCTTTCTAATTTCTCTAATCGATCCTCAATATCTTTACTAGCAATTACAATATCGTCCATATACACAACAGCATCACCTCCTAATTAAATCTCGCAATACAGCCTGAATAAAACGAGTAAACACTGCTGGGGATTTTTTAATACCAAAAGGTACGTATAAAAATTCATATTGTCCTTTCTGCGTTACAAAAGATGTATAATTTTGTGACTCCTTTTCAACGTTGCAAAGTATCGATTATTTTTCCTCCATCTGTGCAAATATATTTCAAATTATAAATAATTATTTTTAGTTATTTTCACAATTTAATTTATTTGTTATTTGAATATACATAAATTAAATTGCGTCAATTTGCTCAATTTTCCACGCTGAGTATAAAATATTATGATTAATATTTTTACTCAATAAAAATAAATCGAAGCATAATACAGTATTTATATTTTTTTGCAACGTCCTCCAATTTTCTACGAAACAGTGCTGCCTTGAATTAAACAACAATATTCCGTGCTCAATATTTTTTCGATAATTTTCCGATCGATTTGCATATTATTTTGTTATTTATTATTTTATTGTTTTATAATAATAAGATAATGCTCAGCATCACTTGCATTCTTTCTAGCTTTTTTGAAAGCTTGGTATGCCAATTGATAGTGGTAAAGACACCAAGAAACACCTTGTTGAACAAACGACGCAACATAGACGTTCAGGCTCTCTTCCCTTCTTGGTAGAGCTCCTTCTCCCGCCACTCTACGGAAAGTTCCAACTCCGGCCAAATCCAAAGTTGCTGAGGTACCAGGCGCTAAAAATGGCACTTCAAGAGTTCATTAACTCGTCCGATAAGCTCACGCATTTCGAAGCTAGGCTTCAATCTTCTCCGACAACTTTACTTCACACTCATAGAGTGCGTCTTGAGCAGCTTCGCTCCATATGGACTGCCGTGGAGCTTAAATATGAACTCTGTTCCAACGCATCGTCTCAAACGGAGACGAATGCTGAGGACAAAATCGCCATGCAAGCCCGGTATGACCATTGCTACTCCATATACGAGGAACTTGCCTCTCATTTAAGTGAGAGTATAGAGAACGCAACGGTTCCCACTCCAGCACCTGTAGCAGTTCAAGTAGCCTTCCAGCCACGAAGCTATAGGTCTCCACCCTTCGATGCTGAAATTTTCAGCGGAGACTACCTGAAATGGCCCACTTTCCGAGATCTCTTCACAGTGGTCTACATTTCCGATCCCGGTTTAAGCCAGATCGAGAAATTGTTCCATCTTAATTCAAAGACCAGTGGCGAAGCGAAGGCAATCGTTTCCAAATCCCCTCTTACGAATGAGGGTTTATCTTCTGCTTGGAAAAACTTGACGGACAGATTTGAAAATAAGGGGCTGTTAGTGAACAGCCAACTGAAACCCATTTTCAACCTTCCGTCAGTCTCTGATGAGTCTGGAGCCGCCATCCAAGTTCTCCAAAACACTATTAGAACTGTGCCTTCTAGTCTTCCTCTGTTCGTCTAAGCTGTCAAGGCTGACACTGTCACTTTGGGAACAGTCAGTACAGAACAAGGCTAAAATTCCATCATGGCAGGAAATGTCAGATTTTCTGTCAGAACGCTATCGCACACTAGAAGCGATCGAGGATGTGCAACCTAGCACAAGCACACAGGCTACTACAAACCTGCTCGAAAAGAGTCCCCTACGAGGAAGGTCAACTCCTTTGAAACAAAGGTTGTAGGCAAACCACAAACCTGCAACCTCTGTTCAAAGGAGAACCATCCTATACGTCTGTGTCTGCGCTTTCTCCAAATGGCTGTTGATGAAAGGTCCAAGTTCATCAAACAGCAAAAGTTGTGTCTGAATTGTTTCGCAAGAGGGCATATCCTTAGAGATTGCACGAGTCAACACAATTGTTTTACGTGCAAGGGTCGCCACAATACACTCCTGCATCGTGGCTCCCCTCCGTCTGCGCCCTCTTCGACAACTTCTGCAGCAACTTCCCAGAATTCTAATATACAGTCCACTCCTCCGACGACTAATATTCAGAATTATTTCACGGCGAACACACAAGGTGTTCTTCTCGGCACTGCTCTTATTAACGTTTGCCATTTGGGCATGACTTATAAGGCACGTGCACTGATCGATCCAGGATCAGAGGCTACGTTCATCTCCGAACGGATGTTTAACATCATAAAGCCCTCCTACCAAGCCGTGCAAGTTCAAGTAGCTGGCTTAAATCAAGCTGTCTCAGCCAATCCTCAAAAGTTATGCCACTTCCAGATTGGCTCCCCGATCACTCCCAGGTTACAGCTAGAAACTGCAGCCTTTGTTCTTCCTCAATTGGCAGGTAACCTTCCATCCTACCCAATTTCTAAAGACTTTTTGAATGACCTGCCAAACCTCCAACTCGCTGATCCGCATTTCCACCAGAGCTCTCAAATAGACGTGCTCTTAGGAGCCGACTTTCTTCCTTCCTTTATAAAGGGTGGCTCTGTGTCCAAAATTTGTGGAACTTTGCTCGGTCAAGAGACCATATTCGGCTGGGTCCTCACAGGACCAGTAGCCAAGTCGAATCTTATGACCGTTTCATCCATCACCACGAGGGTCAAGATCAGCGAAGAGCAAAGGCTTGATGATCTTCTCACCAAGTTTTGGGTTGTGGAAGATCTACCAGCCAAGCTGGTAAAATTTTCTGAAGCAGCGTGTGAAAAGAATTTCCTTCGCACCACTTCCAGAACCGAAGAGGGCAGATATGTCGTTACACTTCCGTTTAAAAACCCTGAAAATCTCGAATTAGGACATTCAAGGTCCATCGCACTCGCTCAGTTTCTCAGGAACGAATGTCGTATAAAGAGGAACTTTCCTTTAAAAGAGCAGTGCGACTCCATTAGTCAGGAGTATTTAGATTTAGGCAATATGAGGCCAGTTTCTGCAAGTAACGACTACAACAACTTTTATCTCCGTCATTATGCTGTTTTTAAACCTGAGAGCACTACCACTAAAGTTCGCGTTGTTTTCAACGCCTCCAGTCCGTCCTCTAATGGGAAAAGCTTGAACGATATCCTACACTCAGGACCCGTTCTCCAATCCGATCTGACTATGCAGATCTTGAAATGGAGTTTTTTTCGTTTTGTTTTTAATGCCAACATCACAAAGATGTATCGGCAGATACTCATCCACAAGAGTCACACGCCATTTCAACGAATCCTCTTCAGGAACCCAAATGGCGACATCTGTGACTATGAACTCAACACAGTCACTTTTGGAGTAAACTGTGCGCCTGTTTTGGCCATTCGGGTTCTTCAGCAGCTTTCCCAGGATGTTAGCACACACTTTCTTCTCGCCAGCCACATCATATCCAATTACATGTTCGTAGACGATGTCCTAGCTGCCGCATATTCCATAAAGCGCGCCACAGTGTCTATTGAAGAAATACGCAAAGCTCTTGAGACAGTTGGCTTTCCCTTAAGAAAGTGGACCTCCAACCACAAAGATGTGCTTGCTAAGATCCCCAAGGACCATCTATTGAATGCCGATTTCCTCGAACTAGAGGAAGCGAGCTTAGCAAAGGCTCTAGGTATACGCTGGCAAGCGCGTACGGATGAGTGCCCCTCCGAAGCAGATGTGGGACAGTCTTACACTAAACGTTGGAAAAGGAGTTGGAACCTTGAATCCTTGCAGCTTTTCAATCACACTATCCATTTGTACCATAGGAAAATTATTCCTCACTATATTCTCACTCAGCTTTCTATAATCACAACAGAGACGTTTCTTTCCATTCTTTTTGGCCACTAGGACAACTTGTGAAGCATATTCTGAGGTCCATTGCTTTATGAAATTTTTCTCAAGCCACTCATTTACTTGGTCATCAACTATCTTCTGCTCACAATACGCTAAACGCCGGGTAACAGAAGTTTCATTCGAAATGTGCTCTCTACATTACGTCTTGGATGATAATTGTTAATCATAGTTTTGACTTTACTAGCCTGCTCTTGAGATAAATGAGTTAAAAAAATTTCATCACCCATGTTTACTTGTTGTACATTCATACACAAGACTGTAAACTCCTTTAATAGCTCTGTGCACCGTCCATCTACTTCGCCTATAAAATGCACATCTTGACCTTTGTCTTTGCCTATTTTCTTGCTTACCAATTTGGTACCAAGCTAAGTTACATTCATATCAACGCTATCAAGAATGGTTCTGCCCAAAATTGAGTCAAACGCTATACCCTCATCGGCAACAACGTGGAATTCTACTTGTATTTTAATTCCATCAATATTTACACAAGGTACAAAACTTCCCAAAGTCACAATTTGACCTTCGCCTATACCTGTCAAATATTTCTCTGCACCTGTCAACTTAGCGTTGCGAAACTTAAGAAACACATTACTTCGAATCAAACACAAATCAGCGCCTGTCTTTACAAGACCTTGAAAACATACATGATCACATGTCACACTCTTGAGTTCGAGTCCTGAATAAGTAAACATGCTTCCTGACTTTGCACGAACCTCTTCTTGAACAAGATTTGCCGCTTTTTCTGCCTTTGCTGGAACAACAACTTTACACTGAGCAGCTCTATGGCCTGACAGATTGCATTTAAAGCACTTAAAATGCTTGCTAATCATTGGACAATCTTTCTTTAGATGGAACTGTTCATCGAACTTGAAGCACTTCCTAACAATATTTTCAGAACTATCTTCATTTTTCTCAGCTTTCTCAGCTGACGGTCCATACTTATTAAATTGCTTGGACGGGCCTCGCATGTTGTCATACGCCACAATTTTAACCTTTAATTGTCTCATGGTTTTTGCCTCAAAAAGTAATGCCTTATTTGTCCAAGAATCTAGTATTCCATTAACAAAGTATTCAATTAAACTTTCCAGATCTGTTGGTTTAGCTATCTCCATCAGCGCATACAAATACACTTGTAGTGTTTCATTCTTTTTAGGCCATGGCTTTTAAAAAAATACATGGTCTATTAGGTTTGTCGGAATGTGCGTAACAGGCAGAAGGAGACGTCTGCGACCCCATAAATTATATATATTCTTACTCAGGATCGATCTAGCCATGCCTGTCTGTCCGTCTGTCCGTCTGTCTGCCTGTCTGTCTGTATGAGACAACGGTACTCAGCTATTAAGAAAGCTAGAGACTCCAAATTTGGCAGAAAGATTCATTTATATCCTAGGCAGTAAACGTCATTTTACAATTTTGGTTACCACGCCCACCGCCCCCGTAAATAAAAAAAATGGTTTTCTTATGCGATTATTAAGCAAAGTATTGAAGTCTTAACTTTCACGTTGTGAACTTATCCTATAAATTGCAATCCAATCGGAAAATAAACAAAGAAGTTACGCAAGTTAACGTGTTCTATTGATATGTGATGCCTTGCCTGCAAGCTGCTGCCAGCCATGTGCGTTTTCGATCTTTTTAATAGTAATCTTTGTAATAGTACTTGAGAAAAACAGGCGGCAGTTTTATATATATTTTTTTTTCACTAAGTAGAAGTTTTTTTTTCATCATTATAAAATGTAGTTTCATATATATATGATAATTTCAACAAATCATCTCCTTTAATCCAGTTGAAGTGTTATTGTTGTACAAGACAATATGAAACATTTGAGCTAATGGTCTAAATATGCAATTTTAGCGTGTGCGGAGCGCAGAGACGGTGGTCTAGTTGTTCGGATGACGGACTCTTATGCAAACGGTAAAGGTTCGAATCCGCACGGTAAAACAATAATTTACCTATTTTAATTTTTTTATATTTTGTTGTATTTTATATTTTTTTACATTTATATTTATAAAGCATTTACATTTTTGAATTATTTCCCATTTACTATATAATGTTAATCTAATCAATTTTATAATTTTATAATATAAAGTATTACATTTTTTGCATGCTGTACTTATGCGTGCATGCATACAATACATGCTTGCGAAGTTCACACATGCATACATATATGCATTTTTAACGGGCGTCTAAATTAAAGAAGTTGACGATGGTGTGTGTGTGTGTGCGTAACGAATCTTAGCACGCACTAAAAATTGACATATCTCTCTCTCTCGTTCTAACATATGCTTATCGACTCTTGTCTATTCTGCTTGCTTTGTCCCTTCACTACTTTTTTTATGGTTTACTTTAAATATATACATATATATGTACACTGAAAATCCATGGCCTCTTACAGTCACCGCGTAACTGTAGCCTTTCCGACTTGTTCTGACTGCGTTTGCCTAATCTACGATGAACTTCAGCTGATCAGACTTTGACTACAAATTCTTCGAGCAGCGACCTTTTCAAAACATTCCAATTTCGAATATCACGCTGACTGCGTATGAATGACTACGCTGCACCACTTAGCAACTGTTTTGCAGAGGTAAACAACTGCAACTGATTCCTCTTGACAATAAGTGCACACTCCTCAAGCTCTTCTATCCACTGCATAACATCAAGGTTATTTGAACCTGAAAACTGTGACACACTACCTTCCACGTCCTTAAGCGTAAACCACGATCTATTTTGCCTGTTCTGACCTGCTTCGCCTAAGCCTTCAATGTTTATCCCACTTTCACTTACAATTTCTTGGCTTGTTCTATTAGTACATACTGAGCCATTTCCATCCATACTAGCGAACGATTCATCTTCCTGATCATGATCTTCTGGCTGTTCTATATCCGTCGAATTTCCGGTCAATTCCAAATCATAATGAGCCAGCAACTTATTCTGTAGAACCACCTTAAAGCCAGACGAATTAATCTTTTAAAACACCAACTTCGTACGCAACTCCGAAACTCTTAATGCCAAGATCTCGTTTTGCTCCATCTTTCTAAAATTTAAATTATTTTTATCAAAATTTTAAATTGTAACTGCCAAAATGACGTTCTTGCCCGTGCGTCTTACACCGCTTCTTCTTCGGGAAACAAATTCGCAGCTCACCAATACAAGCACCAAATTTCCCGTCGCTGCCGTCAGATTGACTTTTGCCACAATCAGGCGCAAAATGCCCTTTATATTTTTTTTTTTTTTTTTAGTTTCTCCAACGTTGACTTTAGTTATCCACAATGCTTCAGCTTCTGCTTCTGCTCAGTCCGCTTAACCACGGTCCTCCAGATTCTGAGTTGCTTACTCCGCTTAACCGCATAACGACTCTTCTATGAAACCGTTCCTCGCCCAAACTTTCTTATTGTCCCACAGCGCCGCGTTGCATCTCCTGCCTAGCTGCCTGCTCACCAAAGTTGCCGTGCCGATTCCACAGATTAATCTCCTTGTATTTGACTTGGCTACTCTCGTATTTTGCGAAATCTCGTCGTTTCGTTTTCGGTACAGCTTTATCACTGCCACCAGCCAATTTCAGAATAATATCACTTACGTTGTATTTTTCTCACAAAAGCGTTTTTCTCTAGAATTGGGCCTCTTTCGGCGTCTCAATTCTTTTTTGTCTGTAATTTCACAATTTTTTCTGTTTAGCTCAACACACGTACATTTCTTTTCACACACGCACATAGTTAAGTGATTGACAAGCTTATTTCGGTTGAGCCCCAAATTTTGCAGGTTCCTTTTTTATTGAACGAACAGGAGTTATTATTTAGTTTATTTTATTATTAAATCTTGTCTTATTAATAACATGTTCTCAAAACTTAAAATGCGCGTATTTTAAATTACGTGTGTGCTCTCCGAGATTCTGGCAAAAAGTCCCTTTCTTTTATCGATAATTTACAACAGCTCGATAGTTGGTTAACCGATATTTCAAAGATGTTCATCGTAAATAAGTTTCTGGCTCTTAATAGTGCTGACCACTCCGAGTTTCACGAACTTGTGTCTGCTAAGTTCCAATTCCTACATTTGGAATGAAATTACATGAAGTATAATGTTGTATTGTAAACAGAATTTCCTGAATATGTCGCTTGAAAATTCTGCTCCTTGGTCATATACTATTTTTTGCGGTATCCCAAATAGGCTGATAAAATGTTTTAGTGATTTAATTACGTTGATGCTAGTTCTGTTCAAGATGGGGTATGCTGATGCGAATTTTGAAAACTTGTCGATTATAGTAAGGTTGTAGTTGTTATTAATAGTGTATATGTCAATATGAACTATATTTAAAGGTGTTGATGGAATTTCGGGCATTATAAATGCGATTCTCTTAGGTTGTCTGTCATACTTAAATTTTAAACAAGTTTCGCATTTTTTTATTAACTGGGCTATTTTGTTTTTCATATGTGGGAAAAAATACTCTCTTTTGATGTGTAGCAATGTTTCATCGATGCCATTATGGTTATTATTAAGATGATAGTCAAGAAGCATTTTGTTTTTTTCAGTATTGTTGTTTATTTCTGGGAGAAATGACAAGCATCTTATCATTTTGAACTTGGAACTGTGGGAAAAATAGATGGCAAAGGCTCTTTTCATTATATTAAAAATTCGATCGTCTGCAAATACGGCGCAGGTTCATGCGGCTTTAAAGTTTGTTTAAGTGTATTTGCAGTTTCGTTAAAATCGAACGATGGCTTATGGTATTCTCTTCTGATCTTATGTTTGAAAGGAGAGACTGTTGTAAAACTTGTCTGAGTGTCCAATTTAAAAATGAGTTGTATATTAAAATCGTTAAGAGGTTTTTCGGATGTTGGGCATTTAAAATTAGTTTCTGGAAGTGATTCGTTATGATTGAAGCTAGCGTCTGCTCGACTAAGTGCATCGGCAATTACGTTTTGAGACCCTTTTTTAAATATTACTTCAAAATCATACTCCAAAAGTTGTAGCCGTCATCGAACGATTTTGGAATTCGGTTCTTTAAAATTCATAAGGAAAATTTGTTTCCAAACAGGTAAGGCCTGAAGTATTTAACAGCCCATACGATGGCTAGCATTTCCTTCTCGATAGTGGAATAATTTATTTCCGTATCGGATAAGGTCCTACTTGCGAAACAGATTGATTTGTCGTTTTGTAATGTTCCCTGTGACAGCACAGCTCCCTGTGCAAAGTTACTTGCGTCCGTAGTCACAATAAATTTTTTTGAAAAGTCGGGGTATTGGAGGATTGGATCGTTGAAAAGTAAAGTCTTACAAAAGTCGAAGGTTTTAAGGAATTCATCATCTATATCATCATCATCCTACCTTTTAATTGTTTGGTTAGGGGTTTAGTTATTCGTGCGAAATCTTTTATGAACTTTCTATAATACCCCAAAAGTCCAAGAAAAGATTTAATAGCTTTCCTTTTTTTGGGGCAAGGGAATTTATTTATTGATTAAATTTTATTCGGGTTTGGTTTTACTCCCTCTTGAATCTGCGAGTTTTTTGAATACTAATTTGCGGTGTGTTAGATGTTTTTGTAATGAAGCTGAGAAAATGATAATATCGTCAAAATATACTAGAAAAATGTGTCCAACCAGGTCGCCTAGAATGTTGTCCATTACTCTTTGAAAGGTAGCTGGAGCGTTTTTTAGTCCAAAGGGCATACGCACAAATTCATAATGTCCTCCTTCTACAGTGAAAGCTGTTTTGGTTGTATCTTTCGGGTTCATTTCGATTTAGTGGAATCCGCTAGCCGAATCTAAAGTAGAAAAATATTTAGCTTTCCCGATGCGATCTAATATGTCAGTGATATTGGGGATGGGATTTTCTTTTTTAGTCCTTATTATTCCGCTTGGGAACTTAGTGCCTCTACTAAAGCCTTCCACCGAACTCTATCTTGCGCTGTCTGTTTAGCTCTGTCCCACGTTTTGCTCGATTGGGTCAGTTCTTGGAGGATGGTTCTTCTCCAGGTTATCCTTGGTCTTCTTATTCATCTGCTGCCTTGGGGATTCCAGTCCAATGCCATCCTGGCTATACTGCATGGGTTCCTTCTGAGAGCATGACCTATCCACGTCCATTTTTTCTTTCTTATTTGGAGTTGTATAGGGGGCTCACCTGTGACCCGAGCCAAGTCTGCATTGGATATTCTGTTTGGCTAGAATATCTCGCATATAATCCTCAAGCATTTGTTGCTGATGACTTGCAGTCTCTGTGTCAACTTCTTGGTGGTGAGCCATGTCTCATTACCATATAGCAGTATGGACTTTACGCATGCATTGTAAATTCGGAGTTTTTTTCGCCTGTTTATTATCTTGTTGCTCCAGATGCGGTAGAGTCTACCAAATGCTGATCGGGCTTTGGCAAGTCCGTTTGTGACGTCGTCTTCCGCGCCGCCATTGTTGGTGATGATGGTGCCATGGTATGGGAAACTTGTGACGAACTCTATTGCGTTCCCATATATGGTGATGTTCCATTGACAGGAGTGGTTGAAGCGCATTGCCTTGGTCTTGGCTTCGTTAATCTTAAGTCCGATCTTGCTTGCTAGCCTGGCGAGGTCATCAGTCTTGCTCTGGATGTCGCAGAGTCTTTGAGAGGTCAGACAAATGTCGTCTGCATAATCCAAGTCCTCAAGGTGTCTGGTGAGGCTCCATGTGATTCCACGCTTGGGGTTGCACACTTCCTTCATGAGTTCGTCGACCACGATGTTGAAGAGTAGCGGTGATAATGGGCAACCTTGCCGAATTCCAATATTCCTCTGGTAAGGTGCACTTGTTTTCCCGTTGAGCAGTACCGCCAAGTTGGAATAATCATACATTGATTTGATGATCGTAATGATGTTGGTGGGTACTCCTTTCCTTGCCAGTGTTCTCCATATTGCCGCTCTGTCTACTGAATCAAACGCCTTCTTGAAGTCTATGAACAGTTGTTCGGTGATTATGCGTAGTGTATTTGCCTGGTCTACGCAACTCCTGTGTCGTCTGAATCCCGCCTGTTCATCTCAGATTGTTGGCTCGATCTTTTCCTGAAAACGCTCGTTCAGTAGGGTGGCCAACATTTTGTAGCTTGTGTTGAGAAGTGTGATTCCTCTCCAGTTATTGCAATCACTGAGGTCCCCTTTCTTGGCAAGCTTAACAATGACACCGCCCTTCGAAGAGTCCGGTACCGTTTCGCTTTCCCATATGCGGGAAAAGTGCGGGTGCAGTGTTTCAGCCATCAGCTGGGTATCAACTTGTAGAAGTTCAGCTAGTATGTTGTCTTCCCCAGCTGCCCTATTGTGCTTCAGCTTCTTGATTGCATCTCCGATCTCTCGTACCGATGGGGGCGAAGATGATATCCTGACGCTCCCACTTGCTGGGGCAATGCTTCGGAAAACTGTTGCCATCGATGTTGTCGAAACGTGGCTGATTTCAATGAAGTTGTGCCGCCATCTCCGCATTTGTACGTCCTCATTGGATATTAGGTTGCCTGCTAGATCTCTGATAGGTTGGGACTGTTTGTTGTGTCTTCCGGTGATCCGTGCAATCAACTGGTATGGCGAGCGCATATGTTGTTTTGGCCTGCCGCTCGTTCCGCTTTGTCCGTAAAACTATCCAGTATTGCTCTCTTGTCGTCTCTGGCGGATCGTTTCACAGCTTTGCACATTGTCCGGTATTCGTCGTGGTTTTGCGCCAGCTGGTCCTTTCTGTGATATCCACCCGGTCCTTTCGCGTTGTCGTGTGCCAATCATTTGTTCCGCGGTGGTCCAAAGTGTCCTGCAAGTATGTTCCCATGGGCGGCCTTCGTCTGGAATCAGCTGTTCTCGCAGCAAGGATGTCATCCTTGCAGTCAGGTTGCTGTACCTCAGTAGGTGCAGATTTAGGGGAGGCGCACTACGGTGTTGTCTGTTGGTGCCGATCCTCGAGTGGTTGCGGTTCAACTTTATTGAAAGTTCCCCAATGCAAAACTCGTGATCGCTATCTATAGCTGGTCCCCTTTTATTCCGCACTTTGATTAGTGACTGCCTCCATTTCCTGCTGATACATATATGGTCGATCTGGTTGCGCGTGTTGCCACTTGGAGATGTCCATGTGTATTTATGGAAATCTTTATGCGGAAACAACGTGCCCCCAATAACTAGTTGGAACATCTGACAGATTTCAGCTAGCCTCTCACCATTGTCGTTGCGAGTCCCTATACTGTGCTGTCCCATTACTGATTTAAGTCAGATGTTGTTAGAGCCTATCTTTGCATTTAAGTCACCCATGAGAATAGTGATATCACCTTGCCGTATCTTAGTGAGGGTCGCTGTGAGCGCAGTGTAGAAGTCTACTTTAAGGTCTTCGTTGGCGTCTTCTGTAGGGCCATAGCATTGAATGATATTTATGTGTCTAGCCTTGCACTTGAACCTAGCGGTAATGAGTCTGTCAGATACGGGTTCCCAGGAATGGAGCGCCTTCTTGATCTTATTGGCTACAAATATTCCTACACCATGTCTGCTGCCTTCATTATTGCCACTGTGCAAGACTAGATTGCTATTGGCAGTTGTTGTTTCCCCACTGACGGACCACCTCATCTCGCTAATGCCAGCTATTGCTACCTGCAGTTTCTCCATTTCTACCTCGAACTGTGCTAATCTTGATGGTTCCTTTAAAGTTCTAACGTTCCATTGTCCAATTCGTGTCCGTTTTGAAATGCCTAAGGTCGTCAAGGAGTTAGGTGAGCCGTTTATATTTATTTCTCTAGTATTGGTTTCTGTAATCATTGAGTTTTTCGTTCGAACTGGTGATTGGCCAGATGCGACTTATCCCAAAGGTGGGGATGCCAATTGACGCCAGCTGGGAGTGGCGTCCACGGTTATCATTGGTTTTTTGGTGTTAGAATATAACACGTAGAATGGATAAACGTGGAGTTACGATACAGTCTTAATTTAGGCATCAATCATAACTGGTGTTGTTGTTGCTGTACGCAGAGAAGCAATGAATGGTGCTTGGTTCTATTTTAGTGGGGGGTTTGGGCAAAGGGGGGCTGCCGAAAATTGTTGAAAGAGGCATTGTACTAATTAGAGAATGCCTTCTATTAAGTAGAGAAGCATTTGTAAGAGGACGATTGAAGGGCCATGTCTCTTGCCATGAGCAGGTTTTGAACCTGCGACCTCATGTTTAGCAGACAAGTGTATTGCCCACTAGGCCATGAAGCCCCCCTTAGGGGGGTTGGGATACTTGTCTGAAATTGTTTTATCGTTTAGCTTCCGATAATCAATGACAAGACGCCATTTTTTTTTCCGTCGGGGAAGTTTTTTTTGGCACCACCCATACAGGGGAGCTCCAAGGAGACTAATTGGATTTTATAATGTCTTGATCTAACATAGATTAAATTTGTTTTTTGACTTCATCCTTGTGAATAAATGGGTATCTATAAGATTTAGCGTGTACGGGTACTTCGTCTACAGTTGGAATTGAATGCATTACTTTATTTGTCAGTGGGTTATTTTCCTTATGGAAGGTGTTTGAAAATTGTTTGCATAACTTTACTAGTCCGTCTTTTTCCTCGGAAGTAAGGTGATCTACTTTGAGGTTTTCCAAAGAGTAAGGTAGTTTTTCTGCTCGATTACAGTTGGAAGTAATATGCAAAAGTTCGTGGTGGTCGGCTTTGGAATAAGGTGTACCTTCGATAACGGTTTAAAGGTATAGCAATTTGTCAGAGTCAGAGTAGTTTATTACTTTGAAATTTGTAACGTTATTTTCTGAGTAGTAAAGTTCACCTGATATTAATAGGTCTTTGTCAATCTGAGTAGTATTATAATGAAAGTCGCCGTCTGTGTTTTTTACGGGTAGTGGTATAATAGCTTTGATGTGGGCGGAAATGTTTAGAATATTTGAAGACCGATTATCATACATTAATATAGGTATAGTAACGTTAAAATGTTAAATTGTAAATTATGCAAATCAATTTTGGCATTGAAATGTGAAAGTAAATCCATACCTATCAAGCCGTCTAAATATGAATGAAACTTGAAGATTAGTAAGTCCATGGTGACGTCGGCTTTAAATTGTAGGGGTAATGGAAAAGGTATTTTTTTGTCTATCGTGAATGTATTTAATGCGGTTTTAAGGTTTATTGAGTTTTTTTAATGTATCGAGTCAACTATGTAAATGCATTTTGGGTCTATAAAAGAGGGTCAACCTGTGTCAATTAAAAATTTCGAGGCACTTGTATGCCGCAAACTTATTTTTATAAAAGGAAGGGATGAAGTATGTATAGCGGGAGTTATGTAGCCTGTTGTGTTCCCGTGGTAGGTATTTGAAAATTTACTCCTGCTGGTGGGGCACTAGCTTGTTGTTCTTCTTTAATATTGTGTAGTACTTGAGACTGAGAGTTTTCAATTTTAAATGGATTTGGTTTGTTAGATTGTCTATCATAATTCCGATTATTATTTGAGTAATATCTACGATCAGACCGGTTGTTGTACGAATCAGAAATCCTATTTGAGTTGAAATTCGAGTAAGGGTGCTGCGGTTGTCACGATCATAGTTGTTGTTGCTATAGTTGTTATGATTGTTACTAGTACTGTTGTAATTTTGTCTCCACCCTGGTCTATTAGAAGACTCGTATTTCCTATTATAATATAGTGCCTGTTCAAGTTGGCATTGTTCGTATGACTGTTTGATGGTATTGGGGCTCTTTAGTCTGATGAGTGTTTTTAATGGGTCCCTAAGTACCGAAGAATAGTTGACCTAAAGACATATTGTTAGAAAATGCTTGGAGTTAAAAGACAATCATTACTTTTCTTGCTTGTATATAAACGAATGAGGTTATTTTTGATATCATCCCAAACTAGTGCTGTATTGGCTAGCTCTAGAGCCTCGATTTCTCTGTATATTTTTTATTCCTTATTGCTCTAAGAGTAGGCAGTCCGTAAGGCGTTTGATTTGCATCCTTTATAAACGTGAGGATTTCTTCGACGCTAGTTATAAATCTGTCCAGTTGTCCAGGAGTACCGTCAAAAGTCGGAAGGTGGCTAACGAATGTCATAATATCTTTTGGTTTAAATATGATTGGTAGATTGGTTGAATTGTCAACAGTCGGGGTGACCATGGAGGTGGCAGAATCATTGGTTGACTCCATTGTGGGAGGCTGTGTAAGAAATAAAGGGGAACTTTCTTCGATTGAGGGAATTAATGTTGATCGGTAGTTAGATCGTGTGACCCTTGGAGTTGTAATAAGGGCTCCTACTACAGAGTGGGTAGTTTTATTCAAGTTAGTTGGCCTTTTCTTCGGCATTGGAAATAATGAAAAAATAATTTGCTCAATGATAATTCCTTATTATAAGCTTAGAGTTAATCTTAATTTTAGTAATATATATAAATATATATATAGATATATATATATATATATATATATATATATATATATATATATATATATATATATATATATATATATATATATATATATATATATATAGTAAAATAATGCTTTTTCTAATTTGTGAGTCCAACAAACTACCCGTCAATAGACTGAGGTAGACCCTGGATAATTAAAATAAAACAATGCGACACAATTTCTTGGCCTGTTGTTTTATTGAGCTCCAGTTTAAGACTAAAATGTACAATACAATTTCTTAGCTTGGTACCCTGAATCGGATTGGATTTTACATTATTTGAGTGTGTGATGCGCTGGTGGCCGTTTACATATGTTTATACGAGTGGTGGTTATTTGAGTGCGCGATGCGCTGGTGGTCGTTTTGTTTATAAGTGGTTATTTGAGTGCGCGATGCGCTGGCGACAGTTTTGTGTTTAGAAATATTTTGATGCTGTGAACTGTTCGTGGCTTTGGCCAACAATGTCATTATGCTGTATATTTTTGATTTTAGTTATTTCAACTGGTGGATATAATGGTGTTAGGTCTATTTCAGGTTTTAAATAATTTTTGCGTAGAATAATGTTTCCAATTTCAAGTTTACACTGGGTTATTCTTATAATTTTATTTCCACTAATTTTTATATTGCTATTTGATTTTTGACAATTTTGTGTGATAATTGTTTCGGTTAGGTTCCAAGTTAAAATTATATTAGGTTCGATATACTTAATCATTTTTTTTGTATTTATGGGGGTAAAATTACAGATCAGGTTTTTACTTTTAATTATACTTGAAGTACAATCGTTGTGTACTTCTTCATGTTCTTCTTTGTAGATTTTATTTTTGTTTTCATAATAGGACTTAGTATCAGTGTAGTCTAATTGATAACCATTGTGGTCAGGGTAGGGAGTAATTTTAACTGTATTTTTTCTTCATGTGCAATAGGTATGTGGGATATAATAAGTAAATGGTTGTCTTTATGATTAATCCCAGTGGATGTTTTAATAAGTAGTATATTTTGTCTGTTGACATTTCCTAATTTGTCATAGTTTAATAGTTTTGGGTTAAAAAGTCCGAGTCGGGAAAGTTGCATTCCCATTTCAATGTCTTCAATAAATTCAATGAATTGCATGAGTTCGTATGTAAGTGTGTCAATACTGTTGCGATTATCTTCATATTGTTTGAGTTTTTCGAATCCACTATTTGCTAATTGTATTACGTCATTTAATTCGTGGACTTTGACTGAATTTTGAGCAACGGTTTCTAGATTATTTTGAATTTCTACTCTATCGTTTTCGTCGAGTGTTCCAAAAAGATCTATGTATGCGGTGCCTACTATGTGAAGTAATCCTCGTTTTTGTCTATTTTCTTGATGAATTGTTATCGCATTTAATTCTTTGAGTAGTTTATTGTATACAAATGTATTTTTGGTTGGTGCTAAGGTATTGAGTATTTTGTTACCGAATGACTCAGTTATTGTGTTAATTTCTGTTAAATTTATTCTTAAACAATGATGTTCAACTGCTGATGGCAATTGAATTGGTTTACTTGAGAAGAGTAGGTAACCATGATCTGTATCGATGTTACTTATTTGAATTTGTTGAGTGTGACCTGGGGTAATAAGTAAAAGGAGTGTCATCACTGTGATCCAGAGACCTGCGGAATTGGGATGTGATTAATTTTATTTTTTTTCTTGAACTGTGTTTTATAATAGTATGTGTCTCTATTTCTATTAGTGATTTTGTAATGGTCGGGATCAACTTGTTCTATGTTTTTATTGGATTTAAATGGGTTTTCTAATTTTCCTTTCTGTAGCGGGCCCTTTCTATATTTGGTGTCGATTTCATATTCCTGTCTGTCATTGTTTATTTCATTGATTTTGTTTTCCTTTATTTCTTGAGTATTTAGAGTTGGTTGTCCGGCGTAAAGAAATATGTGAGCGGGAGTCAGTCCTGTAGTGTCATGTTTGGTTTTGTGGTTGTATATGTAAAGTATTGTTTCTATCTTGCTTAGTTTGTTTAGATTGTCGTCTGAATTTTTTATTAAACGAATTTTTTCGTTTATGGTTTTGTGTAATCTTTCTATGTCTGCTATACTTGTCTTTGCTGTATTAAGTTTGAACTCTATATTTTCGCTTTCGAGCCATCGTTTAAGGGCTAGGCTGGAGAATGCGCCGTCTCTGTCTGCTTTTAATAGTCTGGGTTTCCCTAAAACATTAAATATTCGCATTAGAGCATTTTTGAATTCTATCCAATCTTTTGTTTTTATTTTTTCGAGAGTGGCAAATTTTGAGTAGATGTCTATGCAACTTAAATAATGGTTGCCTTCAGAAGAGTAGATGTCTATTACGAACTTATCGCGACAGTGTTCGGGTTTAGGCGTGATTTTCATTGGCATATTCGTGTTACGATGTTCTGTTTTGGATAGGTTACAAATGTGGCATTCATTTATTATGTTCTGAATGAGTAATTGACTATTTGGAAAATAATAAGTTTCGCCGAAGAGTTTGTTTGTTTTCTGTATTCCTGGGTGTAAGAGTTTTTCGTGAGTTGTCAGAACTAATTCTTTAAATTTAGTATATGAGGGTATATTTTTTAATAAAATGAGGCTGCGAACAATTTGGTATATTTTGTGTTGATAATCGTTTGATGTGCTACTTGGAGCATTTCAAAAACTGCATCATTGTCTATGTACAGAGCACTGGATTTAGTACAGAAGTGGTTGATTAGGTATAATTCTGCTTTTTCATTTGTCATTTCATGGGCCTTTGGAAAATATTATTCGTCTATTGAATGTATTAACTGGGTTTTCAGTGATGGTAATGAGATTACTGCTGTCTTCATTGGAGCTATGTTGTGTTTGCTCGCCGAAGTAAGTATGTTCTAATTTTACTCGGGATAGAGCATCAGCTACGTAATTTTCTTTACCTTTAATGTATTTGATATCGAAATCATATTCGGACAATTTAATTTTCCAACGGGACAATTTTGAGTTTGGGTTTTTCATTCGGTGTAACCAACATAATGGTTGATGATCACTTAGTATTTCAAAATGGCGTCCTAACAAGTAGTGACGAAAGGTTTTGGTAGCCCATACAATGGCTAAAAGTTCTTTTTCGATGGCGCTATAATTTAATTCATGATTATTTAATGTTCGACTTATGTAACTAACTGGATGGCTATCATGTGAAAGTACAGCACCAAGAGCTACATTACTAGCGTCTGTGGTTAAGGAAAATTTACGATTGAAATTTGGAATTATTAAAATCGGGTCATCTGATATGAGGCATTTAAGTTTTTCAAATGAGGAAACATATTCAGGGTATTTTGTATCTATTTTTGCATATTTTTTTAGTGCTATTGTCATGGGTTTTGCAATGTCAGAGAAATTGGGAATGAATTTTCGGTAATAACCAGTTAATCCTAGAAATGCTTTAATTTCTTTGGTTTTTGTTGGTAACGGATAATCTGTGATAGCTTTGATTTTCTGAGGATTGGGTTTTATTCCATGTGGTGTTATGACGTGTCCTAAAAATGTAGTTTCTTGCCTTAAAAATTCACATTTATCGGGTTGGAGTTTTAGGTTGGCTTCAGCTAATTTATCAGAGACTAATCTGAGTGAATTTAAATGTTCATCAAGCGATGTGGAAAATACAATTATATCATCAAGGTAAACAAGACAGTGTTTATTTAAAAGGGGGCGAAGAATATTATTCATGCAACGTTGGAATGTTGCAGGTGCATTTTTTAAACCGAATGGCATACGTAAATATTCATAGTGGCCATTTTTGGTGGAGAAAGCTGTTTTGGCAATAGAGTCATGATTCATTTCAATTTGGTGAAATCCTTTAGCTAGGTCTATTGTGGTGAAATAGTTACATTTTCCCAATTTTCCTAGTATTTCATCCATATTTGGAATGGGATATCGGTCATTTACTGTAATTTCGTTGAGTTTTCTATAATCAATGACGATTCTAAATTTTTCTTCTCCTGAAGCATCTTGTTTTTTTGGCACAACCCAGATGGGGTTATTGTATGGAGAATTACTAGCACGAATAATGCCTTGTTGTAGCATTTCTTCGATTTGGGTTTCAACTTCTTGTTCACAAGCTTGAGGGTAATTATATTTGGCATAAATGGGTGAGTTATGTGTAGTATTTATGGTATGTTTTTCTTGGTTGGTGAAAGTTAACTTATCGCCTTTTTGTATTGGATGTGTTCATATTGTTGAAGTAAAGATTTAGTTCTACATTTTTCTTCGCTATTCAAATGGTCTAATCTATAGAAACTTGGAGTGAGATTGTGATTGTTTTGGTTCCCTTTCGACAGTTTGATTAATAAGTTTGTGTTTATAATTATAAAGTGTTACTGTTTTATTTTTGTAATCTATCACAGCTTGCGCTTGTGACAGTAAATTTCTGCCAATTAAGAGGTCATAGTTTGTTGAAAATTGGTGTAACAGGAATTTATGTTGGTTTTTAAAATAATTATTGACTGGTAAATGCACACTTTTGGTGGTAGTGAGTGGACCATTACTAGTGTGGAGGAGGCATTCTGTATCACTGACTGGTAAGTTGAAAACATTAGAACTCATCATATTAACTGTGGATCCTGTATCTATTAGACATTTTAATTTATCTCCTTTGTGAGGGATAATTATGTATTGGAGGGTTCCGAGGCTGGTGGCTGAAAATTTTCAGTTGGCCCGGTGACAATATCAGATTTTTCTTCTTCATTTTGTTCCTCTTTTATGGGTTTTTGAGGGTCTTGATAGTTTAAGTATTTTGGGTGGTATTGTTCAGGATAGTATGCTGGATAGTAATAAAAATTTGGGTCATGATAGAAATTATATGGGTCATATGGTAAATTACTTTCTTCTTCTTGGTTTCGAGTTTCTTCTATACTCATTTTTGTCTGTCCGCTATCAGTAGATCTCATACGTTTGGTTGGGTTGTTATTTGTAAACGGATTTGCGTTAGGTAGTTGTCGTGTTTGTGGTTGTTGTTGGGTTTGGTACTGACCAAAGCGATTTACATCAAAGGCGATTTACCGTTGCATGTGTATGTTGGGTCTGAGCATGTATGGTATTGAGGGAGCTGGGCAAGGTATATTGTTACTGTGAGGCTGATAATTTGGGTAAGGATAGTTTGGCGTGGGTGGACGATATGGCCCTTGATAGTTTGGTTGCATCATTATAGGGTTGAAATACGGTTGGAGCGGTGTATTGCGATTGTATGAATTATTTGTGCCGTTAGTACGGTTATCAAAACGGGGCTTATTTTGCTTTTCATCAGTTACTACCTTTGGTTGGGTTTTTTGAACAGGATCTTCATAAAGGCCTTTTTCTTGTAACAAATTGATTACTGATCTTAAATCTGGTATATTACAGTTAACAATTCATAAATAAATGCTAGTTGGTAACTTTTGAATAAGTGATTCAATGCTTGAGTTAATTAATCTGTTGAACAATACTGTTTCTGATGTATCGTTTTCTAATGATAACTTACTCGTCAGTAGTTGTCTTTTTGACTCGGCTTCTTCTAGGAAGCTGCGAACGTTGCCTTTGAATTGCGTATTCCGGAAGTCTTCTAGCAGTTGATGATTTGGAACTTGCGGTTTGAAGGATAAGATGAGTTGTTTCTTTAATTCCGTCCAGGTTATTATGTTGCTTGAGTTTATAGTGCGCATGACTTCTCCGCTGATGTTGCGTTCGATGATTCCAAGAATTATGTATTGTTGACGACTGTCTGTAGTGGGATATAGCGTCAGCACAAAATCGATGCGGCTTATAAAGGTGTATAGGGTGTTGTGATCTCCTCGGAAGGTCTCTATAGCTTGTATTTGTCTTTCTAATTGTGACATGTTACTGTCAGAAAGAGCGCTTGTTGTTGGGGTTACTGCTGGTGGTGTTGCCATTTTGATGATTTTGTATTTTAAGTATTAATTTTCTTAACTTCTACACTTAATTGTTTTACTTAGATTGTTAAAAAGCACTCTAGCTATTTCGTTTTTGTGCGGAATAACCAATTGACCTAGAATTATTTTTCCAACGAATTCTTGAGTGTCTGTAGTGATTTTTATATGACAAATGCGTTACACGGTTTCACGTTACTGTCTTGGTTTGGTTAAACTTAACGAGATATTGACCGTCACGGGTTGTCTTAGCATACGTTGTTTAGCGGATAACAAAGATTCGTGAATTGGAAAGTCTGGCTATCGTATCACTGCACTATTGTTATCCTACCGGCTGCGCCAGTAAAATATTGCTTTTACTAATTTGTGAGTCCAACAAACTACCCGTCAATAGACTGAGGTAGACTCTGGATAATTAAAATAAAAAAATGCGACACAATTTCTTGGCCTGTTGTTTTATTGAGCTCCAGTTTAAGACTAAAATGTACAATACAATTTCTGGGTACCCTGAATCGGATTGGATTTTACATTATTTGAGTGTGTGATGCGCTGGTGGCCGTTTACATATGTTTATAAGTGGTTATTTGAGTGCGCGATGCGCTGGTGGTCGTTTTGTTTATAAGTGGTTATTAGAGTGCGTGATGCGCTGGCGACAGTTTTGTGTTTAGAAATATTTTGATGCTGTGAACTGTTCGTGGCTTTGGCCATTTGTTTAACTTATCTTAAGTGCAGGAATATTTTGTTTATGCTTTGTGCGGGGTTCATACTGTATAGTTTATGTGTTTATACTAATGTGAGTATATAATACGTTACTATATATATATATATCGGACGAATAACACAGAAGTAATTCAAGTCAACGTTTTCAATACAAATGTACGAGCAGCAACAGGCGCAGCTTTGCCGACGTCGACGTTGCGTCTTGTCGCTTTACACTTCACGCGCGTTGCTGTGTGAGTGCGAGCGAGTAAGCTATATGTTGTAGAAAATTTTTTTTGCAGAATTCTCTGTTTGAAATTATGGGTGTGGTATGGTGGTTTGTAACAGATTTAGAAAATTGGGAGAAGGGTTTCTTACTGTCGAGCGCTCGACTGTAGCCATATCCACTTCTTGATATTTTTTTTTATTATCCATGTCATGCAATTAATATCATGCTTGGCTGGACGAATTTTCGTGGCTGTGATTATCAGCAATTGATTTCACAAGAACATTTTTATAAGTATTACGAGATGACGAAGGTAGCATTGCTACGAGGGTCGTTTGATAAGTCCGTGACTTTTTGTATTTGCCGCGCACCTGCTCTAAATACAACACTGCTCCTGTCAGCAGTTATCGATTAACAGCTGACTGTAAAATTTTGAGAAAGCTGCGTTTTTTGGTTTGCGTTTTATAGGCATTGAAAGCAGACGATCTCGTGAATTTTAACGAAAATGGAAAAAAGTGAATTTCGTGTGCTAATTAAGCATTATTTTTTGCGTAAAAAATCCATCACCGAAACCAAGGAAAGACTTGATAAATGCGTGGGGACTCTGCACCATCAATTTCAATGGTTAAGAAATGGTTTACTGAGTTCCGTTGTGGTCGTACCAGTACAAGTGATGCCGAACGTTCAGGTCGCCCAAAAGAGGTCGTCATGCCAGAAATCGTCGACAAAATCCATGGAATGATATTGGATGATCGGAGAATGAAAGTGCGTGAGGTAGCTGAGGCTGTAGGCATCTCAACTGAACGGGTACATCACATTTTACATGAATATTTGGACATGAAAAAGCTTTCCGCGCGATGGGTGCCGCGATTGCTCACACACGACCATAAGCGCAACCGTGTGACCATTTCAAAGGAGTGTTTGGCGATGTTCAACCGCAATCCAAACGAATTTTTGCGCCGTTTCGTTACCGTAGACG
Source organism: Zaprionus tsacasi (assembly GCA_018904105.1). NCBI lineage: Eukaryota > Metazoa > Arthropoda > Insecta > Diptera > Drosophilidae > Zaprionus > Zaprionus tsacasi. Next base: position 272,173 of record JAEIFR010000592.1, on the reverse strand, counting down.
AAACATGGATCCACCACACCACACCAGAGACCAAAGAACAATCAAGACAGTGGGTTTCTCCGGGTGAACGTGCACCAAAGAAGGCCAAGGTGGGTCTGTCGGCCAACAAGGTCATGGCCACAGTTTTTTGGGATGCACAAGGTATCATTCACATCGATTACCTTGAAAAGGGTAAAACGATCACCGGCGAATATTATTCAGAGCTTTTGGACAGATTCGATATTGATTTGAAGCAGAAACGACCGCATTTGGCGAAAAAAAAAGTGCTGTTCCATCAGGACAATGCACGGGTGCACACGTGTGTAGTCAGCATGGCAAAATTTCATAAATTGGGCTACGAACTGCTACCCCATCCAGCATATTCTCCAGATTTAGCCCCCTGTGACTATTTTTGTTTCCAAACATGAAGAAATGGCTCGGCGGTAAGAGATTCGGGTCAAATGAAGAGGTCATCACAGAAACAAACGACTATTTTGAGGGCCTTGAGAAAACCTATTATTTGGAAGGAATAAAAAAATTGGAAAAACGCTGGACTAAATGTATAGAGCTAAAAGGAGATTATGTTGAGAAATAAAACGCTTCTTTGACGAAAAAAATATATTTTATTCAAAAAGTCACGGACTTATCAAACGACCCTCGTAATAATATACACTGGTATATTATATACTTGTTTACAGGCTGCGCCAGTTACCTCTCGGAAGCTTGAGGGTATTATTAAAGGAAAACACGTCCTGTCTGTTCATTACACGTACTACATGTACTACATTTACAATCCACAATTTTCCTCTAATTTATGTTAGCCAATGACTTCAATGTCAATTTCAAATTAATATACGATAATTAAAATTTCATTCAAGTAATATACGATAGTAATAATAATTATAAAACTTAACTTAATTTTGCTGCTCTAACACACGTTACGTACCTCTTTTCCTGTTGACCATAGTTAGTATACCATTTTTAGTATACCATTTTTGACAATTTTCAATGGTGGAAAGTTAAAAAAAAAAGAAGTGGTTACCGCCGGAGTTGAACCTGAATCTTATGGTTTGAGTAACTGACATAATACTGAGGAGTAAAACATATATGTGCGTGTGTGGGGACTTTGGAGAAAGTGCAGTACAGTGTAGAATATACATGTCACTTCCCTTTTCTAATAATTTATCCTATTAGCGGGGTCGAAGATGTCTTCTTCTGTCTGCTACATACGTTTTTGGTTGGTAGAAAGCTATAAAAGTCTAGCTATAAATGTTGACTGTCACTGTGTGACTGGAGCCTTTTCGACCAGTTGTTGGCTTTCGAAATTGCATTACCAAACTTACCACATCGATTTTCATTTCAAGAAAATATTAAAACTATTGCAAATGAGAAGAAAATTTATTGTAGACCATTACAACAGTATCCATCTAAAAATATAACTAGTTGTCGTTCAGCAAAAATACAAAGCATGCTTTGATACTTTAATTTAAACCGCGTAAAAAAAAACCTGGAAGCGAATAATTATACTAAATGGACAAAAAGGGTATAATTATTTGGTGAAAATGTATGGCGTTAGGAGTAGCCGACCCCATAAAGCGTAAATTTTCTGACTCAGGATGACTTGCCCCGTCGATAGACTGTGTGACGTGATCTATCATTTAATTCATACATTTTTGCCCTCAACAATCTCCAATTAAACCGAATTCATGGCGAACAGTGATGCATCCATTTATTTTAAAGACATTTTCAAATTTTTGTATCGTTACAATTGTTGTTTAAATGCAATGCACTTAATTTGTGATTTTTAAATATGTATATATAGGACTGCATTGCTTAACAAGGGCCACAAGGTCCGCATGAAACTTGGGGACCACATGGCCCAACTGGTCCACAATGAGTATTCCATGGCGTTGGTGCACAAGGGTAACAAGGCCCACTTTCAGGAGACTCATAGGGACAGGGCGGAGAGCAAGGTCCACATGTTCCACCTGGTCCACAAGGTGTGTTTGCCAATGGTCCACATCCAGTTCCACATGGACCACATGGTGCGGGAATATAGGGACCTGATGGCATTGTCAAACCACACGGTCCACAGTTGGGTACAGCGCAAGGTCCACCGCAAGGTCCACATGGTCCACAACGTCCTGGTCCACAGGGTCCACAACGTCCTGGTCCACAGGGACCACACGGTCCACAAGGGCCAGAGGGACCACAAGGACCACAAGGCCCACATCGAGTCTCACAAACTGGATACTGGTTAGTGGAAAAACAAGGTAGCGGGCAACATGCGCCACCTGGAGCACACGGTCCAATTGGGCATGGAGGGCAAGCAGCACTTGGCTTGTAGTTAATTGGCCCATTCGGGTAACAACAATATTCCCGTGGAGGTGGAATATCAATAGTTTGCGGCTTTGGTTGGCACAGTATGGATTGACAGACTTCTCTGGGTTCACAAACACGTTTAGGATAACAGACGACATATGGATCCGGAATCATAGATGGATAATATATGACTCTGGGCTCGCGAACCATTTGTGAAACCCATATTAACTTTGGCACCTTGATAACTCTAGTAGTATCTACAACCTTTGGCACTGTAATTTGTCTACAGCGATTAACAACCATGGGCTCCGGAACAATCTTCTCAGTAAATACAACCCGTTTTTTACATATAAGACGTGGAGGCTGCTGCACAGTTATGCACTTTGGAAACGGTGGCGGAATACGGGGGGCACATTGTGGCAAGGCTTCCAATTGTGCGGCATTGTAACACTTTGGGGAGCACTCAAAAGGACCACAGCAAGGATCACATGGGCTACAAGGACCGCATGGAGAACACATATTTATTTAGAATGAAAAAAATATTGCCGCAACTTTTAGAAAATTGAAAATATTTTTGTTAATTTTTTGCTTCAATTTAGATGCTGGTCGAATTGAAAATGAAAATAAACTTATGGGTTGTTGTAAAGGTACCGTTGTTGTTGCCTAACAAATCATGGCCTACTGAAATATACAAAAAATTATTTTTAAACAGATTTGTAAATAGCCTTTGAAGGCACTTGGTGAATACTATACCGCATTCCGATTGGACACATATGTATTATGTATCGTTTTTATGACCGTTTATAATTATATTTAAAAGAATAATAATAATAGGTTATTAAAATTTTATGATACTTGAAAAGAAACGATATAAAATAAATCAGTCATCTCTGTCCATGTAGAGTATTTATTATATCAAAAGTGAAATTGATTTGCAATAACCGTATATTAATCTGACTGTTTGTCAAAGATTTTAGCTAGAATATAATAAATGGTAATTTTATTGATCGGAAATTATCATTTAAACTGCATGCGCTGAATAATTTTATCTTGATTATCTTTGCAGAGACTTCTCATGTTTGCTTACAGTTTAGTTATTTATACCTTTGCTATATACAGCTGTGAAATTGTACAAGGATTGGGTAATAGAAAAGAACAATTTTTAACATAAATAATTTAAACAAATCGGAAAGGCTACAGTCACGCGGTGACTGTAAGAGGCCACGGATTTTCAGTGTGCATATATATTTAAAGTAAACCGCAAAAAAAAGTAGTGAAGGGACAAAACAAGCAGAATAGACAAGAGTCGATAGCATAATTTAGAACGAGAGAGATATGTGCATAACCACAGATGCCAGTAAACAGGCATGTGGAGCGGTACTATCTCAGGACCATAACGGTCAATAGCTACCAGTGGCATACGCTTCAAGAACCTTTACACAAGGTGAAAGTAATAAGTCCACTACAGAAGAAGAACCAGCAGCTATTCATTGGGCAATCAATAATTTCAGACCATATATATGTGGTAGGCATTTCTTAGTACAGAGTGACCATCTCGATGAAAAATCCGAGTTTCAAGTAAACCAGAATGCGTCTGGATCTTGAAGAATATGATTTTAGTGTAGAATATCTCAAGGGGAAAAACAATTATATAGCAGATGCTCTTTCCCGAATAACCATCGGAGATCTAAAAGAAATGAATAGACATATACTGAAGGTCGAAACGAGATCTTCAGTAAGACAGAAAAATTTCTGCGCAGGAGAAATATTTCAAGAACCCAAATTAAAGAAAGAAAATATAGAAATGCCCAGTATCTATCAGGTTGTCAAATGTTATTATAAACGCCAAAAAATATGTTGTACTCAAAATAGACAAGCATAAGTATTTGTTAAAAAGAGGCAAAAATATAAAAACAAGTTTCGATATGACTAATTTTTATTCTAATGAAAAAGTCGATTTAGATCAGTTTTTTCAAAGGCTTAATGAAGAAGCAAGAATAAGATTATTCAAACCCAATTGTCACCAAGTGAACAAATCTTTGAGTTTGTCACTATTATGAATTTTAAAGAAAAGGGCAACAGAATATTAAAAATTTAAAAAATGGCGCTATTAAATAAGGTGACTAAGATAGAAAAAGATGATGAGGTTAAAATAAAAGCAATTCTTTCAAAATATCATGACGATCCGTCAGAAGGAGGCCACTCAGGAATTTCTAGAAGAAAATAAAAAACTTTTATTTCTGGCCACAAATGACGAAGGTAATAAGTAAATATGTTAAGACATGTTTAAAATGCCAACAGGCTAAAACGTTGAAACATACGAAAATGCCAATGACTATAACTGAAACGCCAGGAACAGCATTTGATATAGTTTTCATAGATACCGTTGGTCCACTTCTAAGATCAGAAGATGGAAATGAGTATGCTGTCACTATCATAGGTGATTTAATCAAGTATTTGGTCACGGTACCCATACCAAACAAAATTGCAAAATTTGAAAATTTTATTCTCAAGTACGGTCCAATGAAAACAATTATTACGGACATGGAAACAGAGTTCAACAATGGTCGAAGGGTATAAAAATCAAATAATAGACGACTTGTGCAAATATATGAAGATAAAGAACATAACTTCAACCGCACACCATCACCAGACTTTAGGAACAATAGAACGAAGTCACAGAACATATAACGAGTATGATCGCTCTTACATTTCAGTTGACAAAACTGATTGGGATGTTTGGATACTTATTGTTTCAATACAGCACCATCAGTAGTACACGAATATTGTCCATATGAACTAGTATTTGGCAGACTACCAAGACAGTTCACTGATTTAAACAAGATAGACAGAATAGATTCCATTTATGACGGGTTTATTTTTTAAAAAAAAAAAAAAAATAAAAAAAATTATTAAATAAAAAAAAAAAAAATTTTAAAAAAAAAAAAAAAAAAAAAAAAAAAAAAAAAAAAAAAAAAATAAAAAAAATAAAAAGCTTTAAAAAAAATAAAAAAAAATAAATAAATTTTTTAATTTATAAAATAAAAATAAAAAAAAAATATAAAAAAAAAAAAAAAAAAAAAAAAAAAAATTTTTTTTTTTTTTTTTTTTTTTTTTTTTTTATTTAACGTCAACTAAGACAGTCGACTAGAAATTAAAATTAGTTTTTATTTTTAAATTATGATATAATTAAAATTAAAAAAAACGGAAATGATAAAAATTAAAAATTATGATATTAAAATTAAATTTCATAAAAAGTTTAAAATTATCAAGAATATATATATATTTTTAAATGTAAAGTTTAAGTTTAAATTTAAATTTAAGCTGGGAAGCAAGATTTCCCGATCCAGCATTTGCTGCAAAGGATTGGGGAAAACCCAGTAAAACCCAATCAGATCGGTAAATTAGTATTAATTGTTAGGATGTATATTAATTGTTGTTAGGTGGTTTAATATAGATAATTTAATAGATGAAAGGGAGGATTCCGTGTTGATTACTCTAAAAAGCTTATTTTAATCAGCACAGAGAACTCTAAAAGAATCATGCAAGCTATAGTTATTATTACAGAAACCCAAAGAAAGTGGTACAAAATTCCGTGTGACCCTAGAAGGAACACAGAAGTTTAGTTGGTTATGCAGGAAAGGAGAGTCAATGTCGTATTTTATTAGTTTTATTATAACCATAACACCTAGCATAATACGACGGTTAGTTAAGGAGGGTAGGTTAATTAGCAGGAGTCGGCTTGAGTAAGGTGGTAAATCTATGTTAGAAACCCAGTTAAAGCGACGCAAAGCAAAGTGCAAAAATTGTTTTTGGACAGACTCAATTCTGTCTTGATGGACCTGGTATTGAGGAGACCATACACAGGATCCATACTCCAAAATTGGGCGAACAAGAGAAGTGAATAACAATTTTGTCGTATAAGGGTCTTCGATTTCTTTAGCCCATCTTTTAATGAAGCCAAGAGCCCGATACGCCTTATTGACAATGTGTGTTATATGGCAATCAAATTTCAACTTATGATCAAAAAGAATTCCAAGATCTATTACTTCAACAATTCTGTGAAGTGGAAATTGATCAAGGGTATAGTTGACAACGTGAAAATTACTTCTATAAAAAGACATGACCTTACACTTCGAACAGTTTAAATATAGCAAATTACAGCTACACCAAGTAAAAAATGAGTCAATATCGACTTGAAGTGAATTAGCGGTCAGTTCATTGTATGTTAAGCAAAGTTTCACATCATCAGCATACATTAGAATATTAGAAAAGTGTAGAACAGATGGAAGATCATTTAAAAATAGGTTGAATAGTAAAGGGCCCAGATGACTGCCCTGAGGAACACCAGAGGATACAGAAATAGGCTTGGATAGCAAACATTTGAATAACACCCTTTGGGACCTACCAGTTAAGTAATTGGAGATCCAAAGGAGCAATGGGTAGGAAAAACCAATAAGATTAAGCTTATGAAGAAGAAGTAAGTGATTTACTGAATCAAATGCTTTGCTGAAATCTGTGTAGACCACATTAGTTTGCATTTTTTTCTGAAAACCTTTATTAATTAGTGAGGTGAACTCCAGAAGATTCGTGGAAGTCGATCTAGATTTTACAAAGCCCTGTTGATGTGGCGAAATAAGTGACTTGCACTTATGTGTTAACGCTACGGTAATAATTTTTTCCAACAATTTTGGAATAGAAGATAATTTGGAAATACACCTATAATTCTTTACTTCCGACTTAGACCCATTTTTATGAAGGGGGATAGAAAAAGATTTTTTCCAGATTGAAGGAAACGCAGAAGTTGCTAAAGACAAGTTAAATAACTTGAAAATGGGTCTATATAAGCTATTGGCACAATATCTAAGTACGCATCCTGGTACTCCGTCAGGACCGGGAGAGAAGATTGGATTAATAGAGCAGAGATTAGTCCGTAATGATTCCTCATCGTTCATATCACAAGAAACGGAATTTGATCTCTGAGTTAAATACGGATATGGAAGATTATTGTCGTAGTTAGTAGAGGAATAGGTAGATTGAAAAAAGTCCGCAAACAGATCAGCAGCTTCTTGATCACTGGTTGCTTTCTTGTTTTCATATAAAAAATAAGGTGGGAAACTATTAGATTTTCGTTTAATATTAACAAAGTTATAGAATTGTTTAGGGTTACGTGCAAATTCAAGTCGACAACGATTTAAATATTTTTTATAAGATAAACTGTTGCAAGTAATAAAATTTGTCTTTGCAACTATGTATCGGGTATAATCAGAGGGATTACCCGAAGAAGTAAATTTTTTATAAAGCCGAGACTTAACATTTTTTAACCTTAGTAGTTCACGTGTATACCACGGAAGCCAGTTAGACTTTGCCGGATATGCACTCGGAACGCAAACATCAAAAAATGCATTTAAGGATTTATAAAAATATGCAATGCAAGAATTTAAATCAGAACACGAATAAAATAAAGACCAATCATGATTAGAAATAAGATAGTTAAGCTTAACAAAATCAGTTTTGCGAAAACAACGAGATTTTAAGTTAGGCATAACTATTGACGTTTGCACTGGAGTAAACAATTCTAGTAAAATATTAAGCGTTGGATGATATGGATCTTCAGGAAGAACTAGAGGATCAATTCTAAAATCAAAAATCGTGTTAGATAGAGAATCAGAGACAAAAATTAAGTCAAGAGTATTGTCACTGATGTTACGAAAGGGGTTAATTTGAGATAAGCATAATTCGTAAAGGCTATTAATAAATGAATTATAAACTGAGGGAATTAAACAATTTGCTTGAGTGGACCATAAGACTTGGGGCAAGTTAAAATCGCCAAAAACCAAGAGGTAATCTCTGTCCAAAAGTTTAGATTCAATAGATTAAATGCAGGAAAGATGTTCTGCGTACAAAGAGAGTTCAGAAGAAGGAGGAATGTAGGAGCAAGTAATATAAATTGAAATTTGATTTACGATTATTTTCACACACACAAATTCAACGTGAGGTGGACAATGTGTCAAAACAATGTCTGACGACATGTCTGATTTGACAGCAATAAGAACACCACCACCGGATCGTGATAGACGGTCACATCTGAAGGTAGTGTATTTATTGGGAAAAAGTTCTAAGTTACTTATGGTAGGCTTTAACCAGGTTTCAGTAAAAATTAGTATTTTAAAATCAAAAGATGAGCTATCAACAAAAAGATTAGAGATCTTAGTGTTAAGACCTCTAACGTTTTGATATGCAATAGAAAGATGCGAAATTAGTTTTTTGCATGCATTGCATCTTTTGGAGTTCTGGAGGTCTTAGTTGGGGACGAAACTGTTAACGATGGCAGGGTTACAGCGGTTCGACTTCTTTGTTTTGGAGTGAACTCCTTAACAATTAGATCTGGCGGCCAAAAAGATCCACAGCATACAGCTGGGAAATGCTCTGCTGGGAGACTTATCTTGAAGGAAGATATATCCCGCGAAAATTTGAAATTAAATTTCTCAATCAACATATTTGGTATATGTAATTTTGAGAGGATATACGATTGTACATCCTCACTAGTAGTGTCAGGGGCCAATCGAGAGAGAAACACTACTTTCTTCGGCTTCACCGCAACAAGAGGTTTTACACTCTGTACAATGTTTGCCGGTAAATTGGTCGTGGCTATCTTGTTTTTACTCTGACTGGAGCTAGGCAAGATAGACAACGGAAGAGGGTCAACTCCTAAAGTTGTCTTGTCTTTTCGTTTGCTAGAAGTTGGAAAGACAGAAATATCTCTTACAATGATTTTCTCAGAGCAGGACGGGACTGGAGAGTTAAAACTCATCAAAGGAGGGTCGTTTCTGGGAACAATAAGGGCTGAAGATGTTTCAGATGCTACTGGAAGAGGAACATTTGAGTGATCAACTGCCAATGGTGTAGGAGAATGCTTTTTTTGTGGCATTAAAGGCGTTATGATGAGTCTCAAGATCCGTAAACTCGGACATGAGACTCGTGAAAAGAGAGCGAATACGGGAGAAACCGCGAGAAGTTTTTGTAAATACTTTACGAAGCTCTAATTCGCCCACCCGACACTTTTCGCACGACCATTTAAGGCCGATGTTTTTATTAATTGCATCTCTGATCTTTAAAGAGAAGCCAGCGCATTTTACGTGCATAAAATTATCGCACTGCCAGCAGCCAATATAATCGGCATTGGGATCAGCAGCGCATTTGCAGTTTGATGCACAGCAAGGCAGCATTTTAAAATAAATTAAAATTTAAAAGAAAAATGAAAGTTATGAAATTAAAATGAAATTATATAAAAACTGATGTACCCAACTCACGTAGGGAACTCCAAAAAATGCTACGAAAAGAAAATAGGAATAGGCAATAACAATAAAAGAGAGAAACAGTTACTTGGTATCCAACGCAAGTGCACAAGCTAAATACAAAGTACAGCTGTTACAATCTGAGCGGTTGAGATTGAGAGAGAGTGCACTCAACACAAAACAACAACAGAGCGTAAGCAGAGTGAGAGCGTAAGCAGCGTGAGAGCACGAGAGCGTGGGAGAATAAGAGTGTAAGAGTAAGTACTCAAAACAAAAAAAATAACTGACGCCAAAGAAGCGCAAGAAAAATTAAAATCAAAATAAAAGGCTTAATTGTATGATAGAAATTAGCACTAGCACCGAGTTAATAACAAGTGTTAATAATAAGCACAGGGTTAGAGCAATAGATTAACCAAAGTTAGTATGAATGTATTTGTTAAAATGCACAATTTAAGTAAAAATATCAGGAGCTATACAAAAAACCAAAAAAAAAAAAAAAAAAAGTGAAATATTAAAAATTTTTAAATTTTTTTTTAGTTTAAAAACAATAATATTTTAAATATTTTTTTATTATTTTAAATTTAAATTTTTTTAAATCTTCTATTTTTTTATTTAAAATAATTTTTTTTTTTTTTTGTTTTTTTTGGTAATTAATTAAAATAATTTTTTTTTTTTTTTTTTTTTTTTTTTTTTTTTTTTTTTTTTTTTTATAAAAATTAAATAAAAATAAAAAAAAAAAAGCCACAACCAGGTTGCGGGTCCAATTTTATTACTAAAAACAGCCCAGGGGCTTGTTTTTTTTTTTTTTATTAAAATTTTTAATTTTAATATTTTTTTTTTATTTATTTTTTTTTTTTTTTATTTTTAATATATTTTTTTTTTTTATTTTTCTTTTATATAAACCAAAGAATTTTTTTTATTTTTATTTTTTTTTTTAAAAATTAAAAATTTTAGTTTTGGGGGGGGGGGGGGGGGTGTCAAAAATTATAAAAAAAATTATTCTTCTGGGGAAAAAGGGGAACCCCCGGGCCAAATTTTTTGTCTCTAGCTTTTTTAATAGCTAAGATCCGTTGTCTCAAACAAACAGACGGACAGACGGACAGACAGACAGACAGACGGACATGGCTCAATCGGCTCGGCTATTGATCCTGAGCAAGAATATATACACTTTATGGGGTCTGCCACGCCTCCTTATGCCTGTTACATACATTGCACAAAGTTAGTATAATCTTTTTTGACCATTTGCAATGGTCGAAGGGTATAATAACATTTTTGAATTATATAACTATATTTTTTCATTTTTCAATATTTTCTTTAATTTAAAAAAAAAACAAGTGGGTAGGGTTACAGTCGAACGCCCGACATTAGGATACCCTTCTCCCAATTTTTAAAATCCGTTACAAACGTGAAACCACACTCATAATTTCAAACAGAAATTTTGCACAAATACTTCTACTAAATATAGCTTTCTCGCTCACAATCAAACAGCGACGCACGTTAAGAGTGACGTCGACGTCGCCGTCAACTGCTAAAGTAGGGCGCAGGCTGCTGCTCGTACATTTGTACTGAAAACGTTAACTTGAATAACTTCTGTGTTATTGATACGATCAGATTTTAATTTAGAAAATATGTTCGTTTGGCATATAGCCTTATACATAATAAAGCAGAACTTTATAAGTTTAATAGTTTGCTTAATAATCACATATTACCTATTTGCGGGGGCGGTGGGCGTGGCATTAAATATTTAACATAAACTTCATCTACTTGGGAAATTAAGGAACCTACATACCAAATTTGTTGTCTCTAGCTTTTTTAATAGCTGAGATCTGTTGTCTCAAACAAACAGACGGACAGACGGTCAGACGGAGAGACGGACGGACATGGCTCAATCGACTCGGCTAGTGATCCTGAGCAAGAATATATACACTTTATGGGGTCTGCCTTATGCCTGTAACATACATTGCACAAAGAGGGTATACTTTTTTTGACCATTTTTAATGGTTGAAGGGTATAAAAATATAAAATACTACAAAACATATAAAAATTAAAATAGGTACAACCTAAAAATTAAAATAGGTTGCAACCCGATCGGATAATAAACATAGAAGTACGCAAGCTAACGTGTTCTATTGATTTGTGATGCCTTGCCAGCAAGCTGCTGCCAGCCATGTGCGTTTTCGATCTTTTTAATGCGAAAATGGTTATATGTGTGTATGAGATCGAAATAGTAACTTAGCCGAACAGACAGTAGTTGCGGCGATTGTTAAATGTGTTGAGCAGCCGACCATCAAGGGCCATCAAGGGTTCGATGTCCGTCCATCAGTCCATCCGTCCGTCCTATCGGCCGATTTTTGTTGTTTTTCAAGATATTGCAACAAGATTTGGCAAATCTTATTCTTATCACGTTCTTAATGTGCCGTCAAAATTGTATCAAAATCGGATCACTATAACATATAGCTGTCATAGGAACACTCAGGGTTTTTGTATGCAAACCTATTTTGTTTTTGGAAATACCGCACATTATCAATACTTTTCAATGTTATATAGTTACCCGCCTTTTGTTTTTCCACATTAATATTTCAGACGTTTATATTCTATGGGTGATAAAGGAACAATCAGTTAGTCCGTCTGTCTGTTGCAACCCAAAATAGATACACAGCTATTGAGCTATCTTCATGAAACTTGACTCACAAGATTGTTGTACAAGACAATATGACGCATTTGAGCTAATGGTCTAAATATGCAATTTTAGCGTGTGCGGAGCGCAGCGACGGTGGTCTAGTTGTTCGGATGACGGACTCTTATGCAAACGGCAAGGGTTCGAAATAAAAAAATAAAAAATAATTTACCTATTTTAATTTTTTTATATTTTGTTGTATTTTATATTTTTTGACTTTTATATTTATAAAGCATTTACATTTTTGATTAATTTCCATTTACTATTTAATACTAATCTAATCAATTTTATATAAAGTGTTAAATTTGTTGCATGCTGTACTTAAGCGTGCATGCATACAATACATGCTTCCGAAGTTCACACATGCATACATATATGCATTTTTAACGGACGTCTAAATTAAAGAAGAAGCAGTTGACGCTAGTGTGTGTGTGTGTGTGTGTGTGCGTAACGAATCTCAGCACGCACCAAAAATTTACATATCTCTCTCTCGTTCTAACATATGCTTATCGACTCTTATCTATTCTGCTTGCTTTGTCCCTTCACTACTTTTTTTTATGGTTTACTTTAAATATATACACTGAAAATCCATGGCCTCTTACAGTCACCGCGGGACTGTAGCCTTTCCGACTTGATTCAACGTCATTTTCTTACTTTCAGTACTATAATTAATGTCTATTCCAATATAACGGCCGATTTTTCCTAAATCTTTCATTGTAAATTTGTTGGAAACCTCTTAGACAGTCTTTTATTTCAGTTATTTTTGTTTTGTTCGTACTGCATATCAAAATGTCATCTACAAATACTAAAATATATATTTCATCTTTATCCTTTCGGTTTACATATAAACAATAATCGTAATTGCTTCTTATAAAATTTAATTTGTCGAGATATTTATGCAAACATTCGTAGCATGCTCTTGGGCTCTCTCTTAATCCATATAATGCCTTGAACTCCTCCCAGGTCACTTGGTAAAGGGTATTGACCCTGAACCAGTCCTCTGCTTGGCCCGTCAGTACATTTGCTACCGCTTGTGGTAACTGTTGTAGATCGATGCTGTATAGTGACGCCTTCTCTGCCAGCTGCTCGATGAATCCCCATGGATCTGTAGCGTCGCCGTTGAAAGCTACGCCCCATTTCCGTACTCGATCGGCCAGCTCGTTTGGGGGTATCCATCGGTGGCTTGGTTCGCTGGTCCTACTGCTGGCTGGAGGTGCCGAATTGGACGCGGGGGCGGGTTGGATGTGTCGGCTAGCAACGCTCCTCGAAGGACTCGCTGCCCGTCTACCTTCCAGACTCGGTATGGGGATGACGATCTCTGCTTCGTCTTCCATCGGCGCCGGCGAAGTGTCGCGTGAGCATGCTCCAGGGTGTTTCAGCTCCGGTGTAACAGCGTTGCCTAAGCTGGCTTCAATCTCCATCAGTCGTTGCAGCTGTTCCTTCGACAGGTCTCCTTGAATGGAAAAAGCTACCAGGCGGCTCCACATTTCCTCCACTGTACCACTCGTGTCCAGTCCGAACTCCTTGAGGATGGACTGCAGATCGCTCTTCCTACGGAACGCGATCCAGCGGGTTCCCATGTTGGGCGAGTTGGTTCGTAGTTGGCTCTGCTTCTCGACAACGGAAAAGAAGTTAAATGGCTCACGAAGCCTTCACGATTCACTGCTGGGTATTTCGCCGCCGTGGCCTATTATCAGGACACGATCTTTTGTTTCGATGTTGGCGGTTCGAGGATCCGGACGCGGCTCGGTTTTATAAATGTTCACTTGTAGGTTACACTTGAATGATTGTACACGCAGAAAATAAATGTCCTCGAGATAGCAGGATCAAAAATCTGCTCGCGGAATAATTGTTGACGAAGGATGTGCAGGAGGTTACAATTCTCAAAACTAAATGTCTAGTCATAGTAGTCCCTGCTCGGGCGCCATCTGTAAGGATGTCTTCTCAGGCCGGGGTATATATCTCAGTCCCGCCAGGGTCTTTACAGAACATTTGTAAATACTAGGACTACTACGACTTTAGTAAAGAGAGGCTATTAGCAGATCATACCGTACTGGGGTATGTGCAGGGTATAGGCGATATCTACGGCCCACGTTGCGTACGTGTGCCCGTTTACCACGTGCACATGTCGCGTGTCACGCGTGATCGGCTGGCGGCCTATTTCGTGAGAAACGCACGTGGCCGCAGGCGCTTCCCGCTCGCACTCTCCAGGTTGCTCGTCGGTGTATTCCACCATCCACAACTGGGCAGTGAGCCAGCCAACTGGCGCTTCTCTCACGCTGCAACTCACGAGTGTGTGTACAGAAGTCGCTTACTGGTCAGCGGAGTACCGGCATACCAGAAGGCTCGATTTCTGCACATACACATTCACACACGTACACGACACCACAAATTATCTCGGGGGAAAGGATGTATCACTGATTTATGTTTTAATAATCACGCGGGTTTGGTTTTATTTAAAGTAGTTAACAACAGGGTTTTCTTTATTTCACGGTTCATCTGTACCATCTTTTATCCTAGCTAGTCCCTGCCTACTTCGCACCATTACGTCTAGCTCTCGTTTTGCTTCACTACTTATTTTATATGGCTCACCTGGAACCTCCTGCGACAGGATTCATCCTATCGGCTGGCACTTTGAAATAAACTTGTCACTTTTTTTATTAAATTCTCCGCGGGAGAATTGCACATCTGGCTTCGTTGGCTGCTCTATTTCAAGTACCCTTGGCCTCATTTTGAGACTTTCCATTTCGCTGCTGCGAACATGTCGCCGCTGCTGCGTACATGTCGCCGCTGCTTGCCTGTCGCCGCTACCTTCGGCCGATCTTGCCTGCACGGCGTCGCTGCTTGCCTAGCGCTGCTGCCGGCATAGCGTCGCTGCTTGGCTGGCGCCGCTGCCCAAAATTGGTCGCGAGCCGTCTGTGCACAAGCTCTGGGTACCGAGGTACCGTTGCCTGTGCAAGTGTTCGACTGTGAGCGAGCTCTGGGTACCGAGGTACCGTTGCCTGTGCAAGTGTTCGTGTTAGCGCGAGCTCTGGGTACCGAGGTACCGTTGCCAGTGCGAGTGTTTCGACTGTGCGCGAGCTCTGGGTGCCCAAATGCGTGAGCTCTGGGTACCGAGGTACCGTTGCCTGTGCAAGTGTACGACTGTGCGCGAACTTTGGGTACCGAGGTACCGTTGCTAGTGCAAGTGTTCGACTGTGCACTAGCTCTGGGTACCGAGGTACCGTTGCCTGTGCAAGTGTTCGTGTTAGCGCGAGCTCTGGGTACCGAGGTACCGTTGCCAGTGCGAGTGTTTCGACTGTGCGCGAGCTCTGGGTGCCCAAATGCGTGAGCTCTGGGTACCGAGGTACCGTTGCCTGTGCAAGTGTACGACTGTGCGCGAGCTCTGGGTACCGAGGTACTGTTGCTAGTGCAAGTGTTCGACTGTGCGCTAGCTCTGGGTACCGAGGTACCGTTGCTAGTGCAAGTGTTCGACTGCTCTGCCTATGTCCCTTGCCTTTGCAAATGCTTCGCCTTGATTTCAAAAACTACGACTGGGTATGTTAGACTATGAGATATCTTATTTTATTCTATAAAAAATGTGGCGTCGCTTCATGTGGCGTTACAATAGACGTAACATATTTTCCCGATTTTCTCTCAGCACATCGTCTAAGGCTCTTTGAAAAATGCTGCTTGCATTTTTCAAGCCGAACGGCAGACGGCAAAACTCGTATTTGCCGCCATTCACCGAGAACGATGTCTTCTCGCGGTGGTGTTCTGCGAGGTAAATTTGATGATACCCTGACTTTAGGTCAAGGGTAGTGAAGAACTTTGCCTTGCCCAGATTCGCTAGAATCATGGGAATGCTAGGCATCGGGTACCGGTCAGGAATAGTTCGCTCATTTAGCTTCCTAAAGTCAATGACCAACCTCTTGTTTTGGTTCCCGAAGTCGGTCCCCTTTTTGTCAACAACCCAGGTCGGGCTGTTATAGGGAGACCTTGAGGGCCTGATAATGCCGTTTTTCAGCAGTTGTTTGACCTCGTTGTTCACAAAGTCGGAGAACCCATAAGATTTGGGTACGCTCTTGAGTACACCGGTTCATTATCAACTGTCCGAATTGTGGCAGTGACAGCGGTGTTAAAAGGAAGAGCTTCATTTGTCGTGGAGAAAGCTGTCTTCCTCCTTATTATTGTGTCCTTGAACACCTTTTTAACGGAGTCAGGTACAACAATATCGTTTACATCAGTGAAATTTACACTGGGGCAGCTGAAATAGTGAAGCTTTTCAGAGATGCCCTGGTATTCTAGAGAGTCCTCTGCAAGGTTGAGCTTTACCCCGGCCTGTGTTAATAGGTCCAAGCCTATGATAGCGTCGAACGCATTGAGAGAATCCAAATGAAAAAATGGGAGGTGTGCTTGAAGACTTTCATCAAGCATTTGTGTTTGATTTCGGTGGAGCCGTGTATTGAGCTCACCGAGAAAGGGCTGGCGACCGGCATTACATTTTTCAGCTCCTTTACGCGCCTAATGTAGTTTTTTGCCGCGCCGGTATCGATTAGCATTTTTAAGGTTCTCCCAGCCAGCCGTCGTTCAATGAACGGCAACCGGGAGCGTCCCCTAAAAAATTCAACGAGTCGTCACTGGGAGCGTACCCATTTTCGCTGTCGATTTCCTCGACTGCAGCCTTTGCTGCCTTTTCATACTCTTCTTTGGTCTCTTTTTGCTTAGGAGCCTCTTGGACAATGTTATTAAGACGTTGTCGTCTCGGTCCTGTCAAGCGTTCTGAGGAATTTCTCCTCTTAGCCGCGTTCGATTCATTAGGATGATTCTGATTATGTTCAGTGCGCTGCCTGAACCTGGAGGATGAATCGACCTCCATAGGCTGGGGCGCTTGCGCCTGAGTGTCCTTGTCGGTTTGTCCGTTGTTTTTCTGTCGTTTCATGAAGTGGGGATTTCTGACCTGTCCCTGTTCTTCTTTATTTGATTTCCCCTGGAAACGGCTCTTGCCGTTTGCCGCCGAATGTGCTCGCTCCTCTACGGCCTTGGCGTAGGAGTTGGCAAACATGCTTCTCTCTATGCTTGCCTCTGCTTCTCTAGCTAAAGCCAGTGCAGATGGCAAGTCTTTTGGTTGGGCCGGTAAGACCACAGCTCTAAGGGCCTTTTTGAGCCCTGAAATAGAAGCATGCAGGGCATCGGCTCTGACCTCAGTGTTAAGCAGGTCAGCACCCTCTTGTTCATGCGTCATTACGAATTTGTTTGTGACAAGCGTTAGCTTCTTTTCAACTTCATCGTAGTATTGCATTAATGGTAGGTCTCCTTGCCTTACCATTTCCAATCCTTGCCTCAACAGGCGTAAGGATGTTTTGTCCGAGTACGTGCAGTCTAATCTGGCCAAAATGGCATCGAAGTTCAATACCGTATTATGGGATACGAGTAAAGCTCCGGCTGTGCCACGGATTTTATTCCTTAATATGGCAACAGTCTGATAATGGGCACTGCTGCCATTGTATGGTTTGAAAAGCTCGTAGGCGTATATGGCCGATTGCCTCCAGGCCACATACTCGTCTTGGGTACCGGAGAACTCCGGTACAGACTTTATTATGTCAAGGGGAATTTCACACCTAACATCGGGGTTGACAGAGACTTTTTCATATGTTACGATTTGCGGTGCTTCCACCTGCAAACTGTGTACCCGCGCAGCTAGGGAGTTTAGATGAATCTGAAACTGGGATTGCTGTTGCGACAATGCCTGTCTGACGGCATTGTCGATAAGAGCTTGAATCTGACTGGGGTCCATAGTATTATCCACCGGGGCGCTATCTAACGTCTGACCTACTGCTTGGCCTACTTGCTCCTCCTCCCAGCTAACCTCGCTTTCGTATTCGACCTTAACACTTCTGTAGTTATGTGCCCAACTCATTGGTTGTTGGTTGGCACACCACAAATATACTGTTGCCGAGCACAATTGATCGGCTAGGTGATGTGGCAAGAAAGAGTATGCAATAAAATTATACCAAAGTATGCAATTATAATATTTAGTCCCCAAAAAGGGTTTTGAGAATTTGTTGAGCCAGAGCGTCTGCTCTGTTAGAGTAACTTTATTCGAATGTTTCTTATGCGCTCATCTTGGGCTGAGCTAACCCGTACATACAATACTTATTCTATATACATATAGTTTTATATACGTCTTCATAAGCATGCAGAAGGCATGCATATACATATACATATTTATGCAGAAGGCATGCATATGTTATGTATAGCCTGACCACTTGAGCTGCAAAGTGCATGCTCAGCATTCCCACGCGTATTACTTGAGCGCTGGAATACTTGTATAATTGTTGGTGGTCATTTGGGTACTTGAATGTTATATTTATTATGACAAAGTGTCACAATGTTTTGAAGCCAAGTTGTACCCATTAATTTAGTATATTTATAGGGTAGATATGCTACACCTCCCTTTTTAAAGAAATGACGTAAGCATGTAGTCATTTAGTTCTCAATATGAATGTATTGTGTTAAGAAAATTTTTTAAATGATTGATTGATTCTTATTAATTATTAGCAATGTTTTGTCTCAAGGCATTTCTGTGTAATGACAGAGTAATTAAAAAAATTTATGTTGAATTACGTTATTTTTTGTTTTATGTTTAACTTTCTTAGAAGGAAAAAAAAAAAAAAAAAAAATTTTGTTTTGGTTTTTTTTTTTTTTTTTTGTTTAGTTTTTTTTTTGTTGGGTTGATCAGACCTTTCTTAAACGAAATGAAACGTTTCATTGATTATATATTTTTAGACTATCCTTATGTACTTTTTGTTTCTTTTGCTTTGTATCTCTAATTACTATATTATCTCTGTCTTCTATGGTTTCTACAGTATAAGGACCTAAATATACTGGATCTAACTTATGACCCGATTCGTTTCTTAGTATAACTTTATCTCCTATTTTTAATTGAAGATCTGAAGTTTTCTTATCATAATGTTGTTATACCCTTGCAGAGGGTATATTCATTTTAGCCAGATGTTTGCAACGCACCTTAGGAGACATCTCCGACCCTATAAAGTATATATATTCTGAATCAGCATAAACAGAGGAGTCCAAAAATGGATGTCCGTCTGTCCGTCCGTCCGTCCGTCCGTCTGTTGCAACGCAAACTAGTCTCTCAGTTTTTGAGCTATCTTCATGAAACTTGGCATATAAGCTTCTTATTGCTGCGCGCTGTAAATAAGTCGGAACGAGCCAGATCGGACCGATATATCGTATAGCTGTCATAGAAACTATCGGCCGATTTTTGTTGTTTTTCAAGATATTGCAAAAAGATTTGGCAAATCTTATTCTTATTACGTTCCTAATGTGCTGTCAAAACTGTATCAAAATCGGACCACTATAACATATAGCTGCCATAGGAACAATCGGCTGAAATTATGGTTTTTGTATGCAAACCTGTTTTGTTCTTGGAAATACAGCACATTATCAATACTTTTTAGTGTTATACAGTAACCCGCCCTTAGTTTTGCCATTTAAATATCTCAGACGTTTATATTCTATAGCTGTTATAGGAAGAATCAGTCAGTCCGTCTGTCTGTTGCAACGCAAATTAGTCCCCCAGTTATTGAGCTATCTTCATAAAAAGTTGGCTCACAAGCTTCTTATTTCTGCCTTCATTAAATAAGTCGGAACGGGCCAGATCGGACTGATATATCGTACAGCTGTCATGGAGCCTATCGGTCGATTTTCGTTATATTTCAAGATATAGCTATCAGGCTTACCACATCCAAATCTAACTATGTCCTTAATAATAAAGTTTCATCAAAATATAAGTTATAACGATCAACGATCGGCCGAATGAAGGTACCTGTTGCAATTTTATGAAAATCTGAGTACCATTACATATAGCTGTGTACAACTGCAAGGGTATAAAACCTTCGGCAAGCCGAAGGTAGCCTTGCTTTCTTGTTTTCTATAAGTTTTGGCTTTTTCTATCATAAGTCTAGCTCTTTTATATGCTATTTCTAATCTAAATTTTATTTCCTTCGAGTAATCTTCTACATTGTACAGTGGATCTACTCTATCTGTTTTATTAAATTTGCGAACTGCCTTGGTAATCTTCCAAAGACTAGTTCATATGGACAGTAATCATGCATGACTGATGGTGTTGTGTTGAAACAATATGTAAAATATTGTATCCAAACGTCCCAATCAGTTTTATCTGCAGAGATGTATGAACGAATGTATTCATTGAATGTTCTATGACTTCGTTCTATTGTCCCTAAAGTTTGGTGATGATATGCGGTAGATGTTAGGTTTTCTATCTTCATGTATTTACACATATCTAAAATTACCTTATTTTTATACTCGTACCCATGTCCGAAATGAACGTCTTCATTGGACCGTACTTTAGTATAAAACTTTCGAATATAGCTTTCGCGACAGTATTTGCACTTTTGTTTGCAACTGGTGTGGTTACTAAATACTTCGTTAAATCACATATAAGTGTGACGATGTATTCGTTGCCATATTCTGATCTCGGTAGTGGACCAACTGTGTCCACTATCACTATATCAAAAGCACTTGTTGGGGTTTCTGTGTGAGTCATTGGGGTCTTTGTATGTGTCGTTGTTTTCTACATTTGGCATTTATGACATCTACGTATGTACTCTTTTATATGACGAGTCATATTTTTCCAATAATAGTGTCTTTTTATTTTCGCTAGCGTTCTTGTAATGCCTGTATGACCTCCTTGAATTGGGTCGTCATGATATGTAGACAGTTTTTATAGTGGTCACCGGCTGGAGTAGCGCTACTCTTAATGATTTCAACTTTATATTGCCCATATTTTTGAAATTATCTATTGAAATGGTTTTAAAGATTTTTTTCACTCGGTGCCAATTTGAGTTGGCTGATTTTTAGTATACCGGCTTGCATTTCAAGCCTTTGGAAGAACTGACCTAAATCAAAAATTCCATTGGTATATAAATCGTCAACATCAATTCTTGCAATAACTTTATTTCCTCGTTTTAGTCAACAAATAGATTCAGTTATTCGCAAGGTCACTACCTTTCGTACTTCATCATTTGTTATGACTTCGTGTACGTTGGGCTTAGATACATTTTGAATACTTTGCTTAGGCAAAAGTTCCTTATTTGTTACTGTACAGTTTTTATCTTGTCTACTTTGTTGCCTGGTAGTGACTTTCAGGACTTTACGTTGCATGTCTTTGAGTTCTGTTATATTTATGCGCGTAAGTGCGTCTGCTACAAAATTATCTTTCCCCTTTAGGTATTCTACTGTGAAGTCGTATTCTTCAAGTTCTAACCGCATGCGAGTTAATTTAGAGCTGGGATTAGTCATAGAAAATAGGTACGTTAATGGTCTGTGGTCTGTTTTAATAGTGAAATGTTTGCCATAAATATATGGTCTAAAATGGGTAATTGCCCAATGAATTGCAGCTAACTCTTGTTCCATAGTACTCTTATTGCTTTCCCCTTTTGTAAATGAACGTGATGCATAAGCTATTGGGAGCTGAATCCCGTCACGGTTCTGAGTAAGAACCGCTCCGCAAGCTTGTTTACTAGCATCAGTTATAATGCAAAATTCTTTGCGAAAATCTGGGTATTGTAATAATGTGGGGTGCATAAGTTTTTCCTTAAGGTGTTCGAATGCGTTTTGGCATTCACTTGACCATTCAAAAGGGACATTCTTTTTACATAATCTAGTTATGTGCCGTGAATAATCGGCGAAGTTCCTTATAAATCGACGATAATAGTTGCAGAATGCTACAAATCGTCTTGCGCTGTCCGCGTCATGAGGGACAGGATAATTTTTGATGACGTCATATTTCTTGTCATCTGGCAATACTCCTTTGTCTGTGCATTTGGGACCTAGGAATGTCACTTCATGCATGAAAAATGAACATTTTTCTGGATACAACTTTAGGTTATATTTCCTACATACATTAAAAACGTCAGTTAAGTTTTTAATCATGTGTTTTTCGGAACATCCTATCACCATTAAGTCATCCATATAAAGGAATGCCTGAGAGGGTTCTAAACCCGAGAATGATATAGTCATCATCCTCTGAAATGAATTTGGTGCTATTTTAAGACCAAATGGTAATCGCGTGAAGCGATATGAGCCATTGCTCGTTGAGAAAGATGTTATATTCCTTGAGCTTTCCTCAAGTTCTATTTGGTGGAATCCTGAAATCAAGTCAAGGCATGAAAAGTATTTAGCTCGACCTAGTTGATCTAAAATGTCATCAATTCTAGGGAGTGGAAATTTATCAGAAAGTAGTTTTTTATTTATTTGACGATAGTCAATTACTAATCGCCATTCCTTCTCTTGTGAATTTGGTAATGATTTCTTCGGAACTAACAAGAGTGGGCTGTTATACTCAGATACAGACGGTTCGACGATTTTGTCGTTAATTAATTTCCCTACTTGTTTTGAATTTCTTCAATATGGCTATGCGGGCTTCTCTAGTTTTTTTTTATAAATGGGTTCATCATCTTTAAGTCTTAATGTTTGTTTATAAAAATTGTTTGTTGATATTGGTTCGGTTTCCAGTCCGAACATATCACTATACTGTGTGCATAATTCAGTTAACTGATTTTTAAATTGGTCTGGAAAATTTTTCTTTAGCTTTGATAGTACGTGTTCGCTTCTATTTTCAGTATTGGTATTATGAATATCATAATCTTTTAAATTTTCATATTGGATTTTGTTTACTTTGACCAATTGGTCGAAATTAGTTGTATTTAGAAGTTGAATGTATACATGTTTGGATGCTGCTATTGTATTTGCAACATAAATTCCGTTATGTATTTCCTGATTAGGAACAAATATGTAATCATTCACAGCATTAATGTCTATTTTCCGAATAACTTGTGATCTGGCTGGCAGAAGAACTGTATTGTTGCCAGCGCTATATGTTATCGGAACATATATTGGATAATTTAAATTTTGGGGTCTAATTATAAACCAGTCTTCATTTGGTTTGAAATCTAGTTGACAATTGAATTTCTTTATAAAATCAATGCCTATTATTCCGTCACATGGTATTGAAAAGTTTGGGTCTACCAAATGAAATTCATGTGGAATAATATATTTTGTTGATTGAAGTTCTATTGAGATCATTCCTCGAGACTTTATCACACCTTGGCCTATGCCTTCGATGTTTATTATTTTTTCATTTTGAATTTCGAAGTTATCAGAATTTACTTTTAAAAGTGAGATGTCTGCACCAGTATCTATGAGAAATGTAAGTTTATTTTCAGTTGAATGATTATAGAAAGTTACGAATATATTAAGACTATAATTGATGGAATGAACTTTTACATTTATTGGTTGTTTCCTAAGGGTTCTGTGAGTTTTCCGACGTACGAGGGTCGTTTGATAAGTCCGTGACTTTTTGAATAAAATATATTTTTTTCGTCAAAGAAGCGTTTTATTTCTCAACATAATCTCCTTTTAGCTCTATACATTTAGTCCAGCGTTTTTCCAATTTTTTTATTCCTTCCAAATAATAGGTTTTCTCAAGGCCCTCAAAATAGTCGTTTGTTTCTGTGATGACCTCTTCATTTGACCCGAATCTCTTACCGCCGAGCCATTTCTTCATGTTTGGAAACAAAAAATAGTCACAGGGGGCTAAATCTGGAGAATATGCTGGATGGGGTAGCAGTTCGTAGCCCAATTTATGAAATTTTGCCATGCTGACTACACACGTGTGCACCCGTGCATTGTCCTGATGGAACAGCACTTTTTTTCGCCAAATGCGGTCGTTTCTGCTTCAAATCAATATCGAATCTGTCCAAAAGCTCTGAATAATATTCGCCGGTGATCGTTTTTCCCTTTTCAAGGTAATCGATGTGAATGATACCTTGTGCATCCCAAAAAACTGTGGCCATGACCTTGTTGGCCGACAGACCCACCTTGGCCTTCTTTGGTGCACGTTCACCCGGAGAAACCCACTGTCTTGATTGTTCTTTGGTCTCTGGTG
Organism: Zaprionus tsacasi; assembly: GCA_018904105.1. Taxonomy (NCBI): domain Eukaryota; kingdom Metazoa; phylum Arthropoda; class Insecta; order Diptera; family Drosophilidae; genus Zaprionus; species Zaprionus tsacasi. The sequence continues at coordinate 247,926 of JAEIFR010000592.1, read as the reverse complement.
TGGTGTGGTGGATCCATGTTTCGTCTACGGTAACGAAACGGCGCAAAAATTCGTTTGGATTGCGGTTGAACATCGCCAAACACTCCTTTGAAATGGTCACACGGTTGCGCTTATGGTCGTGTGTGAGCAATCGCGGCACCCATCGCGCGGAAAGCTTTTTCATGTCCAAATATTCATGTAAAATGTGATGTACCCGTTCAGTTGAGATGCCTACAGCCTCAGCTACCTCACGCACTTTCATTCTCCGATCATCCAATATCATTCCATGGATTTTGTCGACGATTTCTGGCATGACGACCTCTTTTGGGCGACCTGAACGTTCGGCATCACTTGTACTGGTACGACCACAACGGAACTCAGTAAACCATTTCTTAACCATTGAAATTGATGGTGCAGAGTCCCCATAATATTAATCAAGTCTTTCCTTGGTTTCGGTGATGGATTTTTTACGCAAAAAATAATGCTTAATTAGCACACGAAATTCACTTTTTTCCATTTTCGTTAAAATTCACGAGATCGTCTGCTTTCAATGCCTATAAAACGCAAACCAAAAAACGCAGCTTTCTCAAAATTTTACAGTCAGCTGTTAATCGATAACTGCTAACCAGAGGAGATTCTCTGAAATTAGTGTCTATATTGTAGTCTTGTCTACTTTCGTTGAGTTTGTCAATTTTGTCTATTTTATTTTGCTGCGTGTTATAGGCAGGGGTGCCTGCATAAATGAAGATGTCTGCTGGTGTTCGACCAGTTGTGTTGTGTTTTGTTTTATGATTGTATACGTAAAGTATTTTTTCGAACTTAGTGAATTGGTTTTCTGGTTCATTCTCGCTTGTTATTATTCTTAGTTTTTCGATGACAGTTTTATGAAATCTCTCAATATCAGAAATTCCATTTTTACTCGTTGTTATGTTTAAGGTTAGTCCTTCTGAATCTAACCAGAGCTTGAGTGCGGTGCACATGAAGGCGGAGTCTTTGTCGGCTTTTATTTCTATGGGTTTACCCATATCATTGAATAAACGTAAAATAGCTCTTTTAGCTTCAAGCCAATCTTTACTATTTACTTCTATCAGGGAGGCGTATTTAGAATAAATATCAATACATGATAGGAATTGTTTATTGTTTATTAAATAAAAATCCATGACATACTTGTCTCTGGGGTTGAAGGTTTCTGGGGTTGTTTCCAGGGCTAATTTTGTATTTCTATGTTCGGTTTTTGCAATGTTACAGATTTCACATTCATTTATGATATTTTGGATAAGTTTTTGATAATCGGGGTAATAATAAAGTTCTTTGAACTGAAGAGTGATTTGTTCTATGCCTGGGTGTAATAATTCTTTATGTGTTTTGAGGATAATTTCTTTAAATTGAGCATATGTTTGGATATCTATTAGTTTACCACTGGTTCTCATAGTTTTAGTGAAATTGTCGGGACTTATAATTTGAATATAAGCATTTTGAAAGATTTTAAAGTCGGCTTCATTAGGGAAGTAAATAACACTTTTCTTAGTGCAGAGGTATTCTTTAATTAAGGTTTTGGCAAGGGTGTCAGTCATTTCTTTGTAACTAATTTTTATTCTAGTTTTATGAAAGTATCTTATTATTTGGACATCGTCAAAATTATCTTTTAAGAATTCTAATTGTCTGTTGTAATAGTTGAGGGGTCTTTCGGTTAAGGAAATGTGGCTTTGATTGTCTTCTTGTGCGATATGCACAGTAGCTGCTGTGGTAATGGAAACTGGGTTATCTTCTCCTAGGAAGTTTTCTTGAATTTTAACTCTGGATAAGGCATCAGCGACATGATAAGGTAAGGAAATACCAGGTAGGTATTGGATATTATAATCATATTCATTCAACTTTATCTTCCATCTTTGTAATTTCATATTGGGTTCTTTTACGTTACTTAGCCATACAAGTGGCCTATGATCGCTTAATATTTCAAACTTTCTACCGAATAGGTAAGACCTGAAATATTTTGTTGCCCATACTATAGCTAATAGTTCTTTTTCTATTGCTGAGTAATTGAGTTCGTGTTCGTTAAGAGTTCTGCTTGCATAGCAGATGGGTTTATGCTCTTGAGATAATACAGCACCTATAGCTATATTACTCGCATCTGTTGTTAATGAAAATTTCTTTTCGAAGTTAGGGTATATTAGTATTGGATCAGACGTGATAAGTACTTTTAGTTTTTCGAAAGCGGACATGTAATCGGTATCTTCTGTATTGATTATTGCTCCTTTTTTTAACTTGAGTGTCATTGGTTTTGCTATTTTTGCAAAATTGGGGATGAACTTACGGTAAAATCCGCAGAGTCCAAGAAAAGACTTTATTCCTTTTGTGATTTTAGGAATGGGAAAATTAACAATTGCGTTTATTTTGTTGGGGTTCGGTTTTATACCGTCTGTTGTGATAATGTGACCAAGAAACTCAGTTTCTTTCTTTAGAAATTCACATTTGTCAAGTTGCAATTTTAAGTTAGCTGATCGTAGCTTTTCGAATACTCTTTTCAATGATATTATGTGTTCCTCTAATGAAGTGGAATAAATGATAATATCATCTAAGTAAACTAGACAATCCTTGTAGATTAAATCTTCTAGGAGGTTGCTCATGCAACGTTGAAAAGTTGCTGGTGCATTTTTCAGACCAAAGGGCATACGAAGATATTCGTAATGTCCGTGTTTTGTTGAAAATGCTGTTTTGGATATTGATTGCGGGTCCATTTGAATTTGATGGAAACCTTTAGCTAAATCAATAGTTGAGAAATATTGACAGCGTCCAAGCTTGTCTAATATTTCGTCCATTACAGGAATAGGGAATTTGTCGTCAATGGTTATTTCATTGAGACTGCGATAGTCTATGACTAATCGAAATTTTGGTTTGCCAGAAGCATCATTTTTCTTTGGGACAATCCAGATTGGAGAACAATAAGGGGATTTAGATTTCCTAATTATATTTTGTTCTATCATTTCGTTAATTTGTTTGTTGACCTCTTGATCAAACGCTTGGGGGTATTTATAAGGTTTTTTATAAATAGGGTCTTCGTGCTTTGTAAGAATAGAATGTTTAATCGTACTTGTGAAGGTCAAATTTTCACCTTCTCTGTACTGAATATCATTGTACTCTAACAAGACATGCGAAAGTTGTTCCCTTTCTTCTGTATTCAGATGTTCCAATCTGAATACATTGGATTCTCTTAACTCGTCGTCTAAGGCGAAGTTAGAGGGTATTTCTAGAAGGACTTCTTCTATGTTTAGAGGTTCTTCCTCTATTTTAGATAGACTGGGGCACTCATTGGTAGCTTGGGACCTATCTTTTTTGAAAGAGGTTTTCTTTCTTTTTTGTGTTTTAAGAGGGGTTTCCTCTTGGTCAGATAGACTGGGGTACTCATTGGTAGCTTGGGACCTATCTTGTTGTTCGTGGGAATTCCACGTTTTAATTTCTAGGAGGGTTTTCTCCTTTTTTGGGGTAAGTAGAGGTGTTTCCTCTGTGTTAGATGACTTAGGGCACTCGTTGGTAGCCTTGGACTCATCTGTTTGGGTGTGGTCGTACCACATTTTAAATGGATATCCATTTATATTGACCGTTTGAGTTGAGTAGTTAATTTGAGCATTAGTTGACTCTAAATAATTTCTACCTAACAGTAAGTCATAATTTTCTGAGAAATTGTGAATAAAAAAGGTTTTTTTAGTAGGACATAGTTTGCTTGAATGCAATGAAACGCTTTGGTTTAATACTATAGTGTCATTTATAGTGTGGACTTTTACTTTAGAAGGCTTGGTTGGAAAATTGAAAAAATTTTGTTTCATAATATTGATAGATGAACCAGTGTCTACTAGACATCTAAGAGTAATATTATTCATTTTAATTTTTAAGAATGGGTTTCCTCTTCTTCTGAATCGCTTTCCGATTCCGAGGCTGGTTGAAGAAAATTTTCGCCTGTGTCCATTTTGTATTGGCCACTAGCATTTTCTCTTTGCCTTTTAACTGGAGGGTTTGGTGCATTGCTACCTTGTTGTTGGTAATTAAGGGAATTTTGGGCTCTACCCGAATTTAGTTTTTGTTTAAATTCATTGAAAACTTGTGGATTTGATTCCACTGGTTTGGAACTAGTGCTTGGAGAAGATTTATTTGTGACATACATTGCATTGTTCACGAAATTTTGATTTTGTCCTTTACTCTTTGAGTTTTGGGAAGGATTTGATTTAGAATTATTTTGGGGTTTTGTTCTGTCGTTGTAAGTTAATTCGTATACGTCTTCTTCTTGCGCTACTTGTTTAAGTTTGGATACAGTTGATATATCAGATCTAGCAAGAGTCATAAATAGCCTATCAGGTAACTTTCTCTTGATTACTTTTTTAATTGTAGTGTTTAACGCATTTGTGTAATATATGGTGTTATTGACATCGTTTTCTAACAGGAGTTTGTTTGATATTATAAATGACTTAGTTTCTAAATCTTCAACGAACTTACGGATAGTTCCGGGGAAAGGTGTGTTGTAAAGACGTCGTAACAACTCCTCACATGGTGTTTGGGTTTTGTACTCGTCGATAAGGGCACTCCTTAGGTCTGGCCAGCTTCTGGCTCCTGAAAGTTGGGATACGCGTTGGGCATCTCCTGTGAGTTGCATCTCGATGGCACTGAAGAACACATGCTTCTGTCTGGTGTCACTTGTTGGGTATAGTTGGAGTATGAACTCGATCCTTTTGATGAAGGCACTGAGCTCTTGCGTGTTTCCGTTAAATACAGGTATTTGTCTTACTTGACCTAATGCCTGATTAAGGTGGGGCTCCGACAACAGTTGAACTTGTTCGGTTGCCATTGTTATTTTGTTTTAGCAGGGTTTGTTTGGTTTTTTGGTTGTTTTTACACTTTTATTGTTTTTGGTTGTTTTTACACTTTTATTGTTTTTGGTTGTTTTTACACTTTTATTGTTCTTGCAGTAGATTGACTATTGTATGTCAATCACCGTAAGTTCTTTGGCGAATAAAACGATTTTATTGTATTACGAGGTCAAGTTTACTTTAGCGCCGATTCGCGTGGTTCAATCACAAAAAGATACGCTTGGTCGTACAAGGATATTTTATCACTAGATTGATATCGGTAAACGAGTCGCACAACTTTTCCGTTTTATCCTACCGGCTGCGCCATTAACGAATTCAGACCGAGGGTTTAATAAAAAAAAAAAAAAACACAGTTGTTTTCTTAGTTTTTTTTTTTAATTAAACTAGAGCCATCAGATTATCTTCGGTTGATAATAGACTTTAGTGAGCTATCGCGGTTGATAGCGTACTCGGTGATCGGCATTAAGCTGAATTAAACTGAAAGTTTACTGAACTCTCCTGAACTGAACTGAACTAGTGCTTGGAAGCGCGCCTGGTTTTATATAGGCAGAGTGGGTGTTAAGAGAGCAAACTCTTTAAGAGAGTTTGGCTAATTTGATTCTAATGTTCTCTTTGAGAGAGTTTGGCTGATTTGATTTTGATGTTCTCTCATTGAGAGAGGGAGAGGTTCCCGATAAATAGGGGTAATTGGAGAATCCTGAGACAAGTGCCTGAGCGGAAGCTCGGGTGATAAAGTTTTGTTATTTCAGTTGGCTCGCTGTAAACATTGGGCGGAGACCCGGGTGATGAAGCTTTATTATTTCAGTTAGCTCGCTGTAAACATTGGGGTTAGCCAAGTGATTGAATTGGGGGACAATTGTTAAGGTGATCAGGTTCTATTATTTCAGTCGGCTCGCTGTAAACATTGGGGCTAGCCAAGTGGTCGAATTGGGGGACAATTATTTGGGTGATCGGGTTTCTAGATTTATGATCTGTGGGAACCAAAGTTAATCGAAGGGCTCTCGTTCTTTGATTACATATTGTACTTATACATCAATGTGTGTATGTGCGTTTTACAATAATGGTGCTTATACATTAATGTGTGTATGTGCGTTTTACAATATTGTGCGTGTGTGTGTGAGTTTGGGGAGTTTAAAGTGTGGGTGTAGAATGGATATGTCACTAGATATGTTTATACCCTTCGACCATTGAAAATGGTCAAAAAGGGTATACTAACTTTGTGCAATGTATGTAACAGGCATAAGGAGGCGTGGCAGACCCCATAAAGTATATATATTCTTGCTCAGGATCACTAACCGAGTCGATTGAGACATGTCCGTCTGTCTGAGGGAACAGATTTCAGCTATTAAAAAAGCTAGAGACATCAAATTTGGTATGGAAGTTCCTATATATAATAGGCAGATAAAGTTTATTTCAAATGTTTGATGCCACGCCCACCGCCCCCGCAAATCGGTAATTTATGATTATTAAGCAAGTTCTGCTTTGGTATGTATAATGCTAAATGCAATATGAACATAATCTCCAAATTACAATTCGATCGGACCAATAACACAGAAGTTATTCAAGTCAACGTTTTCAGTCCAAATATACGAGCAGCAGCCTGCGCGCTGCTTTCAGTAGTTGACTCCGACGTCGACGTCACTCTTAACGTGCGTCACTGTGTGAGTGTGAGCGAGAAAGCTATATGTAGTAGAAGTATTTGTGCATAATTTCTGTTTGAAATTATGAGTGTGGTTACACGTTTGTAACGGATTTTAAAAATTGGGAGAAGGGTATGCTACTGTCGGGCGTTCGACTGTAGCCCTACCCACTTGTTTTTTTAATATTTTTTGAGCAACATAATTGGGATTCCTAGTCCTGCTGCCTACGAATGGGTTCATTGTTCTAATCGTTTGGGCCAGGTCGATTGATCAATTGTAGGACTAGCTCACTTAGCCGCGAGCGTCTATGTTCCAAACTTGTTCACTTCAGTTGGGTTTGGCTGGGCTGATGACAGAGATAGATAATTGATACTGAGTTCTGGAGGGCCTCTCTGTTCTATTGCTAAAAAGTCGGGTATTATTGGCCTCTGGAAGTTAAAGTGTTGACCCTGTAATAACTCAGCAAGTTGCTCTCTAGTTATTCTACCTTCATTGTAGCTTCGCCTGAGGGAGTTAATAGAATTGTCTGAGAGAGGTGGTGGTGGGTAAGCTCGAGAGCTTGGTGCAGTATTACGTGCGGCTTCCTCTTGTGCTAACCATATAAGAGTTGGTATATGTGGTTGAGGTTGGGGACGCGGAATTAGTGCTTGTAGTGGGACTATGCTGGCCTGGAGTTGACTAGAGTATCTGGCCTTTTGAAGTTGCTCCGGCACATACTGGCTTACAATCAGCTGTCTAGCCTCATAGTTGGGATGAGTTGCGAGGGAGTTGGTCAGTCTTGAGCTGCTTGATTTGAATATATCATCAGCTGATGATATGTTGTAAACTTCACGCATAATTGCGTTCCTTGTGTACCAGCTTTCCTAGCTTTCCTGAGGATCTTGTTTTGCAGCATGTCTATTCTTTTAAATTGTGTGTTGGATGAGAGTGCTCCCCATTTTGGTATGGCGTAATGCCATACTGGGGCTATCAATTGTTTGTAGATTAGAGCCTTGCAGTTTTTTGTAAGCTTACTACGTTTGCCTAATAGCCACTAGTATTTATACCCTTCGACCATTGAAAATGGTCAAAAAGAGTATATACTAACTTTGTGCAATGTATGTAACAGGCATAAGGAGGCGTGGCAGACCCCATAAAGTATATATATTCTTGCTCAGGATCACTAGCCGAGTCGATTGAGCCATGTCCGTTTGTCTGTCCGTCTGTCCGTCTGCCCGTCTGTCCGTCTGACCGTCTGTCCATCTGTCAGTCTGAGACAACAGTTCTCAGCTATTAAGAGAGGTAGAGACACCAAATTTGGCATGAAGGTTCCTATGTTTTCCAAGCAGATGAAGTTTATTTCAAGTATTTGATGCCACGCCCACCGCCCCAGCAAATCGGTAATTTACGATTATTAAGCAAACTATTAGGCTGCAAACATAGTGCGCGCTGAGACGAAGACGAAGATGAAGACGAAGCTGAAGACGAATTGCTTGCGTTGCGAGTAAGCTAATAGGTTGCATAGTGCAAGATGAATTGGATGCGTTTTTGTTGTGTTAGTCGCAATGGATTTCTCATCGGATGATGATCTGCTAATTGAGCAGAGTTTATTTTTTAAATTAAAATTTAAAAAAGCAAATAAAAAAATTGATCCCATTAATTTGGGAAGAAAAGCATTTGGCGAATTTCATCATTTGTTTGATGAGCTGCGCCAAGATGAGAAAAAAATTTGTGGAGTACACCAGAATGAAAATGAGCACGTTTGATTATATTTAAAAAAAAATTGAACTATTAATCATTAAAAATTGTACGTATTTTAATAAAACCCCAATTATGCCTGCTGAAAGGCTAATTGTGACGTTAAGGTAAGAAATTATTTTAAATATATTTAGTTTTATTAATTTTATTTATTTTAACTTTTCATTTAATTACTTGTTTATTCACTGTCTTAACTTAATTTGAGAATGTAATTATATTTCCTGATGTAACAAAAGTGCTTGGTTCCTATGGGGATAAAGCAATATCAGAATATTGATTTGATTAAGATTCCTGTAGAGTCGGTGATGGTACAGATATCTGAATAATTTGTAAATTAAAAGAGCGCCCCATGTTGTACGCAAGATTATAGACTGCTTTTTGCATTTCTTTCATCTTTACTATTTACTTCTATCAGGGAGGCGTATTTAGAATAAATATCAATACATGATAGGAATTGTTTATTGTTTATTAAATAAAAATCCATGACATACTTGTCTCTGGGGTTGAAGGTTTCTGGGGTTGTTTCCAGGGCTAATTTTGTATTTCTATGTTCGGTTTTTGCAATGTTACAGATTTCACATTCATTTATGATATTTTGGATAAGTTTTTGATAATCGGGGTAATAATAAAGTTCTTTGAACTGAAGAGTGATTTGTTCTATGCCTGGGTGTAATAATTCTTTATGTGTTTTGAGGATAATTTCTTTAAATTGAGCATATGTTTGGATATCTATTAGTTTACCACTGGTTCTCATAGTTTTAGTGAAATTGTCGGGACTTATAATTTGAATATAAGCATTTTGAAAGATTTTAAAGTCGGCTTCATTAGGGAAGTAAATAACACTTTTCTTAGTGCAGAGGTATTCTTTAATTAAGGTTTTGGCAAGGGTGTCAGTCATTTCTTTGTAACTAATTTTTATTCTAGTTTTATGAAAGTATCTTATTATTTGGACATCGTCAAAATTATCTTTTAAGAATTCTAATTGTCTGTTGTAATAGTTGAGGGGTCTTTCGGTTAAGGAAATGTGGCTTTGATTGTCTTCTTGTGCGATATGCACAGTAGCTGCTGTGGTAATGGAAACTGGGTTATCTTCTCCTAGGAAGTTTTCTTGAATTTTAACTCTGGATAAGGCATCAGCGACATGATAAGGTAAGGAAATACCAGGTAGGTATTGGATATTATAATCATATTCATTCAACTTTATCTTCCATCTTTGTAATTTCATATTGGGTTCTTTTACGTTACTTAGCCATACAAGTGGCCTATGATCGCTTAATATTTCAAACTTTCTACCGAATAGGTAAGACCTGAAATATTTTGTTGCCCATACTATAGCTAATAGTTCTTTTTCTATTGCTGAGTAATTGAGTTCGTGTTCGTTAAGAGTTCTGCTTGCATAGCAGATGGGTTTATGCTCTTGAGATAATACAGCACCTATAGCTATATTACTCGCATCTGTTGTTAATGAAAATTTCTTTTCGAAGTTAGGGTATATTAGTATTGGATCAGACGTGATAAGTACTTTTAGTTTTTCGAAAGCGGACATGTAATCGGTATCTTCTGTATTGATTATTGCTCCTTTTTTTAACTTGAGTGTCATTGGTTTTGCTATTTTTGCAAAATTGGGGATGAACTTACGGTAAAATCCGCAGAGTCCAAGAAAAGACTTTATTCCTTTTGTGATTTTAGGAATGGGAAAATTAACAATTGCGTTTTTTATTTTTTGGGGTTCGGTTTTATACCGTCTGTTGTGATAATGTGACCAAGAAACTCAGTTTCTTTCTTTAGAAATTCACATTTGTCAAGTTGCAATTTTAAGTTAGCTGATCGTAGCTTTTCGAATACTCTTTTCAATGATATTATGTGTTCCTCTAATGAAGTGGAATAAATGATAATATCATCTAAGTAAACTAGACAATCCTTGTAGATTAAATCTTCTAGGAGGTTGCTCATGCAACGTTGAAAAGTTGCTGGTGCATTTTTCAGACCAAAGGGCATACGAAGATATTCGTAATGTCCGTGTTTTGTTGAAAATGCTGTTTTGGATATTGATTGCGGGTCCATTTGAATTTGATGGAAACCTTTAGCTAAATCAATAGTTGAGAAATATTGACAGCGTCCAAGCTTGTCTAATATTTCGTCCATTACAGGAATAGGGAATTTGTCGTCAATGGTTATTTCATTGAGACTGCGATAGTCTATGACTAATCGAAATTTTGGTTTGCCAGAAGCATCATTTTTCTTTGGGACAATCCAGATTGGAGAACAATAAGGGGATTTAGATTTCCTAATTATATTTTGTTCTATCATTTCGTTAATTTGTTTGTTGACCTCTTGATCAAACGCTTGGGGGTATTTATAAGGTTTTTTATAAATAGGGTCTTCGTGCTTTGTAAGAATAGAATGTTTAATCGTACTTGTGAAGGTCAAATTTTCACCTTCTCTGTACTGAATATCATTGTACTCTAACAAGACATGCGAAAGTTGTTCCCTTTCTTCTGTATTCAGATGTTCCAATCTGAATACATTGGATTCTCTTAACTCGTCGTCTAAGGCGAAGTTAGAGGGTATTTCTAGAAGGACTTCTTCTATGTTTAGAGGTTCTTCCTCTATTTTAGATAGACTGGGGCACTCATTGGTAGCTTGGGACCTATCTTTTTTGAAAGAGGTTTTCTTTCTTTTTTGTGTTTTAAGAGGGGTTTCCTCTTGGTCAGATAGACTGGGGTACTCATTGGTAGCTTGGGACCTATCTTGTTGTTCGTGGGAATTCCACGTTTTAATTTCTAGGAGGGTTTTCTCCTTTTTTGGGGGTAAGTAGAGGTGTTTCCTCTGTGTTAGATGACTTAGGGCACTCGTTGGTAGCCTTGGACTCATCTGTTTGGGTGTGGTCGTACCACATTTTAAATGGATATCCATTTATATTGACCGTTTGAGTTGAGTAGTTAATTTGAGCATTAGTTGACTCTAAATAATTTCTACCTAACAGTAAGTCATAATTTTCTGAGAAATTGTGAATAAAAAAGGTTTTTTTAGTAGGACATAGTTTGCTTGAATGCAATGAAACGCTTTGGTTTAATACTATAGTGTCATTTATAGTGTGGACTTTTACTTTAGAAGGCTTGGTTGGAAAATTGAAAAATTTTGTTTCATAATATTGATAGATGAACCAGTGTCTACTAGACATCTAAGAGTAATATTATTCATTTTAATTTTTAAGAATGGGTTTCCTCTTCTTCTGAATCGCTTTCCGATTCCGAGGCTGGTTGAAGAAAATTTTCGCCTGTGTCCATTTTGTATTGGCCACTAGCATTTTCTCTTTGCCTTTTAACTGGAGGGTTTGGTGCATTGCTACCTTGTTGTTGGTAATTAAGGGAATTTTGGGCTCTACCCGAATTTAGTTTTTGTTTAAATTCATTGAAAACTTGTGGATTTGATTCCACTGGTTTGGAACTAGTGCTTGGAGAAGATTTATTTGTGACATACATTGCATTGTTCACGAAATTTTGATTTTGTCCTTTACTCTTTGAGTTTTGGGAAGGATTTGATTTAGAATTATTTTGGGGTTTTGTTCTGTCGTTGTAAGTTAATTCGTATACGTCTTCTTCTTGCGCTACTTGTTTAAGTTTGGATACAGTTGATATATCAGATCTAGCAAGAGTCATAAATAGCCTATCAGGTAACTTTCTCTTGATTACTTTTTTAATTGTAGTGTTTAACGCATTTGTGTAATATATGGTGTTATTGACATCGTTTTCTAACATGAGTTTGTTTGATATTATAAATGACTTAGTTTCTAAATCTTAAACGAACTTACGGATAGTTCCGGGGAAAGGTGTGTTGTAAAGACGTCGTAACAACTCCTCACATGGTGTTTGGGTTTTGTACTCGTCGATAAGGGCACTCCTTAGGTCTGGCCAGCTTCTGGCTCCTGAAAGTTGGGATACGCGTTGGGCATCTCCTGTGAGTTGCATCTCGATGGCACTGAAGAACACATGCTTCTGTCTGGTGTCACTTGTTGGGTATAGTTGGAGTATGAACTCGATCCTTTTGATGAAGGCACTGAGCTCTTGCGTGTTTCCGTTAAATACAGGTATTTGTCTTACTTGACCTAATGCCTGATTAAGGTGGGGCTCCGACAATAGTTGAACTTGTTCGGTTGCCATTGTTATTTTGTTTTAGCAGGGTTTGTTTGGTTTTTTGGTTGTTTTTACACTTTTATTGTTTTTGGTTGTTTTTACACTTTTATTGTTTTTGGTTGTTTTTACACTTTTATTGTTCTTGCAGTAGATTGACTATTGTATGTCAATCACCGTAAGTTCTTTGGCGGATAAAACGATTTTATTGTATTACGAGGTCAAGTTTACTTTAGCGCCGATTCGCGTGGTTCAATCACAAAAAGATACGCTTGGTCGTACAAGGATATTTTATCACTAGATTGATATCGGTAAACGAGTCGCACAACTTTTCCGTTTTATCCTACCGGCTGCGCCATTAACGAATTCAGACCGAGGGTTTAATAAAAAAAAACAAAAACACAGTTGTTTTCTTAGTTTTTTTATTTAATTAAACTAGAGCCATCAGATTATCTTCGGTTGATAATAGACTTTAGTGAGCTATCGCGGTTGATAGCGTACTCGGTGATCGGGATTAAGCTGAATTAAACTGAAAGTTTACTAAACTCTCCTGAACTGAACTGAACTAGTGCTTGGAAGCGCGCCTGGGTTTATATAGGCAGAGTGGGTGTTAAGAGAGCAAACTCTTTAAGAGAGTTTGGCTAATTTGATTCTAATGTTCTCTTTGAGAGAGTTTGGCTGATTTGATTTTGATGTTCTCTCATTGAGAGAGGGAGAGGTTCCCGATAAATAGGGGTAATTGGAGAATCCTGAGACAAGTGCCTGAGCGGAAGCTCGGGTGATAAAGTTTTGTTATTTCAGTTGGCTCGCTGTAAACATTGGGCGGAGACCCGGGTGATGAAGCTTTATTATTTCAGTTAGCTCGCTGTAAACATTGGGGTTAGCCAAGTGATTGAATTGGGGGACAATTGTTAAGGTGATCAGGTTCTATTATTTCAGTCGGCTCGCTGTAAACATTGGGGCTAGCCAAGTGGTCGAATTGGGGGACAATTATTTGGGTGATCGGGTTTCTAGATTTATGATCTGTGGGAACCAAAGTTAATCGAAGGGCTCTCGTTCTTTAATTACATATTGTACTTATACATCAATGTGTGTATGTGCGTTTTACAATAATGGTGCTTATACATTAATGTGTGTATGTGCGTTTTACAATATTGTGCGTGTGTGTGTGAGTTTGGGGAGTTTAAAGTGTGGGTGTAGAATGGATATGTCACTAGATATGTTTATACCCTTCGACCATTGAAAATGGTCAAAAAGGGTATACTAACTTTGTGCAATGTATGTAACAGGCATAAGGAGGCGTGGCAGACCCCATAAAGTATATATATTCTTGCTCAGGATCACTAGCCGAGTCGATTGAGACATGTCCGTCTGTCTGAGGGAACAGATTTCAGCTATTAAAAAAGCTAGAGACATCAAATTTGGTATGGAAGTTCCTATATATAATAGGCAGATAAAGTTTATTTCAAATGTTTGATGCCACGCCCACCGCCCCCGCAAATCGGTAATTTACTTTTTTTTTTTTTTTTTTTTTTTTTATTAATTAATTTATCATTATTTTAATTAATTAAATATTTTTTTTTTTCTTTTTTAATTCAAAAACCCCCCCCCCTGTTTTTTTTTTTTAATTTTTCACTTACCTTTACTTTCTTTTTTTTTGGTTTTTTGGGGGGAGTGGGAAAGATATTTTTATTTTTTTTTTTTTTTTTTTTTTTTTATTTTTTTTTTTTTTTTTTTTTTTTTTTTTTATTTTTTATAAATGGGGGGGGGGGGGGTTTGTTTGTGTGGGGGGGTTTTGGCCCTCCCCCCCTTTTTTTTTATTTTTTTTTAGAACATAATTGGGAATCCTAGTCCTGCTGCCTACGAATGGGTTCGTTGTTCTAATCGTTTGGGCTAGGTCGATTGATCAATTGTAGGACTAGCTCACTTAGCCGCGAGCGTCTATGTTCCAAACTTGTTGACGTCAGTCGGGTTTGGCTGGGCTGATGACTTGACAGAGATAGATTATTGATACTGAGTTCTGGAGGGCCTCTCTGTTCTATTACTAGAAAGTCAGGTATTACTAGCCTCTGGACGTTATAGTGTTGGCCCTGCAATAGCTCAGCAAGTTGCCCTCTAGTTATTCTACCTTCATTGTAGCTTCGCCTGAGGGAGTTAGTAGTATTGACTGAGAGAGGTGGTGGTGGGTAAGCTCGAGAGCTTGGTGCAGTATTGCGTGCGGCTTCCTCTTGTGCTAGCCTTATAAGTGTTGGTATATGTGGTTGAGGTTGGGGACGCGGGATTAGTGCTTGTAGTGGGACTATGCTGGCCTGGAGTTGACTAGAGTATCTGGCTCTTTGAAGTCGCTCCGGCACATACGGGCTTACAATCAACTGTCTAGCCTCATAGTTAGGATGAGTTGCGAGGGTATTAGTCAGTCTTGAGCTGCTTGATTTGAATATATCATCAGCTGATGATATGTTGTAAACTTCACGCATAATTGTATTTCTTGTGTACCAAACAGTGTTAGTAGTTTTTCTGAGGATCTTGTTTTGCAGCATGTCTATTCTTTTAAACTGAGTGTTGGAGTGGTTTTTTTTTTTTTTTTTTTGTTTTTTGGCTTTTTTGGGTTTTTTTTTTTTTTTTGTTTTTGGGCTTTTTTTTTTTTTTTAATTTTTTTTACTTTTTTTTAAGTAATTTTTTTTTTTTTCTTCTTTGAAAATAAAAAAAAAAAAAAAAAATAATTTAAATTTTTGTAATGTAAGTAAAAGAAAAGGGGGGGGGGGGGGGCCCCCAAAAAATAATATTTTTTTGCTCAGGATCACTAGCCGAGTCGATTGAGCCATGTCCGTCTGTCTGTCCGTCTGTCCGTCTGCCCGTCTGTCCGTCTGACCGTCTGTCCATCTGTCAGTCTGAGACAACAGTTCTCAGCTATTAAGAGGGTAGAGACACCAAATTTGGCATGAAGGTTCCTATGTTTTCCAAGCAGATGAAGTTTATTTCAAGTATTTGATGCCACGCCCACCACCCCAGCAAATCGGTAATTTACGATTATTAAGCAAACTATTAGGCTGCAAACATAGTGCGCGCTGAGACGAAGACGAAGATGAAGACGAAGCTGAAGACGAATTGCTTGCGTTGCGAGTAAGCTAATAGGTTGCATAGTGCAAGATGAATTGGATGCGTTTTTGTTGTGTTAGTCGCAATGGATTTCTCATCGGATGATGATCTGCTAATTGAGCAGAGTTTATTTTTTAAATTAAAATTTAAAAAAGCAAATAAAAAAATTCATCCCATTAATTTGGGAAGAAAAGCATTTGGCGAATTTCATCATTTGTTTGATGAGCTGCGCCAAGATGAGAAAAAATTTGTGGAGTACACCAGAATGAAAATGAGCACGTTTGATTATATTTAAAAAAAAATTGAACTATTAATCATTAAAAATTGTACGTATTTTAATAAAACCCCAATTATGCCTGCTGAAAGGCTAATTGTGACGTTAAGGTAAGAAATTATTTTAAATACGAGGGTCGTTTGATAAGTCCGTGACTTTTTGAATAAAATATATTTTTTTCGTCAAAGAAGCGTTTTATTTCTCAACATAATCTCCTTTTAGCTCTATACATTTAGTCCAGCGTTTTTCCAATTTTTTTATTCCTTCCAAATAATAGGTTTTCTCAAGGCCCTCAAAATAGTCGTTTGTTTCTGTGATGACCTCTTCATTTGACCCGAATCTCTTACCGCCGAGCCATTTCTTCATGTTTGGAAACAAAAAATAGTCACAGGGGGCTAAATCTGGAGAATATGCTGGATGGGGTAGCAGTTCGTAGCCCAATTTATGAAATTTTGCCATGCTGACTACACACGTGTGCACCCGTGCATTGTCCTGATGGAACAGCACTTTTTTTTCGCCAAATGCGGTCGTTTCTGCTTCAAATCAATATCGAATCTGTCCAAAAGCTCTGAATAATATTCGCCGGTGATCGTTTTACCCTTTTCAAGGTAATCGATGTGAATGATACCTTGTGCATCCCAAAAAACTGTGGCCATGACCTTGTTGGCCGACAGACCCACCTTGGCCTTCTTTGGTGCACGTTCACCCGGAGAAACCCACTGTCTTGATTGTTCTTTGGTCTCTGGTGTGGTGTGGTGGATCCATGTTTCGTCTACGGTAACGAAACGGCGCAAAAATTCGTTTGGATTGCGGTTGAACATCGCCAAACACTCCTTTGAAATGGTCACACGGTTGCGCTTATGGTCGTGTGTGAGCAATCGCGGCACCCATCGCGCGGAAAGCTTTTTCATGTCCAAATATTCATGTAAAATGTGATGTACCCGTTCAGTTGAGATGCCTACAGCCTCAGCTACCTCACGCACTTTCATTCTCCGATCATCCAATATCATTCCATGGATTTTGTCGACGATTTCTGGCATGACGACCTCTTTTGGGCGACCTGAACGTTCGGCATCACTTGTACTGGTACGACCACAACGGAACTCAGTAAACCATTTCTTAACCATTGAAATTGATGGTGCAGAGTCCCCATAATATTTATCAAGTCTTTCCTTGGTTTCGGTGATGGATTTTTTACGCAAAAAATAATGCTTAATTAGCACACGAAATTCACTTTTTTCCATTTTCGTTAAAATTCACGAGATCGTCTGCTTTCAATGCCTATAAAACGCAAACCAAAAACGCAGCTTTCTCAAAATTTTACAGTCAGCTGTTAATCGATAACTGCTGACAGGAGCAGTGTTGTATTTAGAGCAGGTGCGCGGCAAATACAAAAAGTCACGGACTTATCAAACGACCCTCGTATATTTAGTTTTATTAATTTTATTTATTTTAACTTTTCATTTAATTACTTGTTTATTCACTGTCTTAACTTAATTTGAGAATGTAATTATATTTCCTGATGTAACAAAAGTGCTTGGTTCCTATGGGGATAAAGCAATATCAGAATATTGATTTGATTAAGATTCCTGTAGAGTCGGTGATGGTACAGATATCTGAATAATTTGTAAATTAAAAGAGCGCCCCATGTTGTACGCAAGATTATAGACTGCTTTTTGCATTTCCATTCTGCACAAAAGCTTCGTTTGCGGATCCATTTTTTTAACGTGTGGCAATAGGCTCACAAAAAAAGCCATGTCTTCATCGTCGGCTGGAATCTTGTTTTTTGTTTTCTGTTCTAACTGCTCCAACTTCTTTTTTTCGATGTTGAGCATTTCACCTTCTATGTTATTATGACGCCGTTTAAGATTTCTAGGAGGATGATGTGGGGTGGACGTTTGCACTTCAAACGTACTTATGTCGCTTTCTTCCTCATATTGCGGCACCTCAATATCTACACAATTAACATCTTCGCCAATATTATCTTGTACTTCATTGTTTTTTTGGCGACATAAATTTCCGGAAGACTGGCGACACTTTATCTGGTCCTTTATAAACATCATGGACTCGAAATGACTCCATTGAGAACACATCCCGTTGACTGCATCAGGGCCAGCGTCGCCAGAACGGTTCGGTGGACATTTCCTTAATTCAGCTCGAAACGTGTCCCTCAATTGTTTCCATTTTTTTTACAAAGTCATAGCTAAAAAATACATATTAAAATGTCATTAGTTGCAAAACATTGTTTTTAATTGATCAGTATTGGAATCTTTGGGAATTTCCAAATTGTGTTGGATCTATTGATGGAAAGCACATACGTCTCAAATGCCCAGCGAATTCAGGATCAATGTTTTATAATTATAAACAAATTTTCTCAATAGTGCTGCAGGCAGTCGCTGACGCAAAATGTAAATTTGTTACTATCGAAGTTGGTGGTTACGGACGTCAGAGTGATGGTGTAACTTTTGATTCCTCAGCGATTTACACAATGAAAAATTCTGGAGATTTACAGTTTCCGAAGGATTCTTATTTGCCCAATACCACAATATCTATGCCATATGTGTTGCTTGCAGATGAAGCTTATCCGCTTTTGGACTGGGTCCTTCGACCAAATGCCAGAAGAAATCTAACATTGGAAAATTAATATTTTAATAGTCGTTTGTCCAGAGCGCGAAGGTGTGTGGAATGTGCATTTGGTATAATTAACTCCAAATGAAGAATATTATGGAAGCCAATTGAAACGACACCATCTAACGCAGAAATTATTGTTAAAGCAATTTGTATACTGCATAATACAATGTTAGATTTAGAAGATCTGGACACGCACATGACAGAGGGAGAAAAATTTATAAGCAACAAATCAAAAAATATATTGAAAAGTTCAAAGAAAAGAGGTCGATTCATCAGAGACACGTTTCGTACTTATGTTTGCAGCCATAGAAATGCTGATATTTATTATGTATTTCATTTTGATTAAAATTAATTAAATTACTTACCATCAACATTCAATTCGTTTGAAATTTCGTTCCAATTTTGGTCAATTATTTGCCTATTGTGGTAGAGTTTATTTTGCTGGTCCCATAAACAGCGTTTTTTAAATACTGCTGCAATTAATTCTTCGTTAATTGCAGACATTTTCACAAAACATGTGCGTCCGTCAAATCACAAAAACCAACTGTGCAAATTCTAGCATGTTCGGCGCCAAAGCATAGTCAGACCAAATCGAAAACCAACGGTAAAATAGCAAGCGATTCGTCTTCAAAATCAGTACAGCAGCGTTTGAAGCTGATTGCTTGCGTTTCGTCTTCATCTTCATCTTCGTCTTCGTCTCAGCACGCACTATGCTTGCGGGCGAGCGAATTCATATGATTTGTTCTGCACTGTTTTTCGTCTTCAGCTTCGTCTTCATCTTCGTCTTCGTCTCAGCGCGCACTATGTTTGCAGCCTTAGGCTTAAAAACCATTTATATGTAGATCTTAAGAACATTATGGAATGAATATTCAAATGAAGCGGAACCTTCTCCGCTTCATTAATAAATGCCTAAAACCAAAAATCATTAAGTGTTTTAACATTTAATTACAGTAAACCATAAAAAAAGTAAAGAAGGGACACAGTAAGCAGAATAGACAAGAGTCGTTAGCATAAGTTAGAACGAGAGAGAGATATGTGAATTTTTAGCGCGTTCTAAGATTTTTACGCAGACACACCAGCTTCAACTGCTTCTAATTTAGTTAAGACGTTCGTTAAAAATGCACTGACCTGCCTCACGTTTTGTGTATTGCCTCACACGCTTGTATGTATACATGTTTGAGCTTCATATTGTATGCATGCATGTATTGTATGCATGCACGCATAAGTACACCATGCAAAACATCTTAAAATGCAAATATAACACTTAATATAACATTGATTAGATAAATATTAATAAATGGGAAATAATTCAAAAATGTATATGCTTTATAAATATAAATGTAAAACAAGTGGGTAGAGCTACAGTCGAACGACCGACAGTAGGATACCAATTTTTAAATCCGTTACAAACGTGTAACCACACTCATAATTTCAAACAGAAATTTTGTACAAATACTTCCCTACATATAGCTTTCTCGCTCACAATCACACAGCGACGCACGTTAAGAGTGACGTCGACGTCGACGTCAACTGCTAAAGTAGGGCGCAGGCTGCTGCTCGTACATTTGTACTGAAAACGTTAACTTGAATAACTTCTGTGTTATTGATACGATCAGATTTTAATTTAGAAAATATGTTCGTTTGGCATATAGCCTTATAAATAATAAAGCAGAACTTTATAAGTTTAATAGTTTGCTTAATAATCACAAATTACCTATTTGCGGGGGCGGTGGGCGTGGCATTAAATATTTAACATAAACTTCATCTACTTGGGAAATTAAGGAACCTACATACCAAATTTGTTGTCTCTAGCTTTTTTAATAGCTGAGATCTGTTGTCTCAAACAGACAGACGGACAGACGGTCAGACGGAGAGACGGACGGACATGGCTCAATCGACTCGGCTAGTGATCCTGAGCAAGAATATATACACTTTATGGGGTCTGCCTTATGCCTGTTACCATTTTTAATGATCGAAGGGTATAAAAATATAAAATACTACAAAACATATACAAATTAAAATAGGTACATTTTTTTAGCAGTGGGGATTCGAACCCTGGCCGGAACTTATCCTTTAAAATGCAACCCGATCGGATAATAAACATAGAAGTACGCAAGCTAACGTGTTCTATTGATTTGTGATGCCTTGCCAGCAAGCTGCTGCCAGCCATGTGCGTTTTCGATCTTTTTAATGCGAAAATGGTTATATGTGTGTATAAGATCGAAATAGTAACTTAGCCGAACAGACAGTAGTTGCGGCGATTGTTAAATGTGTTGAGCAGCCGACCATCAAGGGCCATCAAGGGATCGATGTCCGTCCGTCAGTCCGTCCGTCCGTCCTATCGGCCGATTTTTGTTGTTTTTCAAGATATTGCAACAAGATTTGGCAAATCTTATTCTTATTACGTTCTTAATGTGCCGTCAATATTGTATCAAAATCGGATCACTATAACATATAGCTGCCATAGGAACACTCAGGGTTTTTGTATGCAAACCTATTTTGTTTTTGGAAATATCGCACATTATCAATACTTTTAAATGTTATATAGTTACCCGCCTTTTGTTTTTCCATATTAATAATCCAGACGTTTATATTCTATGGGTGATAAAGGAACAATCAGTTAGTCCGTCTGTCTGTTGCAACCCAAAATAGATACACAGCTATTGAGCTATCTTCATGAAACTTGACTCACAAGATTGTTGTACAAGACAATATGACACATTTGAGCTAATGCAATCTAAATATGCAATTTTAGCGTGCGCAGAGGACAGCGACGGTGGTTTAGTTGTTCGGATGAGGGACTCCTATGCAAAAGCCCAGGGTTCGAATCTCCACGGCAAAAAAAAAAAAGAATTTTTTTATGTTTTGTTGTATTTTATATTTGTTTACATTTATATTTTTAAAGCATATACATTTTTGAATTATTTCCTATTTATTAATAATTATCTAATAAATGTTATACAAAGTGTTAAATTTTGACTTTAAAGATGTTTTGCATGCTGCACTTATGTGTGCAAGTATAAAATACATGCATGCGAAGCTCACACATTCATACATACATGCGTGTGCACGTGTGCACCACACCGCAAACTCGTTAGAGTTTACGCTCACACTCGCTTGCCAACTGGCGCTTCACTCACGACGTGCAGAAATTGCCCGTGGCCGCAGGTTCTTTCGCCTGCACTCCCGCAAGTCGCTCCGTGGTGATTGCACCACACCGCAAACTCGTTAGAATACACGCTCACACCTGCTTGCCAACTGACGTACGCTCACGACACGAACTGTGCGTGTGTACAGAAGTCGCTTACTGGTCAGCGGAGCACCGGCATACCAGAAGGCGCGATTTCTACACTTACATACTCACACCGGCACACACGTACACGACACTTTTCCTGGTTATATTTTAATACTCGTAATATTGGGTTTTCGTTTAAATATTGCATAGCAGGGTTTTCTTTTATTTCATGGTTCATCTGTACTAATTCTTATTCTAGCTAGTCCCTGCCTACTTCGCACCCTTACGTCTAGCTCTAGTTTGGCTTCGTTACTTATTTTATTATGGTTCGCTGCTGCGAACATGTCGCCTCTGCTGCGTACATGTCTCCGCTGCTTGCCTGTCGTCGCTGCTTGCCTAGCGCAGCAAATACAACCAACAACAACACTGGACAAAAACAACAACACAAATATTTATGTACTTTTGCCATAACATACAGATTACATATACCTTCATCTTTGTTTTCCATACTAAATACATATATTTAACTGCATAAAAACATACGCACACTGATCGATTGCAGAAGTAAAATTTTCGCGGTAACTTTTACAATCAAAATCTGCTTGCCATAAGCCGACTTTAAGAGGCTGCCACATAAAGAGAGCTGCCATCCAAGAAAATGAAAATTTTTTTCAAGCTTCCTGAAGTGTTTACTATTAATAAATAACAAGATTTTTTTAATATTCTACCATAAATTTTTTGACTTTATGCCACTTTTTTGGGAAAATCGCCCAATGTGCATTGCACAAAGTTAGTATACCCTTTTTTGACCATTTTCAATATATAGTATATATTCTTGCTCAGGATCACTAGCCGAGTCGATTGAGCCATGTCCGTCTGTCTGTCCGTCTGTCCGGCTGTCCGTCTGTCCGTCTGTCTGTTTGGGACAACGGATCTTAGCTATTAAAAGAGCTAGAGACACCAAATTTGGCATGGAGGTTCCCATATTTCCCATGCAGATGAAGTTTATTTCAAATGTTTGATGCCACGCCCACCGCCCCCGCAAATCGGTAATTTGTGATTCTTAAGCAAAGTATTCAACTTATAAAGTTCTGCTTTGGTGTGTATAAAGCTGAATGCAATATGAACATAATCTCCAAATTACAATGCGATCTGATCAATAACACAGGAGTTATTCTAGTCAACGTTTTCAATATAAATGTACGAGCAGCATCCTGCGCACTGCTTTGAGCAATTGGCGTCGACGTCGACGTTGCGTCGTGTCGCTTTACTCTTTACGCGCGTCGCTGTATGAGTGCGAGCGAGTAAGGTAAATGTAGTGTAGTTACACATTTATGACAGATTTAGAAAATTGGGAGAAGGGTATCTTACTGTCGAGCGCTCGACTGTAGCCATATCCACTTGTTTTTAAATTAAGATATAATTAAAATTAAAAAAAAAACGGAAACAGAAAAAATTAAAAATTATGATATTAAAATTGAATATCATAAAAAATTTAAAATTATCAAGAATATATATATATATTTTTAAATTTAAGTTTAAGTTTAAATTTAAGGTGAGAAATATAAAATAATATTTCCCGATCCAGCATTTGCTGCGAAGGATTGGGGAAAACCCAGTAAAACCCAATCAGATCGGTAGATTAGTATTAGTTGTTGTTAATTGTTGTTAGGTGGTTTAATACAGATAATTTAATAGATGAGAGGGACGATTCCGTGTTGATTACTCTAAAAGCTTATTATAATCAGCACAGAGAACTCTAAAAAAATCATGCAAGCTATAGTTATTATTACAGAAACCCAACGAAAGTGGTACAAAATTCCGTGTGACCCTAGAAGGAACACAAAAGTTTAGTTGGTTAAGCAGGAAAGAAGAGTCAATCTCGTATTTTATTAGTTTTATTATAACCATAACACCCAGCATAATACGACGGTTAGTTAAGGAGGGTAGGTTAGCAGGAGTCGGCTTGAGTAAGGTGGTAAATCTATGCTAGAAACCCAGTTAAAACGACGCAAAGCAAAGAGCAAAAATTGTTTTTGGAGAGACTCAATTCTGTCTTGATGGACCTGGTATTGAGGAGACCATACACAGGATCCATACTCCAAAATTGGGCGAACAAGAGAAGTGAATAACAATTTTGTCGTATAAGGGTCTTCGAATTCTTTAGCCCATCTTTTAATGAAGCCAAGAGCCCGATACGCCTTATTGACAATGTGTGTTATATGGCAATCAAATTTCAACTTATGATCAAAAAGAATTCCAAGATCTATTACTTCAAAAATTCTGTGAAGTGGAAATTGATCAAGGGTATAGTTGACAACGTGAAAATTACTTCTATAAAAAGACATGACCTTACACTTCGAACAGTTTAAATATAGCAATTTACGGCTACACCAAGTAAAAAATGAATCAATATCGACTTGAAGTGAATTAGCGGTCAGTTCATTGTATGTTAAGCAAAGTTTCACATCATCAGCATACATTAGAGTATTAGTGTTGAATTTAATATAATAAAATACGATTAAGTATTGTATATTATAAGCCAGCCCATCAACCAAATAGCGAAACACTTTTATTTTTGTTTGACACTTCAATAATTGTTTTATTTAAGCAACCGATTGAACCAACCGCACTGTCTCGTTGTCTGCAAGCATATAGACGATTGAATAGGACGATTACTCTACATCATGTGAATGCATGTGAATGGTAAAGCATGCCATGTGAATGACAAATAACGACATGGTTCTCTTAATTCACAACTATGCATTAGTGTGACTTTTGTATTTTCAACACTCCACCTCAAAAATCACAATGATACAAACTGATTAAAAATTAATGAAATGAAAAATTACTTTCAGACGAGTGCATGCGTTTTTTAATGTTTGTATTCTTATTCTTTTCTTTTTTTCTCTGAGGCTACTTTTATTGAACCAGCATTTGTTGCAAAGAATTGGGGAAACCCAGTAAAACCCAATTCGTTCAATCAAATAAAAATTTAACAAAATTCACTTAAATAAACATAGTAATAGTTAGTCTTGTAATTGTTTTGGTTTGATTATGGTTATAATTATATAAAAGATTCAGACTTCATATACAAATTCATTTTGCTCATTTAGATTATTTTGATCATTCAAAATTCAATAAGATAAACATAGTAATGATTAGACTAGTAATTGTTTCATTTGATTATGGATACATATATAAAAGATTTAGACTTTATATAAAAATTCATTTTGCTCACTTAGATTATTTTGCTCATTCAAGATTCGGTAAGCCCCAGTTGGTCTCGTAGTACAATGAATCTGGCAGTTGGAAGTGGCTTTGTCAAAATATCAGACAATTGTAAATCTGTGGAGAGATACTTAACACAAATTAGTTTGTTTTCAATTTGTTCTCTGGTAAAATGATATTTTATATCTATGTGCTTAGTTCTCTTGTGGCATGTGGGATTATTGGCTATACTTATACAACCTTGCTTATCCTCGAAAATAACTATTGGACCATTTAATTATAATTTCATTTCATTTGTTAATGATTTTAGCCATAATGCTTTCCTTACTCCTTCGAATAAGGCCATATATTCAGCTTCGGTAGATGAAGCAGCCACAGATTTTTGTTTCATAGTACTCCAGAAAATTGAACAATTTTCAAACATTATAAATATATACCCTGTAATACTTCTTCTGTCAGTCTCATTTCCGGGCCAATCAGAATCAACATACGCCATAAGAATTTTATTTACTTTCGAATTCCTTTTAAATGATAACTTTAAATTGACAGTTCCTTTTAGATATTTTATAATTCTTTTAAGACATTGCCATAATTCTTTATATTGTAGTTAGTATGTCGACTTAAGACACTTATCGATGTACTTTAATCCGGTCGGGTACATAACATTACGTACATTAAACAAACAATCAAATTCCTACATGGTGCTTCATATGACTCTTCTACTTGCAAAGCCTCTTAATTTTTTTTGCTTGGAAGTGGAGTCCCAACTGGATTACAATCTTCCATATTGAATTTTTTTAAAACATTTTTATACCCTTCGACCATTGAAAATGGTCAAGAAAGGGTATACTAACTTTGTGCAATGTATGTAACTGGCATGACGAGGCGTAGCAGACCCCATAAAGTATATATATTCTTACTCAGCATCACTAGCCGAGTCGATTGAGACATGTCCATCTGTCTGTCCGTCTGTCTGTCTGTTTGTTTGAGACAACAGATCTCAGTTATTACTTTATAAGTTTAATAGTTTGCTTAATAATCACAAATTACCTATTTGCGGGGGCGGTGGGCGCGGCATTAAATATTTAACATAAACTTCATCTACTTGGGAAATTAAGGAACCTACATACCAAATTTGTTGTCTCTAGCTTTTTTAATAGCTGAGATCTGTTGTCTCAAACAGACAGACGGACAGACGGTCAGACGGAGAGACGGACGGACATGGCTCAATCGACTCGGCTAGTGATCCTGAGCAAGAATATATACACTTTATGGGGTCTGCCTTATGCCTGTTACCATTTTTAATGATCGAAGGGTATAAAAATATAAAATACTACAAAACATATACAAATTAAAATAGGTACATTTTTTTAGCAGTGGGGATTCGAACCCTGGCCGGAACTTATCCTTTAAAATGCAACCCGATCGGATAATAAACATAGAAGTACGCAAGCTAACGTGTTCTATTGATTTGTGATGCCTTGCCAGCAAGCTGCTGCCAGCCATGTGCGTTTTCGATCTTTTAATGCGAAAATGGTTATATGTGTGTATAAGATCGAAATAGTAACTTAGCCGAACAGACAGTAGTTGCGGCGATTGTTAAATGTGTTGAGCAGCCGACCATCAAGGGCCATCAAGGGATCGATGTCCGTCCGTCAGTCCGTCCGTCCGTCCTATCGGCCGATTTTTGTTGTTTTTCAAGATATTGCAACAAGATTTGGCAAATCTTATTCTTATTACGTTCTTAATGTGCCGTCAATATTGTATCAAAATCGGATCACTATAACATATAGCTGCCATAGGAACACTCAGGGTTTTTGTATGCAAACCTATTTTGTTTTTGGAAATATCGCACATTATCAATACTTTTAAATGTTATATAGTTACCCGCCTTTTGTTTTTCCATATTAATAATCCAGACGTTTATATTCTATGGGTGATAAAGGAACAATCAGTTAGTCCGTCTGTCTGTTGCAACCCAAAATAGATACACAGCTATTGAGCTATCTTCATGAAACTTGACTCACAAGATTGTTGTACAAGACAATATGACACATTTGAGCTAATGCAATCTAAATATGCAATTTTAGCGTGCGCAGAGGACAGCGACGGTGGTTTAGTTGTTCGGATGAGGGACTCCTATGCAAAAGCCCAGGGTTCGAATCTCCACGGCAAAAAAAAAAAAGAATTTTTTTATGTTTTGTTGTATTTTATATTTGTTTACATTTATATTTTTAAAGCATATACATTTTTGAATTATTTCCTATTTATTAATAATTATCTAATAAATGTTATACAAAGTGTTAAATTTTGACTTTAAAGATGTTTTGCATGCTGCACTTATGTGTGCAAGTATAAAATACATGCATGCGAAGCTCACACATTCATACATACATGCGTGTGCACGTGTGCACCACACCGCAAACTCGTTAGAGTTTACGCTCACACTCGCTTGCCAACTGGCGCTTCACTCACGACGTGCAGAAATTGCCCGTGGCCGCAGGTTCTTTCGCCTGCACTCCCGCAAGTCGCTCCGTGGTGATTGCACCACACCGCAAACTCGTTAGAATACACGCTCACACCTGCTTGCCAACTGACGTACGCTCACGACACGAACTGTGCGTGTGTACAGAAGTCGCTTACTGGTCAGCGGAGCACCGGCATACCAGAAGGCGCGATTTCTACACTTACATACTCACACCGGCACACACGTACACGACACTTTTCCTGGTTATATTTTAATACTCGTAATATTGGGTTTTCGTTTAAATATTGCATAGCAGGGTTTTCTTTTATTTCATGGTTCATCTGTACTAATTCTTATTCTAGCTAGTCCCTGCCTACTTCGCACCCTTACGTCTAGCTCTAGTTTGGCTTCGTTACTTATTTTATTATGGTTCGCTGCTGCGAACATGTCGCCTCTGCTGCGTACATGTCTCCGCTGCTTGCCTGTCGTCGCTGCTTGCCTAGCGCAGCTGCCTGCATAGCGTCGCTGCTGGCTTAGCGTCGCTGCCTGTCTGGCCCCGCTGCCCAAAAATTGGTCGCGAGCCGTCTGTGCACAAGCTCTGGGTGCCCAAATGCGCGAGCTCTGGGTACCGAGGTATCGTTGCCTGTGCAAGTGTTCGACTGTGCGCGAGCTCTGGGTACCGAGGTACCGTTGCCTGAGCAAGTGTTCGACTGAGCGCGTTGTCCGTTGTCTCAAACAAACAGACGGACAGCAGGACAGACGGACAGACGGACAGACGGACAGACAGACGGACATGTCTCAATCGACTCGGCTAGTGATCCTGAGCAAGAATATATATACTTTGTGGGGTCTGCCACGCCTCCTTATGCCTATTACATACATTGCACTATGGGCGATTTGTCGATTTTGGCGGCATAAAGCCTAAAAATAAAGCTAGAGACATAATTTTTTTTTTTAAATGTTCGTTATATTTAACTCTAATTTCGGAATTTTTTTTCGACATTTGGGTCACCTCTTTTTTTCCGCATATGTGTAGGCCGCCACTAATATATGTTCAACTAAAATTGAAACAAAATGAAAAGCTTTATCTTATTATACTTAGACATAATATTCAATAAAAAAGATAACATATTTTTATTCATATATGTAGTTATATTATTACAAACTTTAAAAATAAGCAGTTAAAAATCGCTCGCTGTTGGTAATCGCAACAACAACTACAAGTGCATTTTTTGTATAAACGGGGGAAAACGGGGAAATGAGATTTTTACCAAATGAAAATAGACATTTAAGTTAGTATCTTGCCATTATTTGTTGCCTGCTCTGCCTTGCTCTTGATATAGAAATACCTCATGGAACACGATTAAAATTGTTAAAATTTTAGTTCAAATACAACCAACAACAACACTGGACAAAAACAACAACACAAATATTTATGTACTTTTGCCATAACATACAGATTACATATACCTTCATCTTTGTTTTCCATACTAAATACATATATTTAACTGCATAAAAACATACGCACACTGATCGATTGCAGAAGTAAAATTTTCGCGGTAACTTTTACAATCAAAATCTGCTTGCCATAAGCCGACTTTAAGAGGCTGCCACATAAAGAGAGCTGCCATCCAAGAAAATGAAAATTTTTTCAAGCTTCCTGAAGTGTTTACTATTAATAAATAACAAGATTTTTTTAATATTCTACCATAAATTTTTTGACTTTATGCCACTTTTTTGGGAAAATCGCCCAATGTGCATTGCACAAAGTTAGTATACCCTTTTTTGACCATTTTCAATATATAGTATATATTCTTGCTCAGGATCACTAGCCGAGTCGATTGAGCCATGTCCGTCTGTCTGTCCGTCTGTCCGGCTGTCCGTCTGTCCGTCTGTCTGTTTGGGACAACGGATCTTAGCTATTAAAAGAGCTAGAGACACCAAATTTGGCATGGAGGTTCCCATATTTCCCATGCAGATGAAGTTTATTTCAAATGTTTGATGCCACGCCCACCGCCCCCGCAAATCGGTAATTTGTGATTCTTAAGCAAAGTATTCAACTTATAAAGTTCTGCTTTGGTGTGTATAAAGCTGAATGCAATATGAACATAATCTCCAAATTACAATGCGATCTGATCAATAACACAGGAGTTATTCTAGTCAACGTTTTCAATATAAATGTACGAGCAGCATCCTGCGCACTGCTTTGAGCAATTGGCGTCGACGTCGACGTTGCGTCGTGTCGCTTTACTCTTTACGCGCGTCGCTGTATGAGTGCGAGCGAGTAAGCTAAATGTAGTGTAGTTACACATTTATGACAGATTTAGAAAATTGGGAGAAGGGTATCTTACTGTCGAGCGCTCGACTGTAGCCATATCCACTTGTTTTTAAATTAAGATATAATTAAAATTAAAAAAAAACGGAAACAGAAAAAATTAAAAATTATGATATTAAAATTGAATATCATAAAAAATTTAAAATTATCAAGAATATATATATATATTTTTAAATTTAAGTTTAAGTTTAAATTTAAGGTGAGAAATATAAAATAATATTTCCCGATCCAGCATTTGCTGCGAAGGATTGGGGAAAACCCAGTAAAACCCAATCAGATCGGTAGATTAGTATTAGTTGTTGTTAATTGTTGTTAGGTGGTTTAATACAGATAATTTAATAGATGAGAGGGACGATTCCGTGTTGATTACTCTAAAAAGCTTATTATAATCAGCACAGAGAACTCTAAAAAAATCATGCAAGCTATAGTTATTATTACAGAAACCCAACGAAAGTGGTACAAAATTCCGTGTGACCCTAGAAGGAACACAAAAGTTTAGTTGGTTAAGCAGGAAAGAAGAGTCAATCTCGTATTTTATTAGTTTTATTATAACCATAACACCCAGCATAATACGACGGTTAGTTAAGGAGGGTAGGTTAGCAGGAGTCGGCTTGAGTAAGGTGGTAAATCTATGCTAGAAACCCAGTTAAAACGACGCAAAGCAAAGAGCAAAAATTGTTTTTGGAGAGACTCAATTCTGTCTTGATGGACCTGGTATTGAGGAGACCATACACAGGATCCATACTCCAAAATTGGGCGAATAAGAGAAGTGAATAACAATTTTGTCGTATAAGGGTCTTCGATTTCTTTAGCCCATCTTTTAAT
Organism: Zaprionus tsacasi; assembly: GCA_018904105.1. NCBI lineage: Eukaryota > Metazoa > Arthropoda > Insecta > Diptera > Drosophilidae > Zaprionus > Zaprionus tsacasi. The sequence continues at coordinate 217,481 of JAEIFR010000592.1, read as the reverse complement.
GAAGCCAAGAGCCCGATACGCCTTATTGACAATGTGTGTTATATGGCAATCAAATTTCAACTTATGATCAAAAAGAATTCCAAGATCTATTACTTCAAAAATTCTGTGAAGTGGAAATTGATCAAGGGTATAGTTGACAACGTGAAAATTACTTCTATAAAAAGACATGACCTTACACTTCGAACAGTTTAAATATAGCAATTTACGGCTACACCAAGTAAAAAATGAATCAATATCGACTTGAAGTGAATTAGCGGTCAGTTCATTGTATGTTAAGCAAAGTTTCACATCATCAGCATACATTAGAGTATTAGTGTTGAATTTAATATAATAAAATACGATTAAGTATTGTATATTATAAGCCAGCCCATCAACCAAATAGCGAAACACTTTTATTTTTGTTTGACACTTCAATAATTGTTTTATTTAAGCAACCGATTGAACCAACCGCACTGTCTCGTTGTCTGCAAGCGAATAGGACGATTACTCTACATCATGTGAATGCATGTGAATGGTAAAGCATGCCATGTGAATGACAAATAACGACATGGTTCTCTTAATTCACAACTATGCATTAGTGTGACTTTTGTATTTTCAACACTCCACCTCAAAAATCACACTGATACAAACTGATTAAAAATTAATGAAATGAAAAATTACTTTCAGACGAGTGCATGCGTTTTTTAATGTTTGTATTCTTATTCTTTTCTTTTTTTCTCTGAGGCTACTTTTATTGAACCAGCATTTGTTGCAAAGAATTGGGGAAACCCAGTAAAACCCAATTCGTTCAATCAAATAAAAATTTAACAAAATTCACTTAAATAAACATAGTAATAGTTAGTCTTGTAATTGTTTTGGTTTGATTATGGTTATAATTATATAAAAGATTCAGACTTCATATACAAATTCATTTTGCTCATTTAGATTATTTTGATCATTCAAAATTCAATAAGATAAACATAGTAATGATTAGACTAGTAATTGTTTCATTTGATTATGGATACATATATAAAAGATTTAGACTTTATATAAAAATTCATTTTGCTCACTTAGATTATTTTGCTCATTCAAGATTCGGTAAGCCCCAGTTGGTCTCGTAGTACAATGAATCTGGCAGTTGGAAGTGGCTTTGTCAAAATATCAGACAATTGTAAATCTGTGGAGAGATACTTAACACAAATTAGTTTGTTTTCAATTTGTTCTCTGGTAAAATGATATTTTATATCTATGTGCTTAGTTCTCTTGTGGCATGTGGGATTATTGGCTATACTTATACAACCTTGCTTATCCTCGAAAATAACTATTGGACCATTTAATTATAATTTCATTTCATTTGTTAATGATTTTAGCCATAATGCTTTCCTTACTCCTTCGAATAAGGCCATATATTCAGCTTCGGTAGATGAAGCAGCCACAGATTTTTGTTTCATAGTACTCCAGAAAATTGAACAATTTTCAAACATTATAAATATATACCCTGTAATACTTCTTCTGTCAGTCTCATTTCCGGGCCAATCAGAATCAACATACGCCATAAGAATTTTATTTACTTTCGAATTCCTTTTAAATGATAACTTTAAATTGACAGTTCCTTTTAGATATTTTATAATTCTTTTAAGACATTGCCATAATTCTTTATATTGTAGTTAGTATGTCGACTTAAGACACTTATCGATGTACTTTAATCTGGTCGGGTACATAACATTACGTACATTAAACAAACAATCAAATTCCTACATGGTGCTTCATATGACTCTTCTACTTGCAAAGCCTCTTAATTTTTTTTGCTTGGAAGTGGAGTCCCAACTGGATTACAATCTTCCATATTGAATTTTTTTAAAACATTTTTATACCCTTCGACCATTGAAAATGGTCAAGAAAGGGTATACTAACTTTGTGCAATGTATGTAACTGGCATGACGAGGCGTAGCAGACCCCATAAAGTATATATATTCTTACTCAGCATCACTAGCCGAGTCGATTGAGACATGTCCATCTGTCTGTCCGTCTGTCTGTCTGTTTGTTTGAGACAACAGATCTCAGTTATTAAAAGAGCTAGAGACACCAAATTTGGTATGAATGTTCTTGTGTATCCGGGGCAGAACAAGTTTATGTCAAATGTTTGACGCCACGCCCACTGCCCCCGCAAATCGGTAATTTACGATTATTAAGCAAAGTATTGAACATTTAAATTTACGATTATGAAGCAAAGTATTAAAAAAACTTAGAAAGTTCTGCTATGGTATGTAAATTGCCTAATGCCATATGAATATATTCTCCAAAATACAATCCGATCGGACCGATAACACAGAAGTTATTCAAGTCAACGTTTTAAGTACAAAATGTACAAGCAGCCGCCTGCACGCTGCTTTGAGTAGTTGACGCAGACGTCGACGTCACTCTTAACGTGCGTCGCTGTGTGAGTGCGAGCGAGAAAGCTATATGCAGTAGATGTATTTGTGCAAAATTTCTGTTTGAAATTATGAGTGTGGATACACGTTTGAAACAGATTAAGAAAATTGGGAGAAGGGTATCTTACTGTCTAGCGCTCGACTGTAGCCATACCCACTTGTTAATATATGCAGTTTGACTGAGACAAATTTGATCATTTTTTCTTTCAATTTTTCTGCCAATAAAATATCGTATTTCATTTAGATCGGTCATTTGAAACTTATTCAAAAGATATGTTTTAAATTTAGAAAGTCTTTCAGAATCACTAGTAGAAATTATTATATAGTCAACATATAAGTGTACATATATATTTTTGTGTATATCTCCTTCATCTACAATATATATACATCTGTCGACTTCTAGACTCCGAAATATAAAATTTTGCAATGCGCTTTCAAATATCTCAAACCAGCATCTTGCAGCTTGTTTAAGACCTTAAATAGCTTTATTAAGTTTACATACTTTATTTACATCACACTGTATTAAAACTTTTGGAAGTTTCATATAGATTTCATCTTTTAACATAGTTCTCCATTTAAAAAAGCTGTTTTGACATCCATCTGATGGATGAATAAATCAAATTGATTTGAAAAAGCTAAAAGATATCTAAAACTAGAAATTCGTGCAACTGGTGCAAACGTGTAATCATAATCCATAATCTACCAATCTTGCCTTATATTTAAATAAATTACCATTTTCATCTTGTTTTATACTATGTTTTTATCCTTATGCATTTGCACTAAGCACCATGTATTATTTACAAAATGAGAATTCAGTTTGTCTTTAATGGCATCCTCCCACAAGGTTCTCTCATCACGAGTTTTAATCTCTTCATATGTATTGGGAATATCATTTAAACACATTTGGGTATTCTTCCGACATTTTTCTAAAAATCTATATGATAGCTTTGGTTTATTTTTAATTCTCTCACTGCATCTAATTTGTTCTTGATTTTTATTTTCTTTTATTATATCACCAGTTTCAACCACTGGATCGGTATTCTCGAGACAAGTGGAATTTTCATTTAGATTTTCATCAGACTTCGAATCCGTAGATTCACAATTTTCCTGCAATGGAAAATTCGACTCTTCATTTTCTTCAATTAGAGAATCACTGTATTGGTCAAAAACATCATGTTTTTCCACAGATTCATTTTCACTGAAGTCACCGATTTCATATTTAGTTCATCCACCACTACATCTCTAGCTGTCATAAATTTTTTTAAGTTCTCATTCCACAACTTAAAGCCATTTGGCTCATATCCGACAAGTATAGTTTTGATCAATTTCTCGTCAAATTTTCTTTTTCGCACTTTATTTAGTGCATATACTGTCGAGCCAAATATCTTTAGATATTTCAATACTGGCTTCTTTTTATGCCACAACTCAAATGGTGTTTTTCTTATATTTTTTAAAGCTCTCCTTGGGGACCTGTTAATTAAATATGTTGCTGTCAAAACAGCTTCACCCCAAAATCTTTTATGAAGTTTAGTACAGTTAATCATAGAGCGAGCTTTTTTTAGTGATTGTTCTAATCATCCGTTCTCCAACACCATTTAGCTGTGGGGTATGAGGAACCGTTAAATAATAGCTGATACTTTTTTCAACACAAAATTCACGCATTTCATTAGAGAGAAAATCTCTTCCATTATCAATATATAAACTAACCATTTTTAAATTAAATGAGCCTCACTCTATGCTACCAGATCTTTAAATACAAAGAACATGTCCGATTTATAAGTTATTAAATACGTCACACAATAATGTGTATATTGATTAATAAACAGTACATAGTAGTTTTTATTATCAATAGTTGAGGGCGTTATCGGACCGCATATGAATTACAAATAGTGGGCGTTCAATATTTTCTTTATTTTTGTGTTTTTCAAATTTTAGTCTTGATTGCTTTCCGTTAATAAACGCCTCACATAATTTACTACTATTTACTGGTACGTTTTTTATAAGTTCACTATCTTCAAACAGGCTTGTTTCGTTTAATTTCTAAGAATTTTCCAACACTTATATGTCCCAATCTTTCATGCCACAAGCGACACTCTACATCATTTGATATTGCAGATGTATATACCTTACTATTTAAAGTAAATTTAACAGTCGGTACATTATACTCACATAGTCCTTCAAATACCAAGTTACCGTTCTTGATTACTTGATTACTTGATTACATTCCAGCATCTATCATCTTCTTTACAGATAGCAAATTGTGCGGGATTTCCTTACAATACAGCACGTTGTGTAATATAATGTTGTTTTCAGAATTATTAAGTTTAACTTGTACTTTTGTAAAAATCTCATACTCCGCAAATAAATTAATATCATTCACTAGTTGATCTAATGCCCCCGAATCTAATATAAAATTTACTTCGTCTGGCTTTCCAGTGTAATTTGCCAATTTCACCATAAATGCAAATGCGCGATTTTGCTGCGTTTCTACCTTCTTCTTCTTCTTCTCTTCTCTTTCCAACTTCTGCATTCATCAGAAATGCAAACGCACGTGGCTGTGTTTCTGTCGCCATCTGAGCCTGTCTCTCTCTAACATTATTTCCATCGGGAACATTCTGGTTTCCTGCCTGCGTTTTTAATTGAAAGCAATCTTTCTTTATATGACCCAATTTCTTGCAATGAAAACATTTTAGTTTAGACTTATTCTTAAAAGGTTTCTTTATAGATTTCCTAGCTTTGTTTTTGTATGTATTTTCCCTAGACTCTCGATCGCCTATAGCTTGCAGCACTTTAGCACTTGTGTCTTTGTTAATTCCTTTTAACTTAATTTCATGATCGAGTAGCCGTGTCTTATCAAAGTCTAATGTCAAATTGCTCTCAGTAAGAGTTTCTATAGCTGTTATTACTCCTTCATAGTTAGTCGAAGGTGTATTACGTAGGTGAGCAATTTTGTCCATTTCGTCCAACTTGTCTCCGGCCGCAACTAACTCAGTTATCAAATCATCAAATAAGTGAAAATGGTTTACTAGCAGAGTATCACCTTTTAGTTTTAAAGAGAATAATTGCTTGCGTAGTGACATTCATAAATAGTATCCAATTTTTCAAAAATCTGCTTGGCCGAATTTTCATTGTCGACAAAACTTAGAAGTCACTTAGAGTCACTCATCCATGTCTTTTTTTCTTTTGAATTTAGACCACGCGTCGTCGCGATGATAAAGCTAACTGATCCTTTTGTTTTTCTTAGTTTATCCGTTTGCCCTGCGCCTCTTAGAATCACTTTTCGTTTTGTACTGATGTTTTTTACTTATATACAACCAAACGTTTTTGTGTATCGTTATACATACATGTGTATGTATTTCTCTCTATGTATTTGTGTTCAATAAATACATATATTTAAATAAAAAAAATCACTTTTATTTATTTTATTTATTCTTATTTGCACAATTAAACTATTTCACCACTTGGCCGAAAATGTGACTGGGCCCATAACCTATTGAATTTAATATAATAAAATACGATTAAGTATTGTATATTATAAGCCAGCCCATCAACCAAATAGCGAAGCACCTTTATTGTTGTTTGACACTTCAATAATTATTTTATTTAAGCAACCGATTGAACCAACCGCACTGTCTCGTTGTCTGCAAGCGAATAGGACGATTACTCTATAACATATGAATGCATGTGCATGGTAAACCATGCCATGTGAATGACAAAAAACGACATGGTCCTCTTAATTCACAACTATGCATAAGTGTGACTTTTGTATTTTCAACTATAACAATAATAACAATTTCGGCAATAACGGTAACCAAAATAATGGTAATAATTATAGAGGCCGTGGCAACTCAAATAGAGGAAGCCGAAACAATCAGAATCGAAATAATAACAATAACAATGATAATGCTAGTGTGAGAGTAACCCAAAATAATTCGGGAAACTCGCAACAACTCTCAGATGAATGCCAATAAATAAAGCTCATGTACATTCAATCAATCTAAGTATAAATATATTTATTTCATTTCACCATGTGGCAACAGGAAAAAGATTAATTTTCTTAGTTGACACGTGCGCAGATATTTCCATAATAAAAGAAGAAGCCGACTACTTCAATAGTATACAAGATTACAGTATAATAAACATTCAAGGCATAAGCCAAGAGATTATTGAATCTTAACCTCAATAGAGCTACAAACAGATAAATACATAATCCCTCTCAATTTTAATATTGTTAATCAACAATTTCCCATACCATGCAATGGAATAATTGGCATTGATTTTATAAAAAAAATGTAACTGCCAATTAGACTTCAAACCAAAAGAAGATTGGTTTATCATTAGTCCCAATAATTTAAATAGAATATTATTACCAGCGAGATCACAAGTTGTCCGAAAAATCAATATAACTTCAATTGAAGAGAAAACAAGTGGGTAGGGCTACAGTTGAACGCCCGACAGTAGGATACCCTTCTCCCAATTTTTAAAATCCGTTACAAACGTGTAACCACATTCATAATTTCAAACAGAAATTTTGCACAAATACTTCTACTACATATAGCTTTCTCGCTCACACTCACACAGCGACGCACGTTAAGAGTGACGTCGACGTCGACGTCAATTGCTAAAGTAGCGCGTAGGCTGCTGCTCGTACATTTGTACTGAAAACGTTGCCTTAAATAACTTCTGTGTTATTGGTCCGATTCTCATTTGGGGGATATTTTCATATGGCATTTAGCATTATACATACCAAAGCAGAACTTTCTAAGTTTAATATTTTGCTTAATAATCGTAAATTACCGATTTGCAGGGGAGGTGGTCAGGGTTTTTAAAAATTTTTTAAATTTTTTTTTTCCTTTTTTTTATATTGAACCCCCCTCCCCCTAAATTTGGGGCTCTTTTTTTTTTAATACCGGAGATCTGTTGTCTCATACAGACAGACAGACGGACAGACAGAGAAAGGGGGGGGGGGGGGAAGGCGGGAGGGGGGGGGGGGCGGCATTCATTTCGGGTTGTGTTTTTGAGCATAAGTATATTTTTTGGGTTTTTCGCCCCTCCTTTTTCCTTTTTTAAAAATTATATAAAAATTATAATACCTTTTTGGCCCTTTTCAATGATCGAAGGGTATAAATAGTCGAACCATCAGTATCTGAATACAATAGTCCATTACTACTAGTACCGAAAAATCTCTTCCAGGATCAGATGAAAAGAAATGGCGATTAGTAATTCACTATCGCCAAATCAATAAAAAATTGTTGTCTGATAAATTTCCACTCCCTAGATTTATTTTTTTTTTTTTAATTTAGCGGGGCCGAGCCATATTTTTTTTTTTTTTTTTTTTTTTTTTTTTTTTTTAATTTTTTATTTGAAAAAGTTTAAAAATATAAATTTTTTTTTAAAAACAAAAGGTTTTTATTTTTTTTTTCTCTTACCTTTTGGACGGAAAAAAGGGCCGATTTTTTTTAAAAGATGGTGGCTTTTTCTGGGGGAACGTAGGAGGACAGATCCAGATTGATGTGGTAGTAGCTGTTGTAGGTGTTCTTCTAGTTGTAGTTTTTGAACTAGGTTTTAGGTAAAAAACACTAGTGATTTTCTTTTCGTGTCGTTTATTTCTGCACAGCGTGTGCTTATATTCACTGCTTGCTTAATACTAAAGAGTACAATAGGGAGAGATCTTAACTATGCTTAACTAGGAACAGTGGCAGAGGGGAAAGCTTGCATTGAGTGAAAGCTTCGCTTAAACGGGAAGCTTGTGTTCGAAGCATGAGCTTTAAATTAACCCATTGGTTATCACTTCAATACGAACATCCCGCCGCCCTTGCATTGTATGCAATTTTAAAATTCATATTGACAATTCAGATACAATTCAGATTCAGCTAATTAGTAGTAAAAACTAGGATTACATTTAACATTATGAGCTACAAGTGCCCGACAAGGTCCAACCAAATACTGTGCGTAGCGCCACTGGCCCGCCAGCTCTGTTTGCATGGAAGCCTTCCCTAGCGATGTCGGAATATACATCTGCTCCTAGGACAATGGAGATGGTGGACGGCTTGTGGAAGTTGTCGTCAGCCAGAACGAGGCCTTCAAAACGCTCCCTGACAACTGGATTGACGACTGTGAGTGGTGTACGGATTCTCAAAGGATGCTCATGCTTCAATATCGCATCCAATCGGAACCCATCAGAAGCCTTGGACCGGATGACTGCTGTACACGCCGCTTCCTGTCCAATGTTCAGGCTTGGTAAGCGCATTGCAGACGCAAAGGATGCGTCGATCAATGACACTGGCGCACACGGGTCAATTAGTGCGCGCGTCTCGGCCACAGTGTTTCCATTGTCGATCAGAATGATAGCTGTGGGTAGCAATTTGGGATTGCGGTGGTCCAGCAGCGTGGTCAGAGATGGCGATTGGATCTGGGTTGCCGATTGAATGGGAGTGGAGCGTCGACGTACTTTTTCATGGAAGTGAAGAAGAGTGTGATGGCTATGATGACAAATGCGACATTTGTCTCTACTTCTGCACGTCCCTTCCGAGTGTTCGTGAGCCAAACAATTAGCACAGTATTTGTTGATGAGGACAGCTCTCAGTCGTTTTTCGGCATTGAGCCGCAAAAACGATCTACATTTTCGCAGGGGGTGAATACCTCGGCAGACTCTGCATCGGAAGCAATTAGTTCCTCGACTGCGCTCGACACGATTGTTAAAGCGCGGAGACATTTTTTTATAATGAAGGATGAGTGATGGCTGTATGGAAGAAGATAAAACGAAAAGAAACAATAAAATAATTAGATGTGTTTGTATGAAAATTAATTTTCGTTTTTCGCAGTTGGATCATTGAAAGATGAAAGGAGCTCATCTTGGAGTGGAAGAAGTATTAATTTGGTGATGGGGCGTTTAATGACGCCTCTAGAAGTGAGAAGTTCTACAACTCGGACTCGATCATCAGCTCCTGGATATGTTTGTTGAATGCGACCAAGACGCCATTCGTTAATAGGAAGGTTGTCTTCTTTAACAACAACTAAATCGTTTACTTCAAGGTTTTTCTTTGGACTTTGCCATTTATTACGCTTATGTAATTCCTTTAAATATTCGTGTTTCCAACGAACACAGAATTGTTGTTGGATTGCTTTGAGCCGTTGCCAGCGATTGATGATAGAAGATGACTTCTCGTTAATCTCAGGTTCGGCTATAGATAATAAAGGACCTCCAATGAGAAAATGGCCAGGAGTTAGGGCTAATGGATCCGTTGGATCTTCAGACATCGATGAAATTGGTCTCGAATTAAGGCATGCTTCAATTTTGGATAGTAGGGTAGCAAATTCTTCGAAAGTATACTTAGCAAAAGAAGTAGATTTATAGAATAAGGCCTTAAAACTTTTGACTCCTGCTTCCCAAAGTCCTCCCATATGAGGAGCGCCTGGGGGTATAAAATGCCAAGTGAGAGGTTGATGGACAAATTTCGAAATTATATGATCCTTTGCAGCGTGGAGAAAGTCATCATTGAGAGCTCTCGCAGCGCCAACAAAATTCTTTCCGTTGTCGGAATGTACTTGCAATGGACAGCCTCGTCTGGATACAAAGCGAGTAAAAGCTGCAAGAAACGCATCGGTGGTCAGATCAGTAGTTGGTTCCAAATGGATGGCCTTGGTACAAAAGCAGACGAATACGCAAACATATCCTTTGGAAATGCGGCATGCACGACCAATAATGCTTTTTATTTCAAATGGCCCAGCAAAATCAACACCTGTATAGGTAAACGGTCTGGAAAAAGTGGTCCGATGAATGGGTAAATCGCCCATAAGCTGAGATTGAATTCTTTTTTTGTGGATAGCGCAGACCTTACAGGAATTAATTATGCCCTTTACTAAATTCCGAAGTTTTGGAATCCAATATTTGGACCTTATAAGTCGAACAAGGAGTTGATTCCCTCCGTGAAGTGCAATACGATGCGAGAAACGAACTAATAGCCTTGTAAGGTTGCTAGAATACGGTAGGAGAATTGGATGACGCTCATCATAGTTCAAATCTGATGACGAGTGAATTCGACCACATGCTCTAAGGATTCCGTTGCTGTCAATAAAGGGATTCAGATTGAGTAAAGAACTGGATGGAGGAATAGGTTTCTGTCGAAGGAGACATTCGTACTCAATCGAGTAATGCAAGCGCTGAGTTCTTTTGGTAAGGTGTTGGAGAGTATTGTTTATTTCTGAAGCACCCAATTGACTTGAAAAGGGTTGATGAGCTTTCTTAGACCTTGTACTAAAACGTAGTACATAGGCTAAAACTCGCAATGCTCGTCCCAAGTCGGAAAATCGTTCCAGAAGATCGATATGTGAGGTCATATTAGTGACAATATGTGCTTTGATGGATCGTTGTTCCGGAATTATGTCCAACGGTGACTGATTTGAGATCCTCCATTGGTTTTTCGGTGTCCTTAGCCATTTTGGCCCATGCCACCATAAGTCACTGGATATTAATTCTTGGGAGACCATGCCACGACTTGTCAAATCAGCAGGATTATCTTCAGATTGAACGTGATGCCATTGTGTAGGAGAAGTAGATTGAACAATCTTTGACACTCGATTAGCAACGAAGGTTGTCCATGTACAGGGTGGCTTACTTAGCCAGGCCAGTACGATCGTCGAATCTGTCCAACAGAATAGTTCATATGATTCCAGAGGCAATTGAGGAAGGCAGGCGGCAATAAGTTCTGTAAGAAGTACAGCTCCACATAACTCAAGTCGGGGTAAGGATATTGTCTTCACAGGCGCAACACGCGACTTTGCTGTAAGGAGATGGCATGAAATATCGTTCTTGTGTTCGATCCGAACGTAAATTGCTGCACCGTAAGCACGTTGAGAAGCATCACAAAACCCGTGCAATTGGATTTCAGTTTGTGGACTAAAACCTAACCATCGGGGAATCCGTATGTCACCCAGGTGGTTATAGCTACCAAGGAAGTCACGCCATTTTTGGAGAAGATCGTTCGGCAGGCAGTCATCCCAATGCAGATTCTGTAGCCACAGTTGCTGCATGAACATTTTGGCTTGCACAACAAAGGGAGAGAGCCACCCTGCTGGGTCGAAAAGTTTTGCAATATGGGCTAATACTTCCCGTTTTGAGTATGTTGGTTGGTAAGCGATTGGAGGAATAACAAAATAAAACTCATCCGACGTTGCTTTCCATCGAATGCCTAGAGTTTTTGCCGTGCTGACTTCTTCAATGTCCAAAAAATCGCCATGTAGCAAATGATCGTTTGGAACTTGTTCTAGCACTGCTTTCTTGTTAGAGGTCCATTTGCGTAATGGGAAACCTGCTGAACTAAGCGCGTTTTGAAGTTCAGAAATCATTGAAATTGCAACTGCTTCAGAATGTGCACCTGCTAATATGTCATCGACATACATATAGGATCGTATAATATCGGATGCTAAAGGACTTTTATATTGGATCTCGTTCGCCAGTTGTTGAAGAACACGGATTGCCAAAAATGGTGCGCAATTGACTCCGAAGGTTACCGTTTGTAATTCATAATCACAAATTACACCTTCTTGGTTACGGAACAGGATTCTTTGGTAGGGAGTGTGTGAAGGATTAACTTGAATCTGCCGATACATTTTTGTTATATCGGCATTAAACACTATTTTGAAGAACCGCCACTTTAACAGTTGCAAGGTTAAATCGGACTGAAGCACAGGACCTGGATACAAGGTATCGTTGAGACTAACCCCATTTGTCGATTTACTAGAAGCATTAAAAACAACGCGGACCTTTGTTGTAGTGCTGTCTGGCTTGAAGACAGCATGATGAGGCAAATAGAAATTAGGAGAGTGGTTGTTAGGAGTGACTTGCCGCATATGGTTTAAATCAATGTATTCCTGAATGATGGAATCGTACTCTTTTTTAAGTTCAGGATTTTTATTAAGTCGTGATTCATTTTTTAAAAATTGTGACAATGCAATAGATCTGGAATGACCTATGTTAATATTCTGTGGATCTCGAAATGGCAGTGATACTACATATCTTCCAGATTTATCTCGATGTGTTGTTTGTTGAAAGTATTCTTCGCAATAAGCATCATTTTCCGTTGTTGGCTGGACAGGAATATCCTCCACCTCCCAAAATTTTGTGAGAAGCTTGTCGAGGGGCTCTTCATGCAAGTAATCTACTTGCGTTGAGTAGGAAGCGATAGATGTAGATGGTGTGCTTGGCACTGGACCAGATATTATCCATCCGAAAACTGTCTCTTGACCCAAAAGAGTTCCACATATTTTTGATTTTACGCCACTTAAAAGGATAGATGGCAGGACATCAGCACCGAGAAGTACGTCAATTTGTTCACTTTGAGAAAATGTTGGATCGGCCAAGTGTATGTTTGGCATATTTCTTAATTTAGACCTTGGAATGGTGTTGGATGGCAACCTTCCTGCCAATTTCGATAATACGTATGCTGATGCATCGATTTGCATTCGTGGTCGTGAAGGAGAGGATATATGAACTTGACACAGTTTCTGTGTAGGAGACGATACGTTATTAATACCCGATATTTTTGCTTGGACTGATTGGAAAGGCAATTTGATCAAGTTAAAAAGTCTTTCTGAGATGAACGACCCTTCTGATCCTGAATCAATTAAAGCTCTGGCAGGATACATAATGCCCTTGTGTTGGATGTTTACAATGGCAGTTCCTAACAGTACTTCACGTTGCTGCGAAACGAGATAACTCTGAAATTCTTCGTTGGTGGTAGGAGTGGACTGTTTTGATTGGGCAACATGTGCATTGGCTACTGTATTTGACCTTGGATTATTTGTAGAAGACTCGCTTCGATGTAGGAGACTGTTATGACGTCCTTTACACGTAAAACAGTTGTGAGAGCTGGGACAATCTCTCAGCTGGTGCCCTCTGGCGAAGCAATTGAGACAAAGTTTTTTCTGTTTAATATATGTCTCTCTTTGAGACACTTTCATTTGTAGAAAATGAGGACATAAGCGGATCGGATGATTTTCATTAGAGCAAAGATCACATGTTCTGACCTTAGCATTGACTTTGGATTCGAAAGAATTTAATTTTGTCGATGTAGACTGACCTTTTGTTTGCTTTGGATGGGAGGATGTAGAGGCGGAGGTTCTCACATCCTCGATTGCCTCTAACGTTCGGTAACGTTCGCTAAGGAAAGTATTCATATCCTCCCAGGAGGGTATTTCAACCTTGTTAGCTAAGGACTGTTCCCATAATGATAAAGTCAGTTTGGGCAGTTTTGACGAACAGAGGTAAACTAACAAACAATCCCAATTTTTTGTGGATATCTTGGAATGCTCTAATGCAATCAAACAATTTTGGATTGTGCTCTGGAGCTCTTTTAAGGCAGAACCAGACTCATGGTTAACAATGGATAGACTGAACAAAATTTTTAGTTGACTGTTGACCAGAAGACGTTTATTTTCGAAGCGTTCTTGTAGTGCATTCCAAGCGGAAGCGAAACCATCATTTGTGAGGGGGAACTTGGCTACAATGGAATTAGCTTCTCCACTTGTCTTAGAGTTTAAATGAAATAGTTTTTCTACTGGAGATAATCTTTGATTATTGACGTAGATAGCTGTGAACAAGTCACGGAAAGTCGGCCACTTTAGATAATCGCCTTTAAAGATCTCGGTATCACACGGTGGAAGGTTACAGCCACGAGGGGTAGAAGACAAGACTGGTGAATGCGTAGACGTAGTATTTATGGATGATGCGCGTTCGACAAGTTCACCCAGTTGAGCCGCACATCGCTCATACACTGAGTAACAATAATCATATTTCGATTGCATGGTAATTCTGTCGTCTGGATTTGCACTTTCATCTGCCAGTGCATTTGAACAGCGTTCATATGCAGTTTCAACTTTTTCCCATAAGGATCGAACTTGTTCTAATCTAACCTTATGAGTATACAACGAGACATCAGGGGATGTAGTTATCTTTGATTCGAATTGACTTAGCTTGTCAGTGACAGTAATGAATTCGCACAACGCCATTTTCTGTAGCAATGAAGTTTCTTTTGCTGCAGATCTTGTAATTGGTAGATTTTGGATTGTAGACTTAGGCACGCGAATTGGCAAAGGTTTCGAGGTAGTAGGAGTGGAAGCTTTTCTCGAGATTGGCGAAATACCGGTTTCTAATTTTGGATTAGGAAGCGAATTAGATCGTGTATGTCTAATGGTTGGTACGGAAAGTCGAACTGCTGAAGCCTTGCTGGAATCAATAGGCATAGCAGCCTGTCACAGGAACTTAAGATGATAATTTAATTTTCCTTTTATTTTGTATGAGCGATCTTAGAAATGGTGTAAAATTAAAAACAATATCAAAGACTAAATGATATTACAAGTAGGATATGCTTTTTTTTGAATTTAAAGAAAAGGAGAAAAAAAAAATATTATTTTTCAAATCGGATATACCCCACAAAAAACTATTAAATCTTAAAGGGTATACGTTAGGTAAGGATATTATAAATCGGATAGACCTTCAAAAAATAAAAAAAAAATATTTTTAATATTTCTTCAGTCGGATATTCCCCAAGAATAATTTTTAATTTGTAAAGGGTATTCGTTCCCTTGCTGAAAAGTGCAGATCCAACGCACGTAAGTACCGTAATATTCGCACAACGGTGTTTATCTGGCGGCACTTATGTACTAAGTTCACTGTTGATTGGAAATCCGTTACTTTATAGGGTATTAATGCTCTATCATATACATATAAAATACAAATTGGATGTGCTTTTCAAAATTAAAAAAAATATTTTTAATATTTCTTCAGTCGGATATTCCCCAAGAATAATTTTTAATTTTTAAAGGGTATACGTCCCTTGGCAAATGCAGCTTCAGCGCATATATGTAAGCACCGCAATTTTCGTCAAGCGCTGCTGATCTAGCGGCGCTTATGTTCACTTAAGGGTGTGTATATATGTATGTGAAGCACTTTCAAGTATGTATGTAGGAATGTAAAAACACATATATGTAAGTTTGTAGGAAAGTAAAGCACTTGTATGTATGTATGTACATATATAACCGCAATTTTCGCCAAGCGCTACTGATCTAGCGGCGCTTATGTATAAAGTTCACTTAAGGTTCACGCTTGATCATATGTTAAGGAAACACATATGTATGTAATATTTTACATTTGCAGCTTTGATGTCTCAGCAATGTAAATGTATATGTGTTGGATTTACGTATATATGTATGTAGGGCACTTGTATGTTAGAGGAACAGAATTGTATGTATGTATGTACATATATAAACCGCAATTTTCGCCAAGCGCTACTGATCTAGCGGCGCTTATGTTCACTTAAGGGTGTGTATATATGTATGTGAAGCACTTTCAAGTAGGTATGTAGGAATATAAAAACACATATATGTAAGTTTGTAGGAAAGTAAAGCACTTGTATGTAGGTTTGTAGAAAGGTAGATCAATTTGTAGGAATGTAAAGCACTTGTATGTATGTAGGTTTGTACTTATCTGGGTCTATCAAAACGAAGCGGTGGTGAGCAATCCGGCTCGAAGGACCAAAATGTTCTCGGGAGAACGTAGGAGGACAGATCCAGATTTGATGTGGTAGTAGCTGTTGTAGGTGTTCTTCTAGTTGTAGTTTTTGAACTAGGTTTTAGGTAAAAAACACTAGTGATTTTCTTTTCGTGTCGTTTATTTCTGCACAGCGTGTGCTTATATTCACTGCTTGCTTAATACTAAAGAGTACAATAGGGAGAGATCTTAACTATGCTTAACTAGGAACAGTGGCAGAGGGGAAAGCTTGCATTGAGTGAAAGCTTCGCTTAAACGGGAAGCTTGTGTTCGAAGCATGAGCTTTAAATTAACCCATTGGTTATCACTTAAAAAAAAAAAAAAATTATTTTTTATTATTTTTTACCTTTTCCTATTTTTAATTATTTTTATTTTTTTTTTTTTTTTTTTTTTTTTTTATTAGATTTTTTTTTATAAAAAATTTTTTTTTTTTTTTTTTTTTAAATATTTTATATATTTAAATACTTCAATTTAAATTTTTTTTTTTTTTTTTTTTTTTTTTTTTTTTTTATTTTTTTATAATAATAATTTTTTTCCAAATAAAAAAAAACCAAAAAAAATTCCCAATTTCCCTTTTATGCAATTTGCGCGGGTTTTTTGTTTTTTTTTTTTTTTTTTTATAAAAAATTTTTTAAATTTTAACTTTTTTTAATATTTTTATAAAAATAAATTTTATTAATTTTTTTTTTTTTTAAACTAAAAAAACACTGTCAAAACTTTTTTTAATTTAAAAAACAAAATTAATGTACCCTTTTCTATTAACTTCCCCTGTTTTAGCAAAAATTTTTTTATAAAAACGGTTGCTAGCAAAATGGCATGTGGCGCAGTTTTATCTTAAGACCACAAGGGCCACCAACCTTCAGTTGCATACGCATCTAGATCATTTACTAAGGGCGAGAGTAATAAAAGTACTACTGAGCAGGAGTTAGCAGCAATACATTTGGCAATAACCCACTTCAGACCCTATATCTATGGTGAACATTTTACAGTCAAAACTGATCATAGACCACTAACCTTTTTATTTTCAATGACTAATCCTGGCTCAAAATTGACTCGTATGAGACTTGAATTGGAGGAATATAATTTTACAGTAGAGTATCTGAGAGGTAAGGAAAACTATGTAGCTGATGCGTTATCAAGGATAACCATCAAAGAATTGAAAGATATAACCGGAAATATTATAAAAGTCACTATAAGATTACAAAGTAGACAAAAATCCTGCGCAGGAGAAACAAACAAATCTGAATTGCATACGCAATCAATAAAAAAAGCTTCAATGCCCAACGTATACCAAGTCATCCATAATGAAGGCCAAGGTGTGATAAAGTCTCGAGGAATGATCTCAATAGAACTTCAATCAACAAAATATATTATTCCACATGAATTTCATTTGGTAGACCCAAACTTTTCAATACCATGTGACGGAATAATAGGCATTGATTTTATATAGAAATTCAATTGTCAACTAGATTTCAAACCAAATGAAGACTGGTTTATAATTAGACCCCAAAATTTAAATTATCCAATATATGTTCCGATAACATATAGCGCTGGCAACAATACAGTTCTTCTGCCAGCCAGATCACAAGTTATTCGGAAAATAGACATTAATGCTGTGAATGATTACATATTTGTTCCTAATCAGGAAATACATAACGGAATTTATGTTGCAAATACAATAGCAGCATCCAAACATGTATACATTCAACTTCTAAATACAACTAATTTCGACCAATTGGTCAAAGTAAACAAAATCCAATATGAAAATTTAAAAGATTATGATATTCATAATACCAATACTGAAAATAGAAGCGAACACGTACTATCAAAGCTAAAGAAAAATTTTCCAGACCAATTTAAAAATCAGTTAACTGAATTATGCACACAGTATAGTGATATGTTCGGACTGGAAACCGAACCAATATCAACAAACAATTTTTATAAACAAACATTAAGACTTAAAGATGATGAACCCATTTATAAAAAAAAACTAGAGAAGCCCGCATAGCCATATTGAAGAAATTCAAAAACAAGTAGGGAAATTAATTAACGACAAAATCGTCGAACCGTCTGTATCTGAGTATAACAGCCCACTCTTGTTAGTTCCGAAGAAATCATTACCAAATTCACAAGAGAAGAAATGGCGATTAGTAATTGACTATCGTCAAATAAATAAAAAACTACTTTCTGATAAATTTCCACTCCCTAGAATTGATGACATTTTAGATCAACTAGGTCGAGCTAAATACTTTTCATGCCTTGACTTGATTTCAGGATTCCACCAAATAGAACTTGAGGAAAGCTCAAGGAATATAACATCTTTCTCAACGAGCAATGGCTCATATCGCTTCACGCGATTACCATTTGGTCTTAAAATAGCACCAAATTCATTTCAGAGGATGATGACTATATCATTCTCGGGTTTAGAACCCTCTCAGGCATTCCTTTATATGGATGACTTAATGGTGATAGGATGTTCCGAAAAACACATGATTAAAAACTTAACTGACGTTTTTAATGTATGTAGGAAATATAACCTAAAGTTGTATCCAGAAAAATGTTCATTTTTCATGCATGAAGTGACATTCCTAGGTCCCAAATGCACAGACAAAGGAGTATTGCCAGATGACAAGAAATATGACGTCATCAAAAATTATCCTGTCCCTCATGACGCGGACAGCGCAAGACGATTTGTAGCATTCTGCAACTATTATCGTCGATTTATAAGGAACTTCGCCGATTATTCACGGCACATAACTAGATTATGTAAAAAGAATGTCCCTTTTGAATGGTCAAGTGAATGCCAAAACGCATTCGAACACCTTAAGGAAAAACTTATGCACCCCACATTATTACAATACCCAGATTTTCGCAAAGAATTTTGCATTATAACTGATGCTAGTAAACAAGCTTGCGGAGCGGTTCTTACTCAGAACCGTGACGGGATTCAGCTCCCAATAGCTTATGCATCACGTTCATTTACAAAAGGGGAAAGCAATAAGAGTACTATGGAACAAGAGTTAGCTGCAATTCATTGGGCAATTACCCATTTTAGACCATATATTTATGGCAAACATTTCACTATTAAAACAGACCACAGACCATTAACGTACCTATTTTCTATGACTAATCCCAGCTCTAAATTAACTCGCATGCGGTTAGAACTTGAAGAATACGACTTCACAGTAGAATACCTAAAGGGGAAAGATAATTTTGTAGCAGACGCACTTTCGCGCATAAATATAACAGAACTCAAAGACATGCAACGTAAAGTCCTGAAAGTCACTACCAGGCAACAAAGTAGACAAGATAAAAACTGTACAGTAACAAATAAGGAACTTTTGCCTAAGCAAAGTATTCAAAATGTATCTAAGCCCAACGTACACGAAGTCATAACAAATGATGAAGTACGAAAGGTAGTGACCTTGCGAATAACTGAATCTATTTGTTGACTAAAACGAGGAAATAAAGTTATTGCAAGAATTGATGTTGACGATTTATATACCAATGGAATTTTTGATTTAGGTCAGTTCTTCCAAAGGCTTGAAATGCAAGCCGGTATACTAAAAATCAGCCAACTCAAATTGGCACCGAGTGAAAAAATCTTTAAAACCATTTCAATAGATAATTTCAAAAATATGGGCAATATAAAGTTGAAATCATTAAGAGTAGCGCTACTCCAGCCGGTGACCACTATAAAAACTGAAAAAGAGATACAATCAATACTGTCTACATATCATGACGACCCAATTCAAGGAGGTCATACAGGCATTACAAGAACGCTAGCGAAAATAAAAAGACACTATTATTGGAAAAATATGACTCGTCATATAAAAGAGTACATACGTAGATGTCATAAATGCCAAATGTAGAAAACAACGACACATACAAAGACCCCAATGACTCACACAGAAACCCCAACAAGTGCTTTTGATATAGTGATAGTGGACACAGTTGGTCCACTACCGAGATCAGAATATGGCAACGAATACATCGTCACACTTATATGTGATTTAACGAAGTATTTAGTAACCACACCAGTTGCAAACAAAAGTGCAAATACTGTCGCGAAAGCTATATTCGAAAGTTTTATACTAAAGTACGGTCCAATGAAGACGTTCATTTCGGACATGGGTACCGAGTATAAAAATAAGGTAATTTTAGATATGTGTAAATACATGAAGATAGAAAACCTAACATCTACCGCATATCATCACCAAACTTTAGGGACAATAGAACGAAGTCATAGAACATTCAATGAATACATTCGTTTATACATCTCTGCAGATAAAACTGATTGGGACGTTTGGATACAATATTTTACATATTGTTTCAACACAACACCATCAGTCATGCATGATTACTGTCCATATGAACTAGTCTTTGGAAGATTACCAAGGCAGTTCGCAAATTTAATAAAACAGATAGAGTAGATCCACTGTACAATGTAGAAGATTACTCGAAGGAAATAAAATTTAGATTAGAAATAGCATATAAAAAGAGCTAGACTTATGATAGAAAAAGCCAAAACTTATAGAAAACAAGAAAGCAAGGCTACCTTCGGCTTGCCGAAGGTTTTATACCCTTGCAGTTGTACACAGCTATATGTAATGGTACTCAGATTTTCATAAAATTGCAACAGGTACCTTCATTCGGCCGATCGTTGATCGTTATAAGTTATATTTTGATGAAACTTTATTATTAAGGACATAGTTAGATTTGGATGTGGTAAGCCTGATAGCTATATCTTGAAATATAACGAAAATCGACCGATAGGCTCCATGACAGCTGTACGATATATCAGTCCGATCTGGCCCGTTCCGACTTATTTAATGAAGGCAGAAATAAGAAGCTTGTGAGCCAACTTTTATGAAGATAGCTCAATAACTGGGGGACTAATTTGCGTTGCAACAGACAGACGGACTGACTGATTCTTCCTATAACAGCTATAGAATATAAACGTCTGAGATATTTAAATGGCAAAACTAAGGGCGGGTTACTGTATAACACTAAAAAGTATTGATAATGTGCTGTATTTCCAAGAACAAAACAGGTTTGCATACAAAAACCCTAATTTCAGCCGATTGTTCCTATGGCAGCTATATGTTATAGTGGTCCGATTTTCATACAATTTTGACAGCACATTAGGAACGTAATAAGAATAAGATTTGCCAAATCTTTTTGCAATATCTTGAAAAACAACAAAAATCGGCCGATAGTTTCTATGACAGCTATACGATATATCGGTCCGATCTGGCTCGTTCCGACTTATTTACAGCGCGCAGCAATAAGAAGCTTATATGCCAAGTTTCATGAAGATAGCTCAAAAACTGAGAGACTAGTTTGCGTTGCAACAGACGGACGGACGGACGGACGGACGGACGGACGGACGGACAGACGGACATCCATTTTTGGACTCCTCTGTTTATGCTGATTCAGAATATATATACTTTATAGGGTCGGAGATGTCTCCTAAGGTGCGATGCAAACATCTGGCTAAAATTAATATACCCTCTGCAAGGGTATAAAAAAACGGAAACAATAAAAATTAAAAATTATGATATTAAAATTGAATTTCATAAAAAATTTAAAATTATCAAGAATATATATATGTCGGAGCGCGACTCCTGGAATTTTGGGAATCATTTCTATGATTTCACATTCTGATGAAATGTAGAAATCTGGTGAAACTCTATGATTTCACATACTGATGAAATTGTAGCATTGTGGTGAAATTCTGACAAGCACTGCAGCAAAGGCGCAGACGGCCACTGCAGCTGAGTGAGGTCCAATCTGGTTGTCATAAATAGTGTGTTAGAGAGGGATGACAATATAGTGAACGCCAGTGTTGTATATGGACATGATAGAATATGAGGAAGATTGGTAAATGAAGAAAATCACCTCAATAACGCTTGACTGGTGGAATCGATTGGAACTTGCTGTGCTGCTGCACCATAATTATAAAAATTATAAACAAAAGAATGGATAAAACTCCCTCATTGCCGACATCAGAAGTGGGATCGCCTTCGCCACAAGAGCATAGCTCTGATCAGTATATGGCTGCGTTGGAAGCACAAAATCGTAACCTCATGGAAATAATAAAAACCATGCACGCATCGAGAGCACCGGCGTTAGATGAAAAGTCTTTGCACGTCACACTGCCAAAATTCAGCGCTGACAGCGCTGGAGCGGATCCATCTGCATGGTGCACCACGGTGGACTTAATCTTTGCAGATAATGCGCCTGAAGGCAGTGCGCTCGTAATAGCGTTGAGCAAAGCGCTAGAAGGCAGTGCTTCACAATGGCTGTCGCAGATATGCTTCGCTGGAATCACATGGCCGCAGTTTAAGGAGCTCTTCATACAGCGATTCGTAGGGATTGAGACGACGGCTGCCATTCTCATGAGCGTTTTGAATGAACGTCCAAAACCTGGAGAGAGTTTTGCCCAGTATGGAATTCGCATTGTCACCCTGTTGCTGTCTAAGTGGAAGGCCAAGGATTTGGAGGAGATTGCAGTATCGGTAGCGTTGGCTCACATGGCACAAATCGATAATAATTTGTTGCGTTGGGTGTTTACGACAAATGTGGCTACACGCAATGAGCTTCAGCAACAGCTGCAAGCTTACGCCTTCAAGAAACGTAACAACGAAGATGATTCTGCCCCAGAAAAGAAGAAATCAAGAATGCAGTCGCAGACTAAGTGCCATTTTTGTGCGAAAGTTGGCCACAAATTCGCCGAATGCCGCGCTCGAAAGGAAGGTACATCAAACACAAAAGGAAGAAGCTACAGCGGAAGCAGCACGTCTGGGTCAAAAGATCGTTCAACCATAAAATGTTTTAAATGCGACGAAATGGGGCATGTGGCTTCTGCATGTCCCAAAGGCAACAACAAAAACATCGAAAAGCGAGTTGACGTATGCAAATTAAGTCAGCCAAGTGGATTATTCTTTCAATCGGGTGAGCCCTTTCCATTCTTTTTCGATTCGGGAGCCGAATGTTCTTTGGTAAAAGAAATATTATCTAACAAATTAGCTGGCAAGAGAATTAATAATCTAGTTATTTTAAGAGGTATTGGTGACAATATTGTTAAGAGCCACTTGCAAATAGTATCAACTGTCCAAATGTCTCAATTTAATTTAAAAATTTTGTTTCATGTTGTAGTGGATAACTATTTAAAGCACGACATAATGATTGGCCAGGACATATTAAAGCTTGGTTTCGGTGTACTGATTGAATCTGATAAATTTAGTATTTACAAAACCAAAATGATCAATGCCGTTCAAAATAATGCACCAGAGAACACTTTGGAAAAAATTTGTGACACCAATACAGAATTCAGTAATAATAATAAATGTAAATTAAGAAATATATTGAAAAAGTATGCCGATAGTTTCGTAATTGGGATACCAAATAAGCGTGTAACCACAGGTGCTTTGAAAATTCGTTTAATTGATAAGAATAAAACTGTTCAAAGGCGCCCATATCGACTCAGCACAGATGAGAAGCTGTTAGTTAGAGAAAAGATAGAACAAATGCTTGAATCTAATGTAATTCGTCCCAGCAGTTCTCCATTTGCAAGTCCAATGTGATTAGTTAAAAAGAAGGACGGCAGTGACAGGTTGTGTATCGATTTTCGTGAGCTTAACTTAAATACGATTTCTGATAAGTTTCCATAGCCATTGATTTCGGATCAAATAGATCGTTTCCGGGGTGGTAAATATTTTTCCATTTTAGACATGGCCAGCGGATTTTATCAAATACCGATTCATCCAGATTCTATAGAAAAAACGGCATTTGTAACTACAGAGTATGAATTTTTGGCCATGCCATTTGGTCTAAAGAATGCGTCGTCTATTTTTCAACGTGCTATTGTTCGAGCTTTGGGGGACTTAGCCTATTCCTATGCAGTTGTTGACATAGACGATGTGCTGGTAGTTGCGAATACAAAGGAGGAAGCATATGAGAGGTTGAATACAGTGTTAAAAGCGTTGTCAGAGGCAGGGTTCTCGTTCAATATAAAAAAATGTAATTTTCTTTGTACAGGAATAGAGTACCTAGGATTCTACATCAAGGATGGAGAAATTAAACCAAATCCTCGTCTTTCTGTTTTATCTCAGCCAACCTCGGCAACGCAGTTAAGGCAGTTTATAGGTCTGGCATCGTATTTCAGACAATTTGTTCCACGATTCTCAGAGAAGATGAAGCCACTGTATTAGTTAACCTCTAAGCTGAATGCTTTTGTTTGGAAGGAGGAACACGAGAAGATACGGCAGGACATTGTCAAAGTGCTTACATGTGACCCTGTACTGACCATATTCGACCCTGAGCTTCCAATTGAATTGCATACTGATGCCAGTGCAGATGGCTGCGGCGCTATGCTTATGCATAAAATAGAAGGGAAACACAGAGTAGTCGAATATTATAGCAAATGCACGTCAATATCAGAAGCCAAATATCACTCGTATGAGCTAGAGACGCTAGCTATCTATAATGCAAGACATTTTAGACATTATTTGCACGGTAGAAAATTTGTTGTGTATACTGATTGAAATTCGTTGAAAGCTAGTCGTACAAAGGCCGAGTTGACCCCTAGAGTACTTTAGTGTAGAATATCGCTAGGGCAGCCAAATGGCTCACGTGGATTTTTTATCGCGAAATCCGATTCCCACAGTTTCATGTGCTTTAAGCAAAGTAGATGAAGTTCGTGTTGATCTGGCGACAATAACAGATAATTGGCTATTAGCCGAACAGCAACGAGATGAGGGCATAAACAGAATCTTGGCTCAATTGGATAATGAAGACATGGAGGCAAATATCGATAAAACATATGAGGTCCGAACTAGATTACTATATCGCAAAATACAGCGTAATTGCAAAACTCGTTGCCTACCAGTAATCCCTAAAGCGTTTAGGTGGTCCGTGATAAATCATGTACACGAAGCTGTAATGCATTTGGGGTGGCGGAAAACTTTAGACAAGGTCTACGAGAAATATTGGTTTGAGCATATGACCACATAAGTAAGAAAATTTGTGGAAAATTGCATGACATGCAAATTGTCCAAGCCATCATCAGGCAAAATACAAATTGAAATGCACCCAATTCCCAATATTGACATACCGTTCACGTAGATATAAGTGGGAAGCTTAGTGGAAAGAGCGATCTAAAGGAATATTTCAAGGTTCAGATAGATGCGTTCACTAAGTTTGTTCACTTGTATCATACTCTAAATCTTGACTCGGAAAATTGTATTAAATCTATAAAGTCATGTATGTCTTTCTTTGGAGTTCCCAGTATTATAGCGGATCAAGGCAGAAGTTTTGCCAGCAACAAGTTCCGTGAGTTTTGTTCAACAAACAGGATTGAATTGCACTTAATAGCTACATTTGCCAGCAGAGCAAATGGGCAGGTTAAAAGGGTGATGAGCACTCTTAAGACTATGCTTACTGCTGTGGAAACGAGTCAGCGATCATGGCAAGATGAGTTGGCAGAAATCCAACTAGCCATGAATTGCACCACAAATCGAGTCACTAAAGCAAGTGCTTTGGAATTGCTGATAGGAAGAGAAGGCCTTTGGGTTGTTGCCAGTCGATGTGGAAGAAAGTGTAGTCGATAGAGAACAGATGAGGGCACAGGCCAAAGGAAATATGCATGGAAGAGAAGGCCTTTGGGTTGTTGCCAGTCGATGTGGAAGAAAGTGTAGTCGATAGAGAACAGATGAGGGCACAGGCCAAAGAAAACATGCAAAAGAATGCACAGTACGATAAACAAAGGTTTGATAAAAACAAAGCAAAAGTAGTTCGGTATAAGGTAGGCGATCATGTTTTACTGAAAAGTGAGGAGCGGCATCAAACAAAGCTTGACCCCAAATTTAAGGGCCAATTTCAGGTAATTAATGTACTAGATGGTGATCGATACCGCTAGCGCTACCAGTCAGACGATTGACAGCAGAATGTAATGGTGATTCCCTAGAGGGAAAAGAGTTGAAAGATGGCACTAGTGATCGTACATCTGTGTCCCAAGAAGGGAAAGATTTGGTAAACGGCACGAATGAAATGTCGTGTGTTCAGAAAGAGTAATGACCGCACTATAACAGCTTTCTCGCAGGGACGAGAAGTGTTATGGCGGGGGTCAAGAGATTGGGTATGAGAGAAAACACGCCAATGTTGATATGTGAAATTAAAGTTATGGAAAATGTGAATACTTTGAAGTTTTGATACGTAAATTGGAGATGTCTTTATAATTAAGTTTGTAAAAGGAAAATCAATCATGAGATGAATTGTCAATTAATGTTTGTGTAAGCGGCTGATTGGGTTATGGCGTCTGTATTTTGGGATGCGCACGGCATTTTGTTCTTCGACTTTCTTGAGAAAGGAAGAAGAATCTACAGTGAATGTTACATGGCATTATTAAAGCGTTTGAAGGAGGAAATTGCCAAAAAAAAAATGGCCACACATGAAGAAGAAAAAACTGCTCTTTCACCAAGACAATGCACCGTGTCACAAGTCGATCGCAACGATGGCCAAATTGCACGAACTGGGCTTCGAATTGCTTCCGCACCCACCGTATTCTCCAGATTTGACCCCCAGCGACTTGTTCGCAAACCTGAAGAAAATGTCGCTGGAAAGAAATTTGGCTCGATTGAAGAGGTGATTGCCGAAACTGAATCATATTTTGAGGCCAAAGACAAATCGTTTTACTAAAAAGGTGTCGAAATGCTAGAGCGGCGTTGGACTGATTGTATCACTCTTGAAGAGATGTATGTTGATGAATAAAATCGAATTTTCCCAAAAAAATGTGTTTTTCTTAGTTATCCTACGGACTTATTGAGTGATGTGTTATAAAAAATATGTGGGTATGTCTTCAGTCGAGCGCTCGACAGTAAGATACCCTTCTCCCAATTTTCTAAATCTGTTACAAACGTGTAAACACACTCATAATTTCAAACAGAAATTTTGCACAAATACATCTACTGCATATAGCTTTCTTGCTCGCATTCACACAGCGACGCACGTTAAGAGTAACGTCGACGTCTGCGTCAACTACTCAAAGCAGCGTGCAGGCGGCTGCTCATATATTTTGTACTTAAAACGTTGACTTGAATAACTTCTGTGTTATCGGTCCGATCGGATTGTATTTTGGAGAATATATTCATATGGCATTTAGCATTATACATACCAAAGCAATACTTTCTAAGTTTAATACTTTGCTTAATAATCGTAAATTTATATGTTCAATACTTTGCTTAATAATCGTATATTACCGATTTGCGGGGGCGGTGGGCATGGCGTCAAACATTTGACATAAACTTGTTCTGCCCCGGATATACAAGAACATTCATACCAAATTTGGTGTCTCTAGCTCTTTTAATAGCTGAGATCAGTTGTCTCAAACAAACAGACAGACAGACGGACATGTCTCAATCGACTCGGCTAGTCATGCGCGTTCAGAGGGGGGGGGCAAACGTTGCAGTTTGCCCCGGGCCCCGTCGTCAAGGGGGCTCCCAAACGTCGAATGGCAGTTTTTCAAAATATGACAATTCAATGTGTCGTGCCACAAAGAAACCGAACTAACGCGCAGAACATCAATCAATCAATCGCTGAATCGATATATATTGTTTTCATATCATGTATCATTAGAAGATCTGTTGACAGCTACATACATGGTTTTTAAATACAAGTAAATCTGTGCCTGTTTGTTCGTCCCCTGAATAAATGGTGAGTTTCTTGCAGAATATGGAACGAGTTTTAGCTGAAAGTTTCGTTACATACAATTTTGTGAAATGACGTTTGTCACTAAATCTAACCATAAAAACTTAGGAAGTTTGTGCTGCCTTTTCGTGGTAATTTGATTTCTTCTACATTTTCGGCTCTTTTATGCATCAGATGTATTGCAAATACAAGTCGGGCGCAAAAAAAATGACTTAAAAGTAAATAAAAGATATCAACGAAAACGATGGAGTTCGTACCCTTGACAAATTTTGGAAACCTGATGAATCCAGAAAGGAAGGAAATGACCTTTCGAGCGACGGAGACGTTGAAATTCAAGAAAATGAAAATTGAGGTTAAATAAAGATCTGGTTATTGACTGCTGTCATTTCTTGAATGATTCGAAGAAAGAAGGTAAATAATATGTATATCTGCATATTGTCATTTTTGTTCTTTGAAAGCAAATAAATTTAACGTTTGTTATCACACAGGATCTGAAGAATGTAAAACAACAATTCGAAAAATTTGAAAAAACGAAGACTTGTTTCCAATAAGCGCTTTTGTTCCTAGTTCTTCGGGTTGTTGACAAAACTGAAGATGAAAACAAGTGGATATGGCTACAGTCGAGCGCTCGACAGTAAGATACCCTTCTCCCAATTTTTAAAATCCGTTACAAACGTGTAAAAACACTTATAATTTCTAACAGAAATTTTGCACAAATACTTCTACTACATATAGCTTTCTCGCTCACACTCACACAGCGACGCACGTTAAGAGTGACGTCGACGTCGGCGTCAACTACTGAAAGCAGCGCGAAGGCTGCTGCTCGTACATTTGTATTGAAAACGTTGACTTGAATAACTTCTGTGTTATTGATACGATCGGATTGTAATTTAGGGGATATGTTCATATGGCATTTAGCATTATACATACCAAAGCAGAACAATATAAGTTTAATAGTTTGCTAAATAATTACAAATTACCGATTTGCGGGGGCGGTGGGCGTGGCATCAAACAATTAAAATAAACTTCATCTGCTTGGGAAATTTAGGAAGCTACGTACCAAATTTGGTGTCTCTAGCTCTTTTAATAGCTGAGATCCGTTGTCTCAAACAGACAGACGGACAGACAGACGGACATGGCTCATTCGACTCGGCTAGTAATCCTGAGCAAGAATATATATACTTTGAGGGGTCTGCCACGCCTCCTTATGCCTGTTACATACATTGCACAAAGTTAGTATACCCTTTTTTGACCATTTTCAATGGTCGAAGGGTATAAAAATAAGACTGAAACGACCTGCACCGAACCCTGATCATTTTCCACGTGATAAATCTGGCAGACTATTTCCAGTAAACATTTTTCTGAAAAAACTTCCGAACAATGAGTTTATTTAAAGAGATTGGCTAGTGTGGAGTATGAAAGCAAACGGACTGTTTTGTTTCTCTTGCTGTCTTAGCAAAAAAGAAACGGGACCAACATCACAACTTTGTGAGCAGGGAATTCAGGATAATTGGATTAAACTGTATGAGAAAATCTCTAGCCATGAATCGAATAATGTTCACAAAGACTGTTACTTAGAATGGAAAGAGCACTTGCGAAGACTTGCAACTGGTAAAACATTTGATCGACAAATGCAGTTACTTATCTGTACGATTTTACATAACTGCAGAAAATCGTACGCTGCAGATGATACGTAGGCACACTGCTATCGTAAGCAGATAGGCGACAGGGTACGTTTTCACATGCACCTAAATCAGCAGTGACCCTTTACTGATATGCACTGAATCAATACTGACCGTTCGCTGATATGCAGGCGGACTTAGTAAATAAGGACCTTTTATCGCTATGCATGCAGATGCACGATGTCACACCATCTGCATGCCATAAATCAGCAGATATTATTAGACTTAGATACTCGTAGTTAACATTTCTCTTTTATCATGTATCATGAAACCTAAGTAAATACCTAGCTTGTAAGAAACGTGTATATAAACCCCACAACGAGGAAAATAAAATCAGTATGAAAAGTAACTCTCACTTGACTACTCATTCTTACTACGCAGCCCAATTTGTTTTTGTACTTATTGCGGCGACCTCTGCCACATGGTTATGCACCTGGGGCAAGCAAAATTAATAATAATTCAATGAAACACAATTGATATTACTCCGACGTTGAGTGATATCATTTCAAATCTAAATGTTTGTGGCGGCGGCAGTCAGATCTTCCTTCTTTGTGGTGGATCGTTGATGGAGGCGAAAATGCTCTGAAATTCGAAATAAACCGACGCGAAAACAATTCGGAAATAAAAATACGACAATGCGGGGCGCGTGGTGTTCACTTCACTTATATTTTCTCAACTAGTGGTTTTTACATGATTTCATTTCCTTAAGCCTAACTTAACATGCTAATGGATAAAAGAGCGCGAGAGCCCTTGGTGACTCTCGCACTGTTTACGCCGATCTGCTGCCTACTTTCAGGCGGCGAGTTTCGGCGCAAACACTAAACATTTGGTGACCCCGACTACGACCACGAGAAGTTGTCAACCAGGCGACAAGGCTTAATAACCTCTGACTCTGGAATTATAGAAGTTGTCAACTTGGCGACAAGGACTACAGGATCACGACGCTGGACCTACGAAGTTGTCAAGTAGGCGACAAACTCCTAAAATAAAAAAAAAAACATTTGTTAATTTATACTGTTAGAAAGAACACGGTGTGAGTCGAGGCACATCAGAAAAAATACCTCTTAAAGTTCATACAACAGTTAATAAATGAAAAATAGCCACATCAAGCATCAACATTTTGCTGGCACAGCAATCACAAATCGGTGAAGAGATCCACAAAATTATACGTAACTACAAAAAGGATCCCGCCGAAAGAAAAACACATCCAAAATACTTCAGCGATAGAATCGCATCGCTAGAGCTTTTCGATTTAAATGATGAAAAGATTTGTACGATTTTTCAAGGAGCAACGGTGGAACATGAGTACTTCAGTGGAAAGTACTTTGAAATAATAAAAAGCGGGACGAATGAACATATAGCTATATTCCAGAAACAACTGCGTGTTCTGGAAATGGACACTGAATCTATGACATCAACGGACGAAAGTGAGATCCAGCCCATGATTCGGGAACAGCGGGTTTTGCTTGAAAGTCTGGATCGCATAATGAAAATGATGTCAGACGAATCTCAAGCAGGATTCAAAACATTAATTGAACAATATTGGAAGGATATCAAGGATATCCATGTTCAGATGCACAAAAGGTTTGCCGATCCAGTCTGTCTCGGTTATAATTTACAAAACTTCTTGTCGGCCGAGATTGCTGTCATTAAAACCCAAACAGCATACGATGTAATGTCCCACAAATAGTGACATCTACATTACCTACAGCACCACCATTACCTTAGGTAATGTAAGGGTCCATTCCGAAGTTTGATGGAGACTACCTTAAATGGCAGCAATTTCATGACATGTTTAAGAAAATGATTCATGAAGCCACTTCAATACCCATTATTCAAAAAATGTGGTATCTGAAAAATCATGTAATTGGCGATGCAGAAAGACTCATACGCCATCTTTCACTGACTGAAAGAAATTACTCCACAGCTTGGAATATGCTAAAAGAATGATATAATAACAAGCGAGTGCTCAGTACAGCACTAATACAGAGGTTACTAGATCAACCCACAACGACTGGTAACGACGCAAACTCTGTAAAGGCGATGCATGATGGGGATACATTGGGATACCGACAAACGAATGGGATCCACTTCTGCTATGCTTTCTTACAAAAAAGATGGATAGACAGAATCATGTTTTGTGTGAACAATCCATACAAAATACACGGCAAAACCAATCGATTAGTGAATTCCTCGCATTCTTGGAACATTGGAAGCCATTAATACAGATAACTATAAAGTCAAACACAACACGCGTGCTTCAGTAGGAGCTGAACACAACTTTATATGTTATTTCTGTAAAAAACTGAATCATTTTTAAATGTAATGATTTCTCAAAACGAACAGCAGCAGAACGTTTAAATTGGGTACAGAAACAGAAACTCTGTGCAAAATGCTTCCGTTCGAAAAGGGACTGTTTTAAGTGTAACAAGAAACATAACACATTGCTACACTTAGAATTAAAACCTGAAAGCACAACAGCTGCTACCGCAAGTGGACAACAGTCAAGCTATATTCTGTTAGCCACTGCCCGAGTTACAATTCAGGGCAACAATGGACGAAAGGCCGAATTTCGAGCTCTCCTTGGCTCAGGATCTCAAATAAACGCCATATCAGAACGAGCTGTGAAGACATTGGGTCTTAAATCAACACACTCGACCATAAAAATCAATGGCATTGGAGGAAAGGTTCACACCTCCAACGCTCGCATCAATGTCATGCTGAAATCAAATTCTGGAGATTTCTATTGGAGATTTCATTTCTAGGTTGGAAGCAGTGGTCTTGCCGAACATTGTGAATGACCAACCAACGCGTTATATCTCTTCCGATAGTTGGAAAGTGCCACAAAATATAACATTGGCAGATCCACACTTTGGAAAACCTGGAAAAATAGACGTTCTTCTAGGAGCCGAACACTATTTCCAAATTTTGAATCAAGGACAAGTGTCATTGAAAAAAGGACTACCCATGCTTCAAGACACCAAACTTGGATGGATCATCGCGGGCAAAATTCAAAATAAGTCCTCAACATCATCAATATGTGCGATGCTTACAGAACAGGAGAAGGTGGACGAACAACTAGCCAAATTCTGGGAATTGGACAATCTCCAGACAAAGGGCCCTTGTCTTTCGCCGATGGACAAGGAATGTGAGCGGCAATTTGAGCAGAACCTACAAATTGCTAAAGATAAAAGGCTCATTGTTCGGGTACCACAAATGAAGGATGCATCAGCGTTGGGGGAGTCTCATAACATAGTGTCAAGAAGATTCCTATCATTAGAAAAAAGACTACAAAAGGATTCAACGCTAAAGCAAGGGTACATTCAATTCATGAAGGAGTATGAAGATCTTGGACATATGAAACAAGTGCCAATAGAACATATACACAAACAACATTATTTCATACCTCATCATTGTGTACTTAAGCCAGATAGTCAAACTACAAAGTTAAGAGTAGTATTTGACGTATCAGCGGTAACATCATCTGGGAAATCATTAAACGATATTCTACATAAAGGACCTACAGTTCAGAGCACACTTTTCTCAATACTGTTAAGTTTCAGAACACACAAGTACGTGTTCACAGCGGATATCGAAAAAATGTATCGTCAAATATGGATGAACCCAGAAGATCAACACCTACAGATGATTATATGGTGAAGTGAACCATCGGAAGAAATAAAATACTACCGACTAAAAACTGTGACATATGGAACAAAGGCAGCTGCATATCTGGCCACAAAATGTCTGCAATATTTAGCAACAAGGGCGATGCGAGAATATCCTTTAGGAGCCGAAACATTAAAGAACGACTTCTATGTGGATGATTGTATCACAGGCGCAGAAACAATCCCTGAAGCCCTCCAGAAACAAAGGGAATTGAACCAGATTTTTATCAAAATCTGGATTCAAGTTACGAAAATGGTGTGCAAACCACAATTAATTATTACTTGGTTTGCCTAAAGAAGACATTACACCCAACGTTCATCTGGAAGATGCAGCATATGAGGAGTGCAGCATTAAGACACTGGGAATTACATGGAACCCAAGTTCGGACAAATTATGCTGCACAACACAAACTAGCAAAAAGGAAATAATAACAAGACGAGATGTTGTCTCGGAAATATTTAAAATATTTGATCCACTGGGATTATTTACGCCAGTGGTAATTAAAGCAAAAATCTTCATGCAGGAACTGACGAGACAAGGATATCAGTATGATGAAGAATTACCACAACCACTGCAAAAGGAGTGGAAACATTATCGAAACAATATCCGATATCACAACGCAGCTGATGTAGCATCAAGAGGAATAACTGCTAAAAATTTCAAGGATCACAGCTTGTGGTTCTATGGTACACTATTTCTGCATGGACCTCCATCCACATGGCCATCGCCGATTGTAGCAAAGGGAACTGAAGCATCCAAGGTCGTTCCTGAAGTCGTATTAGCAGCAACCAAATCAGAAAAATTAATATACACAATCAATCATGGAAACTCATACAATAAATTGTTGAGAATTGTTACTTATATGATGCGTTTTCGAAAATGGAAAGCCAACGAACCAATACTACAATTGGAAGAAATAAATGAAGCCCAGAAGATAGTCATTCGTAATATTCAACAAAATGGCTTCATGGCAGAATTAAAGGATCTCCAGAAAAATATTGAAGTGGACAGACATAGCAGCTTAAATGCTTTACCACCATTCCTTGATAATGAAAATATTATTCGAGTAGGTGGAAGACTAGAAGCAGCAGAGATCACATTTAACGCAAAACATCCTATGCTGCTCCCATACAATGACCCGATAACAAAATTGATATTTGAGCAAGGTCATAAGGATAACATGCATTGTGGACTTCAAGCTCTTTTAGCAACAATGCGGCAAAGGTTCTGGGCCATTAAGGGAAAAACAATAGCCCGGAATATCGTGCAAAACTGTGTAAGATGCACAAGAGCCAAACCTAGATTAATCCAACAAATCATGGGAAATCTACCACCATTAAGAGTCACTCGATAGCAAGACCATTTCTTAATGCTGGGGTAGACTATTGTGGACCGATGAAGGTTCACTATAAGCTCCGTGGAAAGCAACCACATGTAGCATACATTGCCATATTCTGCTGTTTTGCAACAAAGGCAGTGCATTTGGAACTAGTAAGCGACCTTACGACCGATGCATTTCTAGCGGCTCTTCGAAGATTTTTCAGTCGATGTGGGAAGTGTCAGACTCTGCATTGTGACAATGCAACAAACTTCGTGGGAGCCAGCAACAAGCTCAAAAATCTGGAAGAGGCAATTCAGTCAGACAAGGCTAAAAAGGCCATTATCGAGAGCTGCAATCAAAAGGGAGTCACGTTTAAATTTATTCCTCCCAGAGCACCTCACTTCGGCGGACTATGGGAAGCAGCCATTAAATCAGCCAAGCAACTACTTCTTAAAAATATTGACTCCGTTAAACTTACATATGAAGAATTAGAAACAGTAGTAGTCGAGATTGAAGCAATATTGAATTCTCGACTACAGCATGAGGCATCTTCAAAAGGGACATCCAACATATTGCCCAATTATTTCCGGAAGAAGAACCGGATCACATGCATCCGATAGAAGAAGAAGAACAACACAAAGAGGAAACGAAACCCAAACGACGACAATTAAATAAGCCATCACTGACAACGACTATGTTAGTTATGATGTTGCTATTGCCACTGGCAATGGCTGAATCAATTAACATAACCCAGTTTGGACGAAAGACAGGGATCTTCTTTAAAAGGATTGGGACAACGCAACTCACTTCAACCGATTGGAATATTGTTGCATATTACGACTTACAACCTTATTGGCAAGATATGATGACATTTTCATTGGGAACAAAGAAGATTGGAGAAATATGTCTGGAATTCAGTCAAATTCAGGCATGCAAAGGCATGTACCAACTCTTCAAGCAAATCGAAGAAGATCTACAAACAGAAAATTCTTTATTGACAAAACCGCGATCACGACGAGCACCGTTGGATATTGTTGGAAATATTGCCAGTAGCCTGTTTGGAGTATTAGATTCAAATTATGCGCTTGAAATGACGAACACTATCATGAAGGTAAAGGACAATGAGAATCACTTATTAAAGCTGATTGAAAACCAAACCACGCTAATCGATTCAACAATTAATGTGATACGTCGAGATGAAGTGTCCAACTCCAAAAGACTCACAATCATAGAAGGATTCATGACAGCTGCAAAGAAAGAAAAGGACCATTTCCAGTCTTTCCAATGGTACATCACACTTACCACGCAGCTAACACCTTAAGCAACAAACTGACAACGAATGCAAAGTGAGATTATAAATGTGTTAACAGACATTTGTCACAATACGATAAGTCCAGCACTGATCTCTCCAAAACAATTAAAGGAATAATTGAATCAAATACGAGAGCACCTGAAGAGTGATAAAATGCTACCTGTCACGCCGGACAACTTGCTAATGCTCTACAAAATGATGAGGGCTGAAGGAACTAGAGTAAATAATCATGTAATTATCAAAATTACATTACCACTAGTATCCACACAAATGCTTGAAATATTTAAGCTCAGTCCTATTCCGTCAACATCCGAGAATGGAATAATCAACTATGACATCAAGATTCCGTTCATTGCAATCAACGATCATCTAGATGAATTTGTAGAATTGAAAGAAATGGATTTACAAAATTGCTACCCAAGAGACACTGACGATTTTAAATGCAAAAATAAACAAACAAAATTCACAACTGAAACTAGTTGCGGAATGAAATTGTTTCACAATAGAACAGATGCATCATAACATTTGACACAGTCAAATAAAACATTTACACTACTTAACATGCATGCAAGAAATCACTGGATATTTGCTACAAATTCTCAATTATCAGCAATTATCAACGGTGTGTCCGGATGGAGCATCAGACATAATTTTACAAAACTCTGGAATACTAAGTGTAACTGCTGGATGCACACTACGAAACTCATTAATGACTCTCACCAGTCAAGACACCATCAAGACAATCATACCTACGTCGTGCGCTCGTTTTGGAGATATGATCAGCAAAATTAAAAGAACAACAGCACAACCTGACACCACACTAACAAAGGAAGAGTTGATGCAACATAACATCGAATTACAACAACTACGAAAGAAACTCCACATTTCACATTTCAATTACCTCAAGAAATTGAACCGATTAAACATCATCACATAGCATTATACGGTGGACTCCTTTTCATGATGATCATGTCCATATTCTATATTAGAAACAAGTACTACAAAGGAAGGACATCCGCCAAATAAAATCCACCAACCGAAGAGAACCTACATCAATTTAGAATCAATATCGAAGATTCTTGAACATATGTTCAACGGCCGGGAGGATGTACGATTTTACATAACTGCAGAAAATCGTACGCTGCAGATGATACACATGCATGCAGATGCACGATTTCGCACCATCTGCATGCCATAAATCAGCAGATATTATTAGACTTAGACAGTTAACATTTGGTTTTATCATGTATCATGAAACCTAAGTAAATACCTAGCTTGTAAGAAACGTGTATATAAACCCCACAACGAGGCGACCTCTGCCACATGGTTATGCACCTGGGGCAAGCAAAATTAATAATAATTCAATGAAACACAATTGATATTACTCCGACGTTGAGTCATATCATTTCAAATCTAAACATTATCGATGAAGAACGAACAAAATGGGGTACGATTTTGAGATGTGTGCTTGATGCTGTTTTTTTTTTGGCGAAGAATGGATTGTCGTTTCGTGGTCATCAAGAAAACTTATCTGTAGAAAATGGAAAATGTGGTCTTTTTCTTTCAACAA
Organism: Zaprionus tsacasi; assembly: GCA_018904105.1. Taxonomy (NCBI): domain Eukaryota; kingdom Metazoa; phylum Arthropoda; class Insecta; order Diptera; family Drosophilidae; genus Zaprionus; species Zaprionus tsacasi. Next base: position 180,258 of record JAEIFR010000592.1, on the reverse strand, counting down.
TTCAATTAATCAGCAAACACTCTCCAGTTCTGAAGCAACATCTCGATACTGTAGATAATTCCCAGAAGAGTGGAAACAGGATGCAAGCTCATTACTTATCCCCCCGCATACAAAATGACTTCCTAGAATTTTGTGGAAACAAAGTATCGAATTCCACCCTTGATGATGTCAGAAGCGCTCGATATTATGGAATTATTGTCGATGACACACCTGATTCGTCACAAAGAACAGCTTGTTTTCGTTTGTCGACATGTTTTGCAAGTTTTCTTAATATGGGAAATCACAGAAAGTTTTATAAAGCTGGTTCATTGTGACAAGAAGAAAGGAGTAGAAATAGCTGAAGTAAAAAAAAATGTCCTCGAAGAATGCGGCATTGATTTTCAATTGTGCAGTGGCAAAGGGTTTGACCACGCTCCAAATATTGCAACGCTCATTTGTTGAATTTATGTGGTGTACATGTCATGAGCACAAGCATAGTCTCAAAATCGTATTTTGGCAAAATCGAAACGTTGTAAAAAATTTTCGCACTCTGTCCTCGTCGATGGCAGATCTTGTGGGGAAAAAGCTAGTGTTTCGCTTCATGCAGTGTCGACAACAGATGGAGCGCTATAATTGTTCGCCCTCTCGCTTAAAACTAAAGAGGGGTGCGAGATTCTTTGACAAAAGTACAAGAACTCAATTTGCCATCAGATATTCAAGCTACCGTAGAATCAATTTTAAACTGGATAAACACTTTTGAATTTATTCTTTTGACAGCCATATGGTACAAATTATTGCTTTGCCTTGACGATGCCAATAGAATGCTTCAAAGTTCCACATAGACCATGACAGTGTAGTAAGTGCGTTGAAACGTCTTAGACCGCGTACTTCTACGTAATACTCGAGCTTCTAGTCGGAAGGAAATTCAACTTCTGTATGACTGATTAGGCTTCGTGCACTTCTTGCTCCGGGCTTTCTGCTCGCTGGTGGGGCGGGGTTCTTTCCTAATCTGGTCCTACGGCCTCATAAAAACAAAAATTAAGTGCACTTTTACTTCTCTAACTAGCTGATAAAATAAAAAGAGGTTCTATGTAAGTCGGTTTGGGTAATGGACTGGGTTATGGACGACTGATTTCGAAATAAGGTTATTGGGATGCACTACTGCCATGGTGCCACATATTATTTACTGTGGCTGCTGAACTATCGCATACCTATTGTTCCTGCGACGAACCATAAAGAGACGGTTAAATGAGAATTTTGTTATACATGGTGCTTACAAACTTCATTTATTACAAATTTTAATTTGGATTTCAAGATGACTTGGGTTTACCAAGTATTTAGAATTTTAAGATATTAAGTAAATTTCTATGCGCACGGGGAACTAATTCAGACCATCATTCTTATACATACAGTCGTAAACTATACTCTCTATCACATGACGGTACGTGGACGTAATTGACTATCCATAATCATTATTGTTTATACATATATACTGGGTGGTTCACTTTTTTACTCACTCACAAAATCCGCTTCATGCTGTCGTAGGGCCCTTCGATGCAGGAGCTGTTGAGCTGTCGCTGTTGCCAAAAATACTTAAATGATTATCGTAGATTCATGTGTGATGTTTGTGGAAAATTATATATATGATAGTGATAATTCCTCATGCGCACATTTTTACAATGTTTAAGCTAGTTATAGGAAATACAAATTAATTAATACTATTGTCAAGCTGTAATATTTAGAGATTTTTCATGTAGGCGAAAGATTCTTGATTTTATGGCAATGCCCTGTCACCTGGGCGTGCGTTGCACTTTGATCGCAGTCTGCGTTGAGCACTTCAACACCATACGTAAAAAGGTTAGATGCGAAAAGTCTAGCGCCATGCAAGGCAAGAATTCAACGTGGTTGCACTGTGTGAAGAGTTGCAGCGCATTCATACATGATCAAATGTAGCGATACTCCGGAAAATGTGTTTGCGTCCACAACGTTGCAGACCCACGCTTATTGGGCTCCAGTTGACCAATCTTACGGGTATCTGACAATGAGTGGTATTGACCGCAAGAAATCGTTGTCGCTGTAAAAATCACAACAATTATTTTACAATTTGCACGTGATTAGACACAAATATCACCTTTTTTTTAAATGAAACTTTCTACACTGGCTATTATATGTATATGGTTCCGATTGCGCGATGCCCATGGCATACATATATTATTATTTTGCCGGCGTGAATATAGGTAATTTACCAAGAATATGTGGACTTACAATTTATTTTGCAACTCGTATTTTATTTTCAATAAATATAATATATTATATATTTTCGCTGCGTGTTGCTTAGCTTCGTTGCCAATTATTGTGCAGAAATGCGCGTTCAGCATCTATTTATAGACGAAACGTGGCGCTGTCGAAAATTCTCGAAGCAACTCTAACTGCATTAGCTAACTGTTTAATGGTGTGATATTCTTGATTCTCTTTTGGCACCATTCTTCCGCAAGAGGAATTGACAGCGCCGTTTCGCATAACAGTTGTTTTTGAATTCGCCCTCTATTAATTCTTAACAGAAAGGGTACAGAGGAGTTTTAACGGCTGATGATCAACTTTGGCACACTACATCCATCTATTAATGATTCGAGCGTCTTACACAAGAATTCATTAACAGAAAAAAGTGAGTCTTGAAGTTGATTTTCAGAGTTTTATATCTTTTAAATGATATACCCCGATTGATTTTCCTTGATCGTTCTGTAGCTCATAAAATATGTTGCTATGCTTTCGCAACACATTGGCTTGCAAAAAGACAGGTGCTTACTTAGGATTACATTTCTTTTGAGCGTTACTCTGTGCAAAATTTCTGGCGTAAACAGAATCACCGGATTTAAGTTGAACTGATCTGCTGCGTAGATTATGTCTTCGCGCGTTATCATCATGTGTATCTGCTACTTTTTCTTTTGCTTTGGCGCGTGCCAACTGCAATACATCAGCACGTGTCAAATGCACATCGTCAGCCAATGCGTTCAGTTTACGTAACAAGTCATATCATGTTTTGATCGATAATAGAGATAATAGGAAGAGTATCCTGTACTGCGATGAATAACGGATCTAAATGAACCACTTATTTCATTCAAATGCATATCCCATTGGGAATGATCTTTTCCTATATATGCTCGAATTGCTGCTAGTACTGAGCGATTGAGACGCTCGCTGGCATTCGCCTGCGGAGAATATATTGCAGTGCAAATTTGTGTAATGCCAAAATGTGTTAGACATGATTTAAATTATCCTGATTTGAATTGGGAACTGTTGTCTGACAGAATTATTTCTGGATCTCCAAATTTATGGAAGACTGAAGTTTCCAAGAATTCACATATCATATGTATCTTGGCGGCCGCAAATTTCATCAAAGGTTGTTAGAATATTTTAATAAGAATATCGAATTTAACGACCAACATGACTATCTCAAACAACTATACGCCTTTAGGGAAAAACTATACCCGGACGTAACTAATTAAATGAGTTTGATGAAGAGTCAGAATATAGAAAAGTTAAACGAAGGAAGAGAAGACCCACAACACTTAGAAACAGGAGCAATAATATTTAGAAAAGAAAATAGAAGGAATAAATTGACACAAAGATTTACTAAACACAAAGTACTAGAAGACAGTGGGCATACATTAACCTCAAACAAAAAACAGAAGTTACATAAGTCAAAGTTAAGAAAAGACACTAAAAGTAACAATACAAATTGACTATAAAACAATAACATTACAATACCCCATGAAAATATTTACAAGTTTGCCCTAGCAGAGGGTCAATTCGTTAACGTTCAATACTTGGAACCAGGAACTCCGATGGTGAGACTAGAATTAGGAACAGCTAAAAATATACATATCTATAGAATCATAGCTCATATTATCTGTATTAAAGATTATAAGAAGAATATAGAACGGTTGCAAAGTGCACTGCAGGAAATGAAAACAGTAGAGTTTTCGGGAGAAGCTATTAAAACATTAGAGGAAAAACTTAACCAGGTTAAAGAAAAAATTAATATTTTAACTCCAAGAAAGAGACAAAAAAGAGGAGCAATTAATGGATTAGGAAGTTTAATTAAAACAATAACAGGAAATATGGATGCAGAAGATTCTAATAAGATAAAAGATGAGTTTCAAAATATACATTATAGCTTAGGCGAATTAGCATCAGAAACTAATAACGAAAATGAAGTTGTAGTAAGATTCCAAAATATAACAAAACACATAAACCAAGAGCAAATAGTAATAAGCAAGTTCATTAAGAATTTTAAAAACGAAATTTTTAAACATTTAACACAAGAACACAATGAAATTCATGCTCTACAATATACAAACAGATTAGGATATAACATCGATATATTATATAATCACATTTCAAACATATTAGAAAGCACATTGTTAACTAAATTAAGAATAATACCTAAGTTTATATTGTCAACGGAAGAAATAGATAAAATTATGGATATATTTACAGAACAAAATGTTAAAATATAATCCCAAGAACATCTATACAGACTATTAGAAATGGATACATTTATAAACAAAACAAATGTTATTTTTTATATAAAAGTACCTATGTTCGAACTCGAAAATTATGGACTCGCTCACATTATACCATTACCCTTAAACAAGACAAAATATCTGCAAATTCCAAATTATATTTTATTTAACAAAGATGTCTTAAAATCTGTAAAACACAAATGTGACAAAGTTCACGAACAATATATTTGTAAATCTAAACTAGAAGATACCCCCAATGGAGACGAAAGGTGCGTTCAATCAATCGCCAACGCGGATTTGGCGGTCTGTGACGCGGTTGAGGTTGACGACAAGGAACGTATTTTGGAACCTGAAAAAGGAAACATTTTGGTATTAAATGGAATTCGAACGCAAATACAATCAAATTGCGTGAGGCCATTCGAAGTAACGGGAAATGCCATCATTACCTACAAAGACTGCAACCTGGCCATTAATGGACTTACCTACGGAAATGCAGAGATAAAGATCGACGACTCAATAAAGCTGGTTATTCCCCTGTACAAAAGGGTGGAAATCAATAACACAATAGAAGATCTAAACCTTCCAAAGCTGCATTTGGATAACGCAAATAACCGGAAAAAGTTGGTTTATATCCAAAATGTAACGCGAACCCACTTCACAGCTATTTACATCGTTTTGGCCACGCTAGCAGGGACCATCATAATGATAGTGATGGTAAAACGGAGAGGGGCCATATTCACTCATTCACCGACACCAGCACAGTTCGTTCCGTCACTTCCTTCGATGTGGCCGTCACTTCAATCCCGGTGGGGAGGAGTTACGACATGCACCCTTCCCCCGATCAGCATTGTACCCCCTCCTAAGCCGACGCGAGGGAACAACAGATCGTAACAAAGTAACTCAAGTGCATACTCGACATATTAGTATTTAGATCGTTACAAGTAACTCAAGTGCATACTTGACATTTCGATCGTAACTTTTAAGAAACCTAAGACACATACTTATATACATATATACATATAAATAGCTACGGTTCAATCTAGAACCAAGAGTACATTGTCCCATTTGTAAAACATAAACAGGAAAGGGACAAATGCCGACTGGGCATTATTGCAACATTGTGTAGTTCTAAGAATCCAAAACCTATGTACCCATCATATATAATGTTGAACAGCGGAATAAAGTCAGTCTCATTATACTATCTGAACAGAACAGACGTGTTGTTGTGAAGGTTTCGTTTAAAAAAAAAAAAAAAACCAAAAAAGGAACCACCATCCAAAAAAAAAAAAACAAAAGAGTTAAGAACCACCATTGCGTTCCTGAGGAAAAACCCCCTTCTTGAATATCTCTTCTCCAACAGACGATATTGAAAACCTCGTTGGAACTATAACTCGCGCGGAACCCAAACAAAGTCCACCTTCCGCCTAACCGACCGAGAGGCACCGTCGCATAACGGACGACATGGAAACGCGGTAAAAATGCGAATAGACACGTGAGAAGAAATTAACGCGCTTTTTTCTGGTGATCGGTTGTGTTCTGCATAGCTCCTGGTATTTTTACTTATTTTTGTGCTCTTTAGTCAATACTTTAATACTAACTTTGGTGAATTTATTGCTCTAACCCTGTGCTTATTAACACGTGTAATCAACTCGGTGCTAGTGCTTATATTTTTCATCCAATTAAATCATTTATTTTGGTGATTAAAATTTTCTTGCGCTTCTTTGGCGTCATTTATTGTTTTTGTTTGAGTATTTACTCTTACATTCTTGTATTCCCACGCACTCTTGCTCTCACGCTGCTTACGCTCTCGCTCTGCTTACGCTTTGTTGTTGTTTTGTGTTGAGTGCATTCTCTCTCAATCTCAACCGCTTAGATCGCAACAGCTGTGCTTGTATTCTAGCTTGTGCACTTGCGTTGGGTATTAGCTAACTGTTTTTTCGCTTTCTGCTTTCAACTTCATTTGTTTACGCTTCTATTTTTAGAAACGTTGTTATTGCTTCTTCAAAATATTTCTTTTGCATTCGACTTTCGTGAGCGAATTCGACTCTCTCGGGCTATCACTAACTCTTTCTTCGATCGTTGTTGTTGTGCACTGCAGCACAAACTCTCTTACCGCGCTCTTCTTATCACAGTTTCTGTGTGTGCCTAACCTTTCCTCTCTCTATTTTTGTTGTGTGCATTTTTGACAGTGGTCACCCCTTATAATGGAAGGAGGAATTGTATGCTTTAAGAAAACCTGCCAAAAGCAGATTACTTCTGCTCAGGCAAGTATTTGTTGTTGGATCTGCAACAATGTCGCTCATGCAAAATGTGCGGGCTTCAGTGGCCCAACGGCCGATGCTGTAGCTAAGCGAAACGGGCTGCACTATTGTTGTGATGCGTGTCGTGAGGTTGAGAATGATTTTGTATCGTTCATGCGCCAAACTAGGACGGGATTTAGGGAACTGTTTGGTAGTTTTCGCAAACTTGCCGATCAGTTCTCCGCGCTGGACACATCATTAAATAGCCTTAAGCTTCTAAATGAATCTCCCAAGCGCAAAAAATCACCTCAAAAGGAGCAGCCGTCAACTAGTGCCTATCAGCCTCAGAACGTTGACCAACTCAGCACACCAGTGATGTTGCCGCTGCTATCAGTTACTACACCCGTAGTTACGAGGTCAGCAGCACAGAAAAATTTCTCTGTTGATCCCGTGGAGCTCATTTCGCCTTCTTCTTTGCCCAATACTCAATCTGCGATTTCCATTCCCGTGAAACCGCAAATACTAATTACCCAACCGATAGTCCCTCAGGCAAGCTCGCCTTTGGGATTATCGGCACAACCTGTTCCCACTGGTCCTATATCTGTGGGACCTAAGCCTGTCACCGGAATTCCACCGAAGAGGCACATATTTGTTTCGAGGCTAGCCCCTGATCTCACATCTTCAGATGTCATGGCTTATATCCAAGCCAAATCTCAAGCCCTCAATCTAAAGGTGGAACAATTCAAATTTTTATATGAAAGGGATATATCATCCTTTAAAATTAGTGTCTCGAACGATTTATTCAATCAAATATGCTCAGTTAACTTCTGGCCTGATCATATTGTGGTCAACCGATTAGACTACCTTTGCCAAACCAGGCCACCACTTCCAAAAATGCGACTTCAAAAAACTAATAAAATACCTACGTTCTTCTTAAATAGCCTTACGTTTGAATCCCATGTGCTTGTGTTTACTGAGACTTGGTTAAAACCAGAGATTTTATGCTCTGAAATTTTTCCAAGCAAGTTCACAACTTACAGGTTTGATCGTCATGATCGGCGGGGCGGCGGTGTTCTTATTGCGGTAAATTCTGATATCGCGTCAGAACATGTACATCCGGAGATTCAATATGATATTGAATTCATTTGTGTAAAATTACACCTTCCCGGCTTCCAGGTTTTTATAACCTGCTCGTACATCCCACCTTCGTCTGATATTCTTATCTACACTCAACATTTGCTTGCAATAAAGTATGTCTTCAATTTGTTATCTAACAAAGACCACCTCATAGTCCTTGGCGACTTTAACATACCTGAGTGTAGTTGGACACCAAGTGATGAGGCAAATTTCCTGTTGCCCTCACAACAACACGATCTTATTGACGGCCTGCATGACATTTCTCTGCTGCAGGTCAACCACATACAAAATTCTCTTAATCGAACACTCGATTTATGCTTTGTCTCCGATCAGAGTATGGTAACTCTGACTAGAGTCCACCCACTTACCCAACCAGAAGATCCCTATCATCCTACGTTCGAGGTTGTTTTTGAAACTGGTTTGAACGTATTGGATAAAAAAGTTACGCCGTGTAAGAGAGCACGTTGTTTTCGTAAAGCTGATTTTGATAAAATTAATTACTTAATTTCAAGTTATGACTGGTCTTATTTTTATAAATGTAACAATATGGATATGGCTCTTTATTTATTTTATAAAACATTAAATAACTTCTTTGACATTTTTGTGCCTTTTTCTTATCCGACGCATTCGAGTAAACCCCCATGGTTTACTAAAGAACTATCCAGTCTTAAAAATCTAAAGTCTAGACTCTTTAAAAAATATTCTAAATGTTATTCCTCATCTATTTTCTCAAAATATCTTATTGCTCGGTCTAATTTTGTTGCTCTCAACGCTACATGCTACAAAAATTATTTGACTCGTTGCGGGATTCAGTTCCGGCAGAATCCCAGACAGTTCTATAATTTTGTTAACATGAAGCGTAAGTCATCTGCCCATCCATCTATTCTATCGTTTGAAGGTGCAAATGCAAACACTGACCACACATGGCTAATCTGTTTGCAAAGTTCTTTCAAACGACCTACTTAATTTCAACACGCGATGTAAATTCTTAACCCTCACCATTCCCAGTTCAAATGGCATTTTCGCCAAACAATTAAACGAAAGTTCGATTTTCAGGGCAGCAAGTCTGATGCTTTAAACTATAGAGGTATCTCAAAATTATCGGCTATTCCAAAACTCTTCGAGAATGTCATAACTCCTCACTTGCAGCATTTCTGTAGATCCGTCATATCTCCTTGTCAGCATGGATTTTTAAAACTTCGTTCCTCCTCGACAAATTTACTTGAGCTTACATCCTTTATAATAAAGGGCTTTCAGAAAAATTTTCAAACTGACGTCATTTATACTGATTTTAGTAAAGCATTTGACTCAGTAAATCACTCCCTTCTTGCACATAAACTAAATATTATTGGTTTTTCACCAAATCTTTTAAGCTGGCTTATAAGTTATTTGGCCAACAGAACACAAAGAGTCTGCTTTAAAAATGTTATTTCTGACCCTATTCAAGTTATCTCTGATGTTCCTCAGGGAAGCCATTTAGGTCCCCTTCTTTTTACGCTTTTCATCAATGACCTTCCTTCGGCCATACGTAACTCGCGTACTCTTATGTATGCAGATGATGTAAAGCTTTGTTTTCAATTTAAAGATGCCTCATGTCATTCATCCCTTCAAGCCGACCAAACCTATTAAGTCTGAACAGCTCAAAATGCAAGTTGATGACATTCTCTCGTGCCGGTCCTAAGTACGAATCTTACACTTTATGTGGTTGTCCTCTGGAAAGAATTACCTCTGTGGACGACCTTGGAGTACGCCTGGACGCTAAACTCAAGTTCTCCGAGCACATTTCTTCCATAGTCAATAAGGCTATGAGTGTACTCGGATTTATTAAGAGGTGGGCTAAGGAATTTAATGATCCTTATATAACTAAGACCCTTTATACCTCACTTGTGCGTCCTATTCTCGATTATGGATCACGTGTTTGGTGTCCTCAATTTTCAACCTACAAGGACCGCATTGAATCCGTACAAAAGAACTTTTTGATTTTCGCATTGCGTGGACTAAATTGGGATTCAAACTTAAGACTACCTTCCTATACTAACAGACTTCTTCTACTAAATCTACCTTTCTTAGCCAATCGGCGTACTATGCTGATGTTAGCGATCTCGCGAACTTCCTATTCGTTAACTGCGCTCCTCGGACGTTACGAGCGCTTTAATCCATTAACAAACTACTTTTGATCTGATTGGGTTTTCTGGGTTTCCCCAATCCTTTGCAACAAATGTTGGATCAACTAAAATTATCTTTTTATTCCCAGATTAATTAATTAATTAAATAAATAATTAAAAATCTTAATAATAATAAAATAATTAAAAATAAAAATTTTTTACTTATATATTTAATTTAAATTTATATTTGTAATTTTATTTTATTTTAGTCTTTACCTACGTTAAATAAATAATAAATATAATACTTATATTTTTAATTTAAATTTATATTTCTAATTTTATTTTATTTTAGTAACCTTGTATTGGTAAAGTGGACGATTCGGTGCAGTAAATGCCGTATACTGCCGTGACTTTCTCTCTAGTGGTATCTGCCAAAAAGCGTGCTTCATGTCCAACCCAATAATATAGCGGGCTGGAGGAAGACGACTCAAGATACCATCCACATGAGGAAGTGGATATGCATCTTTCCGTGTATGTTTGTTTACCTCGCGTGAATCCAGACACAACTGAGTCTTGCTTCCTTTTTGTACTAAAACACAATTGGCTCCATGGAGCCAATATATTATCTATCTTCACGAACATGAGTTTCTCCCTAGCCGGTGAAACGGGCCAGTGTCGTTGTTTTATGGGCTTGGATTCCCCAACATCGATACTGTGTTCGATAACCTTTGTTCGACCTAGTCCTTCTTTCTCGTAGGAGGGAAGTTTTTGAATGATTAAGTCTAATTCTCGCTGCTGTTGTTCGGAAAGAATATGCATTTTAGGTGGATCGTCTAAGTTGTTGTCTTTTCCAACATCTAGTTCTGATATGCTGTTAGAAGTTCTCATGATACTCTTAAGACGACCGAAATCGCGCCAAAAATCAATTCCAAGATAAACATCTTGTTTTAGATCAGGGATAATGTAAAATTCATTTCAAAATTCAAACATTAGTTGTTCGCATGTCTAGAACTGGACATTCTGCGTTATTGGATGTTCTAATACAAGCGAAGCATCTTTTTGTTTTCGGGTGCATTAACAGTTGAGTGGCGGCTTTGCCTCCGAGACAGCAAAGGGTTGCACCTGAATCAAGAAGAGCTATGTATTCCTTATCTTCTATATTTATTTCGGTGTACAAACGGTAGTCTGAATTGGTAAATATAGACTCTACTAGCTTTTTATGACACGATCGAACTTTCTTCCAAATCTTCGCATGCGTAGTGTGGAACGACTGGTTTTAGGTTTCCTGTCTACACTGTCAATTTTACCAAATATGCGCTGTCGTGCTGACAGATAATTTGCGTATCGAGCATGAAAAGGTAGACCAATGAGGTTTGGTCTTTATTATCGGAATATTTTTGATTGGACAGACTTTGCGATGGAATTTCAGTCTGAATTGCGTTATTAAGTTTTAATTGGTCGGATAACCGGAATCTTCCGCGCATCCGACGGAGGGTTTTCCGAAGGATTGCATGATAGGCAGTTTGGCTTGTAAGTGTCTTTCTTACCACAGCCGTAACAAAAAATAGAACGTGGCTCAAAACAAACGTCATAACGATGCCCATATTTGTCACAGTTTCAACATTTGATGCTTTTGAGCTGCATGGCTGCTACTTCAGAAGTGTCATATAGCTCGGATACAAAAGGTCTATTGAATTTAGGTGGTTGAGTTCTGTTCTGTTTACAGAATTGTTCATGTGTACAAAATTTTCTCGTAGCCTCGCTAAGGTAAGTATGTTCAAGTGCATTAGCTCGTAGTGAAGAGACGGTTTGGAATGCCGAATTAAGAGTCGCACTAGAGATTTTTCGTGTATGGGATTTCTTAACCGAGTAACTAGTTTCTCGACTTCAAATTGAAATTCTTCAAAGGATTCTTTTTCACCTTGTCGCCTAGAGTTTGTGGATTCCCAAATATCCATATCTGTTTCAATGTCCTCAAATTTTTTCCTAAACTCTACAAAAAATGTATTCCAAGTAAAATGTGGATAAGTTTTGTGGAATTTCCAGAACCATTCGTTAGCCTTGCCTACCAAAAGTAGATGCAAATGGTCACACAATAGGCTGTGATTACCGTATAAGTTCTGGTTTGTCATAGAGCGTACTCTATATAGAAAATCTTCCGTAGCCAAGCCACTTATGGAACCATCGAACTTTATATGCCAGTTCTGGATAATGTTCGACACCTTTCTGGCAGTATTAAGGTACTGTTATTCACGGATCGATTACTACTATCATTTTGACTCTGATTCATGGTAACCCTACGAGGGAGATCAACGCTCGCAATGGGCGAAGGTGAGATGTGCTGCTCCTTATGTATATGGATATTCGCTAATTGATTTTGTATTAACGCTGTGACATTTTGCATAATCTGCTGCTGTTAAATTCGCAAAGCGTTTTGTAACAAGGAATCAAATTGGACCGTACTAGTAGTATGGTGGGGTACTGCATTCAAAAGTTTTTGACCGTTACTATTGTTATTGCTGGTGCAGTGTTGGTTCTGATTATTTCTATTGGTGCACCTGGTTGTCATTCCGCGCCGAGAAATACCTCCTCTACGGTTTCTACCTACTGATCGGTTTCCTATGGAAGTATTAACGTTGCCTTGGTTATCATTAAGGCAGAGCATTATTAAATCACGTGCTTGTTCAGCTGTTTCTAATTCAGCAGCCGAATTGTTATTCGATAGCGACAATTGTCTAACCATACACGGATTCTCACAAACCGGACAGCTTCTATTGTTTTGAAGAGATCTAATATACATTGATTGTGAAATTTATGCTTGCATGGTGAGACTGCCGTTAGAATTAGAATTCATAAGTTCGTGACAACTTCCGCAAAATGGGTCTTGCTGCTGCAAGGCGTCGCTTAAATCTTCGTGGCTGTGCCTAACAGACATTTTGCTAAATTTATAAATTAATAATGGTTTATAATAATTTCATTACATTTATTGGTTCGTCGCTTTCCCAAAAGGATGTTTTCGTTCAGGCCAGTAAATAATTCTAATTCTATTCGTCAAAAAGTCATTAGTTGTTCGCTTAAAAGAATACTATGGCACTGAAATTGATTTCTTTGAATTGTACAGGTCGAGCTTCCAATGAATATACTATAGTTGCTCGCGATGCCTTTTACGATTCTAGGGAAGTCAATTAACAGTGTTTATTTTGCGGACCGTTAAATTTATCAAAAGGATATGACAGCTCAAAATGGGTTTGATTCGGTCGAACGATAGTTAATTACCAGCTACTATCCGCTATTCCAGAAATCAAAGTTCCATTCGCACTCTCATATATTGGTAAATTGCAGCATCCATTTTACAAAATCGAGAATTAAAGATTAAAGCTACTCGTGATCATGCAGGTTCATGTAGGTCGATCAATCCTTTTAGCAGAATTGTGATCGCTGTTCCATACTTTGGATACACCTGATCTATAAGCTTTAACACTCGTTTTGGTTTGTTGTTTCAAAAATGTAATTTATAGTGGATGGATTAATATACATATGTGAATATGAATATGAAGCTTTCTTGCAATAGGGTCTTATTATCGCCTATGATATTATTGTACCCACGACTACGCATAGACGCTCCAGCTCTCTTCCAAGTTCCCTTCTTGGTAGAACACCTTCTCCAGCCACTATACGGAAGGTTTCACCTCCGGCCACATCTAAGGTTACTCAGGTACCAAAAATTTCGGTGCACACTCCTCCAATCACTCGTTCAGTTGGTCATCAAATTTCACTGGCAAAAAAAATGGTACTCCAAGAGTTCATTAACGCTTCCGATAAGCTCACGCAGTTTGAAGCTAGGATTCAAAATTCTCCTTCATCCTCACTTCACACTCACAGAGTGCGTCTTGAGCAGCCTCGGTCCATATGGACTGCCGTAGAGCTCAAATATGAACTCTGTTCCAATTCATTGTCTCAAACGGAGACAAATGTTGAGGACAAGATCGCCATGCAAGCCCGGTATGACCACTGCTACTCTATATACGAGGAACTTGCCTCTCAGTTAAATGAGAGTAAAGAGACCGCAACAGCTCCCACTCCAGCACCTGCAGCACCACAAGTAGCCTCCCACCCACGAAGCTACCGGTCACCACCATTCGATGCTGAAGTTTTCAGCGGTGACTACCTTAAATGGCCAACTTTCCGTGATCTCTTCACAGCGGTCTACATTTCCGATCCTGGCTTAAGTCAGATCGAAAAACTATTCCACCTTAATGCTAAGACCAGTGGAGAAGCGAAGGCAATCGTGTCCAAGTCCCCTCTCACGAATGAGGGTTTCTCGTCTGCTTGGAAAAACTTGACGGACAGGTTCGAAAATAAGAGGCTGTTAGTGAACAGCCAACTTAAGATCCTTTTCAACCTTCCGTCAGTTTCTCATTAGTCTGGAGCCGCCATCCAAATCCTTCAAAGCACTATTCAAAGTTGCTTGACGGCTCTAGACCACTCCAAAATCAGCACAGAGAACTGGGATTGCCTTCTTGTCTTCCTATGCTCGTCTAAACTCCCAAGGCTGACGTTGTCACTCTGGGAGCAGTCCGTACAAAATAAGGCTGAAATTCCGTCGTGGAAGGAAATGTCAGACTTCCTTTCAGAGCGCTATCTCACATTGGAAGCGATAGAGGACGTACAACCCAGTACAAGCGCGCAGACTAATTCCAAACCTGCTCTAAAGGAGCCTCCTACGAGGAAGGTCAACTCCTTTGAGACAAAGGTTGTAGGCAAACCAAAAACCTGCAAACTTTGCTCAAAGGATAACCATCCTATACGTCTGTGTCCGCTCTTTCTCCAAATGGCTGTTGATGAAAGGTCCAAATGCATCAAACAGCAGAAGTTGTGTCTAAACTGCTTCGCAAGAGGACACATCCTTAAAGATTGCACGAGTCAACAAAATTGTTTTACGTGCAAAGGTCGCCATAACTCCTGCATCGTGGCACCCCTTTTACTGCGTCCTCTTCAGCAGATTCTGCACCAACTCCCCAAAATTCGCAAATACAGTCCACTCCTTCAACGACTAATATTCAAAACTACTTCACGGCGAACACACAAGGTGTTCTTCTCGGCACTGCTCTTATAAACGTTTGCCATTCGGGCATGACTTATAAGGCACGTGCACTGATCGATCCAGGATCAGAGGCTACGTTCATCTCCGAACGGATGTTCAACATCATAAAGCCCTCCTACCAAGCCGTGCAAGTTCAAGTAGCTGGCTTAAATCAAACTGTCTCTCAATCCACAGAAGTTATGCCACTTCCAGATTGGCTCTCCGATCACTCCCAGGTTAAAGCTAGAAACTGCAGCCTTTGTTCTTCCTCATTTGGCAGGTAACCTTCCATCCTACTCAATGTCCAAGGATCTTCTGAAGGACCTGCCAAACCTCCAACTCCGCACTTCCACCAGAGCTCTCAGATAGACGTGCTCTTAGGAGCCGATATCCTCCCATCTATTATGAAGAGTGGCTCTGTATCCAAAATATGTGGAACCCTGCTCGGTCAAGAGACCATATTCGGCTGGGTCCTCACTGGACTAGTAGCCCAGTCGAATCTTTCGACCGTGTCATCCTTTACCACAAGGATCAAGATCAGCAAAGAGCAAAGGCTTGATGATCTTCTCACAAAGTTTTGGGTTGTGGAAGATCCACCAGCCAAGCTGGTAAAAGTTTCTGATTCAGCGTGTGAAAACAACTTTCTCCGCACCACATCAGACGGTTGCGCAGAAAAGCATCGTAAACGAGGTCGTAAGCCTGGCTGCAAAAGTCAGCTTAAACACCTAGAATTTACTGAACTTGCAACGTCATCGGCTACACAAGCTAATCCTCCAAAGAAATCGAATGTCCCAAAACTTCCTAGTCCATCACATCTATCTACAGATTCAACGAATAACACCTCATCCACTAAGCATATAGAACCACTTAATTTAACAAATGTTGACCAATCAAATGGTACAAAAAGAACGTGTTTATCGTATAATTATAATTCCAATGAAGTCGGTGAAGTCCAAGCAGGCAAAACATATAATGAATCTTTGAAATTACCGAAAATTAAAGAGAAAAGAGGAATACCTCAAAGAGTTGCACAACGCTCCAAATGGCAACTCCCAACGAGAAACCTCCAAGTCGGCGATATGCTGGTTGTCAAAGAAGACAAACTTCCAGTCAACGAATGGCATCTGGGCCGAATCCACGCTACACATCCTGGCGCGGATGATATTGTCCGCGTGGTAGACATCCTCACCACCCGTGGCGTTATCATTAGGCCAGTAGCAAAATTAGTCCTTCTTCCTTTAGAGGACACAGTCCAGACACCCTCCTAACCTTGTGTTGTCCATCAGTGGATATATGTTCTCCAAATACTAATCCATATATCCACCTTCTCCTTTCCAGATTAGTAAGATGGCACCACCAAAGGCACACACACCAGCGAAACCAAAAGGGGTAAACTCCTTCAGATGCCGCGTATGCAGAGGAGTCCACGCCCTGAAGAAGTGCCAGAGATTCCTGCGTCTGGCTGCGGAGAAGCGTCTTCGGGCAGTGTTAATCAACAAATACTGCCCGAACTACCTCGCCCGTGAACACTCGAAGGCTTCATGTCGCAGTGGAGGCACCTGTCATACATGCGGCGAGGGCCACCACACGCTTCTCCACCTTCCAATCACCTCCCAACCCGAGAGGTGTCCCTGGTGACGTCCCCATTTGTGGCGATCAGCATGATGCCGACCGCCATAGTCAACCTGGACATGGCCGGCAAGATCTTCGAGGTTCGTGTGCTGTTGGACGCGTGCAGCCCACACAGCCGCATGCCCACCTCATTGGCAAAGGCTTTTGGCCTTTCCGCCGAAAATGGGTTTTCCGAGCCCTGTTCAGGTCGAGGGCCTCGCCAGAGTTCTCCATCACAGTGATTTTAAAGATGGAAGATGTACAGATCAGGACTCCGGCACAAAAGGTGAACAAGGAGCTCCAAAGCAGCTATCCGGGCATCACGCTAGCGGACACTCGATGCCATGTGCCAAGCAGAGTATCCATCGTTCTGGGAGCCGACGTCTATGGAGACGTACTCCTCCCAGGGCTGGTTCCATCCCACGGTGGTTTGCCGTTGGCCCAGAACACTCTGTTTGGCTGGGTATTATCCGGTGTCTTTAAGACGTAGTCCGCCAGCGCCCATCAAGCCCCTCCAGCGGCCTCCAAAAAGATCCCGGCCCCAGCTATTTGCAATAGTATTGCAAGGCGGGCGGGATGTTTGCGCCGAAACTCGCCGCCTGAAAGTAGGCAGCATATCGGCGTAAACAGTGCGAGAGTCACCAAGGGCTCTCGCGCTCTTTTATCCATTAGCATGTTAAGTTAGGCTTAAAGAAATGAAATCATGTAAAAGGCCCCAGTTGAAAAAAATATAAGTGAAGTGAACGCCACGCGCCCCGCATTGTCTACCTTTATTTCGAATTGTTTTCGCGTCGGTATATTTCGAATTTCAGAGCATTTTCGCCTCCACCAACGATCCCCCATCACAGAAGGAAGATCCGACTGCCGCCGCCACAAACAGTGTCGTTTCCTTCTTTTCTTTTTTTTAATATTTGATACTAATTGCTTTTCATGGCACGCAATTTTAATTGGAGCCGTTGCAATGATGTTTACACCAATACCTGCTCTTCTAGCCAACAATTATTAGTATAACTGACAATGAAGATGTTGTGTCATCTAGCCTTTTGGATTAAATACCGATTATTTTATTTATTGAGAAAAAAGATTATCTTTGATGGTGGTAACATCTCGTCGGGTCCCACACATTTGGGCGCCATTTTATCTTTATGAAGTATGCGCGTTGAAACGTCTTACACCGAGTACTACTACGTAATATTCGGGCTTCGCTTCGAAAAGAAATTCAACTTGTAAATGACTGATTAGGCTTCGTGCACTTCTTGCTCCGGGCTTTCTGCTCGCTGGATGGGGCGGGGTTCTTTCCTTATCTGGTCCTACGGTACGAGGACGTAATTGACTATCCATAATCATTATTGTTTATACATACTGGGTGTTTCAATATTTTACTTACTCACAAAATCCACTTTATGCTGTCGTAGGGCCCTTCGATGCAGGAGCTGTTGAGCTGTCGCTGTTGCCAAAAATACTTAAATGATTATGGTAGATTCATGTGTGATGTTTATGGAAAATTATTGATAATTGTGATAATTCCTCATGCGCACATTTTTACAATGTTTAAGCTAGTTATAGGAAATACAAATTAAGTAATACTATTGTCAAGCTGTAATATTTAGAGATATTTCATGTAGACGAAAGATTCTTGATTTTATGGCAATGCCATGTCACCTAGGCGTGCGTTGCACATTGTTCAAAGTCTGCGTTGAGCACTTTAACACCGTACGCAAAAGGTTAGGTGCAGCCACACGATGCGAAAAGTCTAGCGCCGTCATGCAAGGCAAGAATTCAACGTGTGATGAGCTGTGTGAAGAGTTGCAGCGCACTCATACATGAGCAAATGTAGCGATACTCTGGAAAATGTGTTTGCGTTCACTACGTTGCAGACCCACGCTAATTGGGCACCAAGTTGACCAATCTTACGGGTATTTGACAATGAGTGGTAATGACCGCAAGAAATCGTTGTCGCTGTAAAAATCACAACAATTATTTTACAATTTGCACGTGGAAATATCACCTTTTTTAATGATACTTTCTACACTGGATATTATATGTAAATGGTTCCGATTGCGTGATGCCCATGGCATACATATATTATTATTTTGCCGGCGTGAATATATGTAGGTAATTTAACAAGAATATGTGGACTTACAATTTATTTTGCAACTCGTATTTTATTTTCAATAAATATAATATATTATATATTTTCGCTGCGTGTTGCTTAGCTTCGTTGCCAATTATTGTGCAGAAATGCGCGTTCAGCATCTATTTATAGACGAAACGTGGCGCTGTCGAAAATTCTCGAAGCAACTCTAACTGCATTAGCTAACTGTTTAATGGTATGATATTCTTGATTCTCTTTTGGCACCATTCTTCCGCGAGAGGAATTGAGAGCGCCGTTTCGCATAACAGTTGTTTTTGAATTCGCCCTCTGTTAATTCTTAACAGAAAGTGTGCAGAGGAGTTTCAACGGCTGATGATCAACTTTGGCACACTACAACAGAAGCAGCCCAAAACATTGCTGGCCTAGAACGAGATATTTCACTGATCAGAGACTCTTGGCCAAATCTCTTGAGTGAAGCGAAAACTGTTGCTACGAGTTTCGATGTATAAACTGAATTCAAAGAAAGTGGTTCACGCTTGAAGAAAAGAGAACATTTTCATGATGAAGCACATAATTCTGGTTACGAGGTCATAAGTCCCGAAGAGCGCTTCAAGGTATAAATTTTCAATTCTTCTTTTGATCTTCTTTCAACGCAGCTGCGTGAACTTCATGAAAAATTTTCGAAAGTATCAAGACTTTTCGCCCCTTTCTTGGAGTCTTCGAAAATATTTCCAACAACTAAAGATTTTCGGATGACGAAATTACGAGAATCGCAAAAAAGAAGGCTGCTGAGTTAGAAGAAGCATATCCTAATGACTTGAACGAAGAAGAACTCTCTGAAGAAAGAGTAGCAAGTCTTAAAGATTCGACGGAACATGCATTGGGATACTCACTCAGCACTCGAACTTCTGAATCTGATCTTTGACCATGGTTATGAAAAAATATTACCCCAAACATGTGTCGCTCTGCGGTTACTATTTGTTTTGACACCATCAGTTGCGTCAGGTGAAAGAGCCGTTATTAAACTGCTTCTCATTAAAAATCGACTGAGATCTACAATGGAACAAGATCGTTTGAATCACTTGCTGAGCCTGTTAATTGAGCATGAGAAAGCCATTTCAATAGACTACAAAGAAATCATCAACGAGTTGAGTAAAAAAAAAGTCAGGAAAAAACAATTCTTAAAATATACATTCGCTTCTATTGTCAAAATCTCGCAAAAAGAAGAAAGAAAAAGACCATGTATGCTCAATTTGTATCTCTGAGTAAAACACGTGATTGAAATAAAAACTAATTATATTACCTTTTAAATGTTATTCTATATATATTTCCCAATAATTTTCAGGTAAATATATAGTATTCAATTGTTAATAGGGAGGGAAGGGGGCCCCGAATTTTTTTTTCCCCGGGCCCCAAAAAAGCTCTGAACGCCCCAGCGGTTAGTGATCCTGAATAAGAATATATATACTTTTTGGGGTCTGCCACTCCACCTTATGCCTGTTACATACATTGCACAAAGTTAGTATACACTTGTTTGACCATTTTCAATGGTCGAAGGGTATAATAAGGTTGGAAACTATTATATTTTCGTTTAATGTTAACAAATTTAAAAATTTTTTAAGGTTACGTGCAAATTCAAGTCGACAACGATTTAAATATTTTTTATAAGATAAACTGTTGCAAGTAATAAAATTTGTCTTTGCAACTATGTATCAGGTATAATCAGAATGATTACCCGAAGAGGTAAATTTTTTATAAAGCCGAGATTTATCATTTTTTAACCTAAGTAATTCACGTGTATACCACGGAAGCCAGTTAGACTTTGCCAGATATGCACACGGAACGCAAACATCAAAAAATGCATTTAAGGATTTATAAAAATATGCAATGCAAGAATTTAAATCAGAACACGAATAAAATAAAGACCAGTCATGCCTAGAAATAAGATAGTTAAGCTTAACAAAATCAGTTTTGCGAAAGCAACGCGATTTTAAGTTAGGCATAACTATTGACGTTTGCACTGGAATAAAAAATTCTAGTAAAATATTAATCGTTGGATGATATGGATCTTCAGGAAGAACTAGAGGATCGATTCTAAAAATCGTGTTAGATAGAGAATCAGATACAAAAATGATATCAAGAGTATTGTCACTGATGTAACGAAAGGGGTTAATTTGAGATAAGCATAATTCGTAAAGGCTATTAATAAATGAATTATAAACTGCGGGAATTAAACAATTGGCTTGAGTGGACCATAAGACTTGGGGCAAGTTAAAATCGCCAAAAACCAAGAGGTAATCTCTGTCCAAAAGTTTAGATTCAATAGATTGAATGCAGGAAAAATGTTCTGCGTACAAAGAAAGTTCAGAAGAAGGAGGAAAATAGGAGCAAGTAATATAAATTGAAATTTGATTTACGCTTATTTTCACACACACAAATTCAACGTGAAGTGGACAATGTGTCAAAACAATTTCTGACGACATGTCTGATTCGACAGCAATAAGAACACCACCGGATCGTGATAGACGGTCACATCTGAAGGTAGTGTATTTATTGGGAAAAAGTTCTAAGCTACTTATGGTAGGTTTTAATCAGGTTTCAGTAAATATTAGTATTTTAAAATCAAAAGATGAGCTATCAACAAAAAGATTAGAGATCTTAGTGTTAAGACCTCTAACGTTTGGATATGCAATAGAAAGATGCGAAATTAGTTTTTTGCATGCATTCCATCTTTTGGAATTCTGGAGGTCTTAGTTAGGGACGAAACTGTTAACGATGGCAGGGTTACGGCGGTTCGACTTCTTTGTTTTGGAGTGAACTCCTCAACAATTAGATCTGGCGGCCAAAAAGATCCACAGCATCCAGCTGGGAAATGCTCTGCTGGGAGACTTATCTTGAAGGAAGATATGTCCCGCGAAAATTTGAAATTAAATTTCTCAATCAACATATTAGGTATATGTAATTTTGAGAGGATATACGATTGTACATCCTCACTAGTAGTGTCAGGGGCCAATCGAGAGAGAAACACTATTTTCTTCGGCTTCACCGCAACAAGATGTTTTACACTCTGTACAATGTTTGCCGGTAAATTGGTCGTGGCTATCTTATTTTTACTCTGACTGGAGCTAGGCAAGATAGGCAACGGAAGAGGGTCTAGGAGTTGACCTTGTTGAGTTGTCTTGTCTTTTCGTTTGCTAGAAATTGGATAGACAAAAATATCCCTTACAATGATTTTCCCAGAGCAGGACGGGACTGGAGAGTTGAAACTCATCAAAGGAGGCTCGCTTGTGGGAACAATGGGGTCTAAAAATGTTTCAGATGCTACTGGAAGAGGAACATTCGAGTGATCAACTGCCAATGGTGTAGGAGAATGCTTTTTTGTGGCATTAAAGGCATTATGATGAGTCTCAAGATCCATAAACTCGGACATGAGACTCGTGAAAACAGAGCGAACACGGAAGAAACCGAGAGAAGTTTTTGTAAAAAATTTTCCAAGCTCTAATTCGCCCACCCTACAGTTTTCGCACGACCATTTAAGGCCGACGTTTTTATTAATTGCATCTCTGATCTTTAAAGAAAGCCGAGCGCATTTTACGTGCATAAAATTATCGCACAGCCAGCAGCCAATGTAATCAGCAGCGCATTGCAGTTTGATGCACAGCAAGGCAGCATTTTAAAATAAATTAAAATTAAAAGAAAAATGAAAGTTATGAAATGAAAATGAAATTATATAAAAACTGATGTACCCAAATCACGTAGTGAACTAAGGCAGTAACAATAAAAGAGAGAAAGAGTTACTTGGTATCCAACGCAAGTGCACAAGCTAAATATAAGTACAGCTATTACAATCTGAGCGGTTGAGATTGAGAGAGAGTGCACTGAACACAAAACAACAACAGAGCGTAAGCAGAGCGAGAGCGTAAGCAGCATGAGAACGCGAGAGCGTGGGAATACAAGAATGTAAGAGTAAATACTCAAACAAAAACAATAAATGACGCCGAAGAAGCGCAAGAAAAATTAAAATCAATAAAATAATTGGCTTAATTGTATGAAAGAAATTAGCACTAAATTTAAGTAAAAATACCAGGAGCTATGCAGAACACAACCGATCACCAGAAAAGTTACCGAATGATTGGTACATATAATTGAAAAAAAGTGCTTGACGCCGGAGTTGAACCTGCATATCTTGCATATTTAAAATAATAAATCAGACAAAAAACTTATAACGTACTTATAACGTATATTAAAAACAGCTGCTGTAGAGCTAATATTGCAGCTCTAGTCAATTTTGTTAAATTTATTGGGGCGGGTGGAGGCGTGGTAAAAATCTAAAATAAGCGTGCAGTTATAGCACTTATTGTCACAAAATTTGGTAGCTCTAGCTCTTATAATTGCTGAGATAGAATAAGCGTGCATTTATAACACTTATTGTCACAAAATTTGGTAGCTCTAGCTCTTATAATTGCTGAGATCCAGGTGTTCAGACGGACGGACTGATAGACGGACAGACGGACATGGCTATATCAACTCGACTGTTGATACTGATCGAGAATATATATACTTTATGGGGTCGGAGATGTATCCTTCTGCCTGTTATATATATTCGGTTTGAACAATGTTATTATACCCTTCAACTCTATGAGTAGCGGGTATAAATAATACGAGGCAAATTATAGAAAACCCGAAACAAATGTTTATGTTTATACATCAGATGGATGCCGAAACAGCCATTTTAAATAGCTATGTAAAATCAAAAGTTTATATAAATGAACCGAAAGTTTACGAAATAGGAGAAAGCAAAGTTTATAAATTAATTTAGGCATTATATGGATTGAGTGAGAACTCAAGAGCATGGTACGAATGTTTGCATAAATATCTCGACAAATTTAATTTGTTAAGAAGCAATTACGATTATTGTTTATATGTAAAGGATAATGATGAAATAAGTATTTTAGTATTTGTAGATGACCTTTTGATATGATGGAAGAATAAAACAATAAAAACTGAACTAAATAGACAGAAACTTAATAGACAGAACAATCATATACGGCAACTGAACAGCAAATAAATATACAAAATATTAGACATGGACGAACAGAAGGCGAATATCGGCAGGCAGAGGGAGAAGCCGATAGATTGCGGAGATCCTCCCGTATATTGGACATTGGCATACGGACAACTGAGCAGCAAATAAATACACAAAATAGAAGTAGAATAGAAGCCGACAGATTACGTCAATCATTCAGGCGATGAGACCGTATATAGCTCTCACGAACAGAGAAGGAATACATATCTTAGATCATTTGTTCGCTCTGATGTCGAGTAACTTATTTAAGAAAGAGAGAGATTCAATAAGTAGGTAGGAACAATCTTGCAAGGAGGATTGTCGATCAGGCTCTTGACCCTCCCTCGACTTCCTAGCTGGAAGCTGGAAGGAAGCCAAAATGTTCAATCTCGAACGGCTTAGACTTCCCGACTTTGCCCGAAAGTTTCAAAGAAAAAACGCAATTAAAGCCGCTGTTGTTAACAGCTATTCCAGTTAGCAATATTGTAACAGACGTAGGACAAAATTAACCAACCATAAAAATTGCAGATGCAATTCGATTTTTTTAGACAGAAGAAGAAGAAAAATTTATTTCTAACTGAACAGTGAATATCAAATTTCGTATTCGATACTGTTTCTTTAATAGCTTCCCCAGCATATATACAATAAGTTAAAAATTTAATTGAAGAATTTCAAAGATCACTTCGTAATGAGGGTATTGAAGTAGAGGATCTTAATCCGGTGTATTTAGCAACTCTGCTTGAAAATAATGTTTCGAATGTTGCCATGCAAAGAATTATAAATGCTCTTGGCAAAGGCCAAAGACCTCTGGATATGATTCAGGAGGCTGGTTTTGAGGAACTAGCTCTTCCAACTATCTATGCTGGCATAAAACGCAAGACTGTGCAAACTTTTACAACCGTAGTTAGATCTGAACTTCGAACTTTTTAAAAGGTATGTTTTAGAGTTGATAAGCTTTTCTTTATTTACAAAAAGTTAGAGCTTACTCATATTTCTCTTTTTTTTTTGGTCTTTGAATACAATGAATGTATTAGCAAGTGTTCCAACGACACTAGGCCGATGTTTGTTGCGCGAGTTACCACATGCACCCTTCCCCCGATCAGCATTGTACCCCCTCCTAAGCCGACGCGAGGGAACAACAGATCGTAACTAAGTAACTCAAGTGCATACTCGACATATTAGTATTTAGATCGTAACAAGTAACTCAAGTTCATACTTGACATTTAGATCGTAACTTATAAGAAACCTAAGACACATGCTTATATACATATATATTACATATAGATAGCTACGGTTCAATCTGGAACCAAGAGTACATTGTCCCATTTGAAAAACATAAACAGGAAATGGACAAATGCCGACTGGGCATTATTGCAACATTGTGTAGTTCTAAGAATCCAAAACCTATGTACCCATCATATATAATGTTGAACAGCGGAATAAAGTCAGTCTCATTATACTAACTGAACAGAACAGACGTGTTGTTGTGAAAGTTTCGTTTTCTCCAAATAAATATAAAAAAGGCCAAAAGAGTTAAGGAACCACCATTGCGTTCCTGAGGAAGAAGCCCCCTTCCTGAATATCTCTCGATATTGAAACCCCGTTGGAACTATACCTGGCGCAGCCGGACTTAAAGAACGCATGGTCGACTCCCGCACTTTTTGTACTCATGTAAGATAGCAACGGTAGTAGGGAAAATTAAAACACTAACGAATAAATGAATTAAACAAAAATTTAATTAAAATGCAAAAATTACACACTATCAATCTCAGTACGAAAATCACAACAACAACAAGGCTTACAAAAATGTGTATAAGATATATCTGAACAAAAAAAAAAAATATATATATATACAAGCAATAAGGCTTCCGCAAATAAGTGCGAGATAAATCAAACAGAAATAAGTAAGGCTTGATCTGCAGAGGCTCCACTTGAATGACGAGATCGGGAAATGGTTCAATTTCCATAACATGCAGAGTTGCATGGCGCAAAGCTGCATGTTGTCTTTGAATACACCCGAGTTCGTTGTTTAACGGGACGCAAGCTGATTATTAAGCCCACTTAAAATAATATGAAAAATTACCAAATGCAAAACAAAAACAATAACTACCGATTGCATTAGATTCATTAGTTTGCACATACACAGCAAAACTAAAAAATCCTTCATTACAGGAAATTTTAGAAGACACCATCAACACACACCACAACACAACGTTAACGAGACACGCGAGATAGAATAAGTTAATTAGAATAATAGTAATACACACACACATTAGAAACTAAGAAAACAACACACACTAGAAACTAAGTATCAACAAACATTAAAAATTGAGATATTAACACACAAACACACATTGTGCAGATTAGCAAGAGAAGAGTAATTAGAAATTCACTGACATAATCGAAATACTAAAGAGGCCCGATTGAAGTAGACTTGAATAGAGAGAGTTCATGTCGAATATTAAAAGGTTGTTTCCGAACACCAGAAGTAAAAGTAGAGCTGAAAGAGAAGGATTAGCATCAAGGTCTTTGGAATCCATTGAAGAAGATTTTATCTTAGGTAGAGAAACAGTCCCGACAATAATGACTTCTAACGCTCCGCCAACATCGGCACTCCAAACGCCGCCACCAGCGGTAAACACCAGCCCCAATGACATTTTTAACCTTACGTCTTCCGGACGCAATTAGATTTCTACCAACTAATGACGGAAATTTTAAGACCCTTAACGACTTCATTACGAATGTCGAGGAAATTTTAATGATGATCAGGGGAGCAGAGCAAACTCCTTATGGTCATCTTTTAATAAGAACTATTAGAAATAAGATAGAAGGACGGGCAAACGAAGTCTTAATTGCAGAGGCAATCCCTCTCAATTGGGACACTATTAGAGAGACACTTCGCGCTAACTTTACGGACAAACGAGAAGAATCTTCCTTGTTACAGGAAATTCAGCTAATTAAGATGAAAGATCTCTCGTTAACTAGACTATACGAACAGATTTCGGAAGTTAAACTGGCATTGTTTAATGTCATAGAGACGAAAGAAAGGGATCAATCAGTAGTCAAGGCAAAGAAAGAATCATACACAAAGTTATGTTTAGACGTATTTCTAACGGGAGTATGGGGACCGTTAGGCGCCTTCATAAGAGCCCTAAGACCCAAGACCCTGACCGAAGCCAATGAAGAGGCACTTAAAGAAAGAGAATTGTATTTCCAGGAAAGGAAAGGAAAACAATTCGATCAGAAAGGACCAGGACAGGGGAAAAGGACAAATAACACTGATCAGGGCAAAGTGGTTCAAGCATCGACTAGCAACAATGGAGGTAGAAACTTTAATAACCGTTTTGGACCCAATCGGGCTCCACAACAGTATAGTTCCAACAATAGTACTGGGACAAACAATTATAACAGAAATAACCAATCGAATACAAGGGCAATAATGGCCAAGCCAGAAAAACCAGACTATACGAGCGGACGGACACAAATGAGTTCCTCTAACCGTTCGGGGCAATCGTATAACATCAACGGGCAAAGTCAAAACGATGAGCAGACACAGGACACCCAACAAAATTTTCAAGAATTAGCCTCGGAAGACAGACGGGATACATAGACAGACACAAACATGGTTCGACTCTTCCATATATAACAATAGACTCTCCGTTTGGAAGACAACTAAAAATTTTACTAGACACATGGGCTACACATTCATTCTTAGACCCCAAATTTACCACGAGCACTAATAGAATTAGATTATAAACAGACTTTGAAATCAAAACAGTTCTGAACGAACACACATTAAAGGAAAAAGCAGAATTCAAAGGCTTTAAAGAATTTAAGACAAATATAACATTTACATTTCTGTTATTCAAATTTCATGACTAATTTGATGGTCTATTAGGCATAGATTTATTGTCACAACTTAAAGCAAATATTGATTTAAAAAACCTGGTGCTACGCACCGAGTCCGCTCAAATTCCAATTATATTAAAACAGAATAAGACAACGCAAGTTTATCTGATAGAGCCACAAGCAAAAACAGTGGTAGCTCTTCCAGTTAACATAAAAGAAGGGGAATTTAACTGTAAAGAAGATGAAATATGTAAAAATGTGTTAGTGACAGAAGGATTATATAAAGTAAAAGATAATGTTAGTTACATGGAAGTAATCAACTATTCAGACAAAGAACAGAAGATTTACTTAGATTCACCATTGACAGTAGAAGAATGGAAAAGCGAAGAATTTGTAGAAGTTAACGTGACTACGCTAATAACGGACGAACAAACAAATAATAAGATAGATTTTAACCAATTACGCATCGAACATTTAAATAAGGAAGAGGAGGTTGAATTGAAAAAATTACTTTGCCTATTCCCAAAGATTTTTCACAAAGAAACGGACAGACTATCATTCTCGAATCAAATTAAACATTTTATCCCCACGACAGACGAAATCCCAATTTATTCAAGACCATTTTAATACGCTCAATGCGAGAAAATTGAAATTAGTAAACAGATTCAGAAACTTTTAGAACAAGATATCATTCGCAATAGCCATTCCCCTTGGAGTGCCCCAGTGTGGTTGGTCCCCAAGAAGAGAGACGCCTCGGGCCAACCCAAATGGAGAATGGTAGTAGATTTCAGGAAACTTAACGACAAAACGGTAAAAGATAAATACCCTATGCCGGCCATTAACGATGTGCTGGATAAAATAGGCCGGGCCAAATATTTCTCAGCACTTGACCTAGCAAGTGGCTATCACCAAATTGAAATGGCCAAGCAAGATAGGGCAAAGACCGCCTTCACAGCAGTAAGTGGCCACTACGAGCTTACAAGAATGCCGTTCGGATTAACAAATGCCCCGACAACTTTCCAGAGAGTCATGGATAACGTACTGAAAGAGTTAATTGGCGAATGTTGCCTAGTTTATCTTGACGATATCGTCATGTTTTCAGCATCCCTTCAACAACACATAGGGCACCTAAAGTCGGTCTTCGACAAACTGTCACAGGCAAATTTAAAATTACAAGTAGACA
This sequence comes from Zaprionus tsacasi, assembly GCA_018904105.1. NCBI lineage: Eukaryota > Metazoa > Arthropoda > Insecta > Diptera > Drosophilidae > Zaprionus > Zaprionus tsacasi. Next base: position 151,385 of record JAEIFR010000592.1, on the reverse strand, counting down.
AATCAGAATTCCTTAAAAAGGAAATCGAGTACCTCGGACATATTGTAACAGCGGAAGGAATTAAGCCAAACCCAAAAAAAATAGAGACTATAAAGAAATTCCCCATACCACAAACAAAGAAAGAAATAAAATCGTTTCTAGGTCGTTTAGGTTACTATAGAAAGTTTATTAGGGATTTCGCTAGAATTACGAAACCACTAACTAAACAATTAAAAGGGAAACAAAAAACCATAAAGATAGATAGCGAATATAAAAACACATTCGAGAATTGTAAAATGCTTTTGTGTAATGATCCGATACTACAGTATCCAGATTTTTCCAAACAGTTCATTTTGACCACTGACGCTAGCAACGTCGCAATAGGTGCAGTATTGTCACAAGGCACATTAGGAGAAGATAAACCAGTATCTTTTGCTAGTCGGACGCTTTCAGATACAGAATTAAACTATTCTACAGTAGAAAAAGAAATGTTGGCTATCATTTGGGCCACAAAGTATTATAGACCTTACTTATACGGACAAAAATTCAAGATAGTTACAGATCACAAGCCACTTACGTGGTTGACGAGTTTCAAAGAACCGAACTCAAAGCTGGTTCGTTGGAAATTACAACTCTTAGAATATGATTTTGAGGTGATCTATAAAAAAGGATCCCAAAACATAGTCGCAGACGCACTAAGCCGAGTGCAAATAGAAGTAAATTATAATGATAATGTATCGGTAATAGCATCAGCAGGGGACACGATACATTCGAGTTTCGAAGAACTTAATGAAAACTTGTTTATCTCGGAAAAACCCTTAAACGAATACAACATACAACTTATATTTGAAACCGGTTTAAACTTAAAAGCCTTTTTGACCACCCCTTTAGAAACAAGATGAGACGAATAATTTATGAAACGGACTTTACGGACGACATAGTAAATAGACTATTAAAGAACTACCTTAGACCAAATAAAACATGTGCAATTTTTGCACCAGACCCTATTTTTAAAAAAATCCAAAAATCGTACTCTAAATATTTCGCACATAGTAAAGTGTATAAAGCAATAAGGTGCACAACATATCTCGAAGACATTAACGACACAAACGGACAGAAAAAGAAAATTATAGAACAACATGAAAATTCCAATCACAGAGGCATAGACGAGGTAAACGCCCAATTGAAAAGAAAATACTATTTCCCAAATATGAAACAAATAATTATAGAGACCATCAATAATTGTGACATATGTAAACTACTAAAGTATGACCGATCGCCACCCAAAATTAAATACCTAGAGACAGAAACCCCCTCAATACCTATGCAAGTTATACACACGGACTTGTATACAATCAACGGAAACTATGTAATGACTATAATTGACAAATTCTCCAAATTCGCTGCGGCTTATACAATCCCCACTAGAAACAGTATAAACATTGTAAAATCAATGCAAGAGTTCATACAATATTTCGGCATTCCAAGCAAGATAGTTTGCGACCAAGGAGCCGAATATAATTCGAATTTGTTCAAAGATTTTTGCAAACAATACGAAATAGAATTGCACATGACATCTTTCCAACAGTCATCTAGCAATGCACCAGTAAAAAGGTTACACTCAACGTTAACAGAGATTTACAGAATAATCGTAGAAAAGAAAAAGGCAGAGAATTTACAAATAGAACATGACAGTATTTTAACGGAAACATTAATTACCTACAATAACGCTATTTATTCCACAACAAAACTCACACCTTTCGAACTAGTCTCAGGTAGAACCTACTCTTTTCATAAGAATATTGAGTTTAACGACCAACACGACTACCTCAAACAATTAAACGACTTTAGGAAAAAACTTTACCCGGATAGAGCAAAGCAAATGAGTTTGATTAAAAGTCAGAATATAGAAAAATTAAACAAAGATAGAGAAGACCCACAACAATTAGAAATAGGAGAAACAATATTTAGAAAAGAAAACAGAAGGAATAAGTTAAGACAAAGACTTACTAAACACAAAGTACTAGAAGGGCATACATTAACTTCAAACAAAAAACAAAAGTTACATAAGTCAAAACTTAGAAAAGGCACTAAAAGGAACAATACAAATTGATTATAAAACTATAATATTAAAAAAATACCCCATGAAAATATTTTCAGGTTTGCCCTATCAGAGGGTCAATTCGTTAACGTTCAGTACTTGGAAACAGGAACTGCGATGGTGAGACTAGAATTAGGAACAGCTAAAAATATACATAACTATAGAATCATAGCTCATATTATCTGTATTGAAGATTATGTAATGGCGCGAGAAGTGTTGTATAACAAAATTATTTTTGCTAAGCTGATTATTAGTCCTAGAAAAATTTCAAACGGCAACTAGTACGGAGCTGCAGGGTAAAGCTCCGATCGCCTAATTACATTCCTGTTTACAGAGTTGCATTGGAAGGCTTAGCTCGCAAAAATGCAGTCCTGCATATAGGAAAGTGCACTGGCTTGACGCTAACTTAATCCTTTTCCGTTTGAACCATCGTGGAAGTAAGACATCGGTCAAGAAAAAGAAAAAAATGTCCGTTCGGTAATCTTGCCATCGAACCTCGCGTCGAGAATTTTTGTAAGGGAAATACGCCCATCCGGTCGCGGAAGGATCAGCCCGAAATCAGAGGAGGGTTCTTGCGGCGATCGCGTCTATTTTCGAATCGGCACCGGCCAGCGGAGCACCCCAGCAACGCACGCGTCACTTCAGCACCGGCCAGAGGAACACCAGAGGAACACAGCGACGCACACGTCACCGGCACCAGCCAGCGGAGCACCCCGGCAACGCACGCGTCACTTCGGCGCCGGCCAGCGGAGCACCCCAGCGACGCACGCGTCACTTCGGCACCGGCCAGCGGAGCACCCAAGCGACGCACGCGTCACTTCGGCAGCGGAGCACCCCGGCAGCGTACGCGCACATCGGCACCGGCCAGCGGAGCACCCCAGCGACGCATGCGTCAACAGCGCGGCGGCCATTGCGCGAAAGCAAGTGAAAACAAAAAAAAACTTAAAGAATTCAAAGTGGAAAGACAGTTTAAACACAAAATTTGAATAAAATAAAAAATAAATTAAAACAAATTAAAAGACAATTAATCGAAAATATACATATATAATGTCATGAAAGATGAAATTAAAGGACAGTGAAAAAAAAAAAAAAAAAAATAAAAAAAAAAAATGAAAGACAGAAATGAAATGAAAATGAAATAGTAAATCAAAAAAAAAAAAAAAATAGTGGAAAGGATAAGAGGAGGAAACAAACTCGAAGTACAAAAATCAAGATTCAAGCAGAACTAATTGAGTGGGAATAAACTGAATTAAAGTAAAAATAAAGTTAAATAAAAATTAAAATAAAAAAATAAATAAATAAAACGGAAAAGAAAATAAAAATCAAAAAAAAAAGAAAAAGAATAATAAAATTTAGTTAGAAGTCGTATAGAAAATGATGGCTTAAAGAGAGCAGAGGTGAATTGGATAAAATTAAATAAAAAAAAAAAAAAAAAAAATGTTTGTTGGAAAAATGGTGAAGTTTATTTAATTCTTTCATATTTATATTTTTTTTTTGTTGTTTTGAATTTTTGTGTCACTTTCGGATTGGTGGGCGATTCGCCAAATAAAATTATTCCCACAGCCAACCTGCGCCGGGAGGTCGACCTTTCGCCGAGGAGCATGAGGGGTAAGTGTGTCATAAAAAAATTTATTCATTATGCATAAAATATCTCTTACCAATCGAAATTCTAAATGAAACAAATATCGAAACCAAAACTAAGAAAAATAGAAGAAAGGAAAGATAAGAAAAATAGTTAAGTCCGGAGTGAAGCAAGAGGGCGCACGAGTTACCACATGCACCCTTCCCCCGGTCAGCATCGTACCCCCTCCTAAACCGAAGCGGGAGAACAACAAAGAGAGTAATACGACTCCAACTCTTGACGGCGGTACTTATATTTACTCTTAAACACTTACACACTAAAATGAAACTCAAGTGCATATTTATATATAAGTAAACCCAAACCCAAGAGTACATTGCTCCAATTAAAATAACAAACAGGAAAAGGGCCAGAATGCTGAATAGGCATCGTTGCAACATTGTAAAATTCTTAGAAGCACAAAATATGTTCTGAGTCGTTTTAAGTATCGAGTGGTGTTGAATAAATTCATTCTGTATCTTACATCCAAAACAAACGGACGTGTTTAAGTTCCAAAATCTTTCCCTTTATTAAAACTAGAAGTGAATAGTACAGTTAAAGAAAAACAAAGTTAAACTATTCAACGTCATCTCATCGATCGGACGAAGAAGATCCCTTTTCTTCCCGTTTTGGTTCAACAAACAAACCCTCGGGAACATCGCTGGATCTATAACTGACGCAGCCGGACTTAATGGACCATGCAGCTGACTCTCGCTCTTTTTGTACTCATGTAAGATAGCAACGGTAGTAGGGAAAATTAAAACATTAACGAATAAATGAATTAAACAAAATTTAATTAAAATGCAAAAATTACACACAACCAATCTCAGTACGAAAATCACAATGCATCGTCAGCGAAAACTCGGTGGCCGCTCTTGACGGCCGCAGCCACGTATCGGATTGCATATATTTTTTTAGCAAGCGAGTACGTGGGAGCATAAGTCCATAGCGACTTCGGTTTAGTGATGTATGCATGTGATGTATAATGTACATACGAATACCCAGATTAAAAAAGCGAAAAGGCTTACGCAATAAGGCGACACAATAAGGTGTTCTGGAGTTATTCAAGAGAATGGAAAAGCAACAAGGCTTACAAAAATGTGTATAAAATATATCTGAAAAAAAAAAAAAATATATATATATATATATATACAAGCAATAAGGCTTCCGCAAATAAGTGCGAGATAAATCAAAAAGAAATAAGTAAGACTTGATCTGCAGAGGCTCCACTTGAATGACGATAACGGGAAATGGTTCAATTTCCATAACATGCAGAGTTGCAGGGCGCAAAACTGCATGTTGTCTTTGAATACACCCGAGTTCGTTGTTTGACGGGACGCAAACGGATTATTAAACTCACATAAAATAATATGAAAAATTAACAAATGCAAAACAAAAACAATAACTACCGATTGCACTAGATTCATTAATTTACACATACACACCGAAACTAAGAAATCCTTCATTACAGGAAATTTTAGAAGACACCATCAACACACACCACAACACAACGTTAACGAGACACGCGAGATAGAATAAGTTAATTATAATAATAGTAATACACACACACATTAGAAACTAAGAAAACAATACACATATTAGAAACTAAGAAAACAATACACACTAGAAACTAAGTATCAACAAACATTAAAAATTGAAATATTAACACACAAACACACATTGTGCACATTAGCAAGAGAGGAGTAATTAGAAATTCACTGACATAATCGAAATACTAAATAGACCCGATAGAAGTAGACTTGTATAGAGAGAGTTAATGTCGAATATTAAAAGGTTGATTCCGAACACCAGAAGCAGAAGTAGAGCTGAAAGAGAAGAATTAGCAGCAAGGTTTTTAGAATCCATTGAGGAAGATTTTATCTTAGGTAGAGAAACAGTTCCGACAATAATGACGTCAAGCACTCCACCACTTAACCAACCATTGCCATCTCCGGCAACAACCACCCCGAACGAAATTTTTAACACAATACGAATACCCGACGCAATTCGTTTTCTCCCAACGTACGATGGTAATTTTAAAACGTTAAACGATTTTATTACCAATGTGGAGGAGATCCTGATGATGATCAGAGGGGCAGATCAGACTCCGTACGGTCATTTGTTAATGAGGACAATCAGAAATACGATCGAAGGGAAAGCAAACGAAGCACTAATAGCAGAAGGCGTTCCCCTCAATTGGGACGTCATGAAAGCTACACTTCGAAGTCATTTTACAGATAAGAGGGAAGAATCTTCCCTTATACAGGAGCTTCACCTTATAAACTCAAAAAGTTTGTCCTTGACTAGGTTATATGAAGAAATAACCGAAGTCAGACTCGCCCTTTTTAGCATTATTGACACTAGAGAAAGGGAACAGTCTATAATTAAATCTAAAAAGGAATCATACTCTAAGTTGTGCCTTGATGCCTTTGTAACAGGTATAAGGGGACCCTTAGGTTCTTTTGTAAGTGCTCTTAAACCCAAAACCCTATCTGAAGCGTATGAAGAAGCTCTCAAGGAAAGAGAGTTATACTTCCAGGATAGGAAGAGGAAAATGTTGGAAACTAGCAACCCGGGACAGGGAAAGAGAGGAAGTAACGAAAGTCAGGGACAGATAGCAGGAACTTCTTATAGCAACAACGGAAATAACGGTTCTAATTACAACTCTAATAATAACCGATTCCGTAATAATCAAAACTCTAACAATAGTTCCAGATCCAACAGTTCGAATAGAAATAACCGAACTAACACCCCGGCTATAATGCCAAAACCAGAACAAGCCGATTACAAAAGTGGACGAACTCAGGGTAATTATTCACCCCGTTCGGGGCAATATTATAATATTAATGGGACCACCCAGAACACCGATAGCGAACAATCGGATGAACAAAATTTTCAAGTTATAGCCTCGGACAACAGACAGGATACATAGAAAAAGACAGGCACGGCTCGTCGTTACCGTTTGTGGAGATAGATTCCCCATTCGGTAGACGACTTAAGTTTCTCATTGATACAGGAGCCACCCATTCATTTTTAGACCCTAAATTTACAACAATACAAAACCGGACTAGACTAACGTCGGAATTCAACATTAAAACAGTTCTTAACGAACACTTACTTAAAGAAAAAGCCGAATTTAAAAGCTTCAAAGAGTTCAAGGCCAACACGATTTTTTCATTCTTATTATTTAAGTTTCACGATCACTTCGACGGCTTATTTGGAATTGATATTTTGTCTAGGTTAAAAGCAACTATCGATTTAGATAATCATTTGCTACGAACAGACACTGCCCAAATTCCGATTAGATTAAAACACAATAAGACTACCGAAGCGTATGTAATAGAACCCCAAACAAAAACAGTTGTAGCCCTTCCCGTAAACATAGAAAAGGGAGAGTTCTTTTGTAAGGAAATTCAAGTTTTACGAAATGTGGTAATTACAGAGGGATTATATCAAGCAAGTGATAATGTTAGTTTCATGGAAGTTGTAAATTCGGGTGAGGAACAACAAATAATATATTTGGATACCACTGGTAGTATACAAGTGGCCCAAGGAAGTATTTGCGGAGATTAACGTAATTACAGACGTAAGCAATAATCATCCAACCGATAAGATCGATTTTACTCAACTTCGTATAGAACATCTGAATAAAGAGGAGGAGTCGAAGCTGAAAAGGCTATTTCTAAAATTCCCCAAAATTTTTCATAATGGTTCAGATAAATTGTCATTCTCAAATCAAATTAAACACGATATACTCGTATCTACTACGGACGACATACCAATATATGTAAGACCTTTCAAATACGCGCAATGCGAAAAGATTGAAATTATGAAACAAATTGATAAATTGTTAGAACAAGACATTATTAAGAACAGCCATTCCCCATGGAGCGCACCAGTTAGCTGGTTCCAAAGAAAATGGACGCTTCAGGCGAGCCGAAATGGAGAATGGTTGTGGATTTCCGTAAACTTAACGAAAAAACAGTTAAAGATAAATATCCAATGCCAGCGATCAATGACGTATTAGATAAAATCGGCCGTGCAAAGTATTTTTCTGCACTGGACCTGGCAAGCGGTTATCACCAGATAGAGATGGCAAGAAAAGATAGAACAAAAACAGCGTTCATAGCTGTTAGAGGTCACTATGAGTTCACCAGAATGCCGTTCGGATTAACTAACGCCCCGGCTACCTTTCAAAGGGTTATGGACAACGTATTAAAGGAGCTAATCGGAAAATGCTGTTTAGTCTACCTTGATGATATTGTCGTGTTTTCTAGTTCTCTTCAGGAGCATATGACACACTTAAAGTTGGTTTTTCAGAAATTAGTTCAAGCTAATTTAAAGCTCCAAATAGAAAAGTCAGAATTCTTAAAAAAAGAAATAGAGTACTTAGGTCATATAGTGACAGCAGAGGGGATTAAACCTAATCCTAAGAAAATTGAAGCAATTAAAAAATTTCCTATTCCCCCAGACTAAAAAGGAAATTAAATCGTTCCTCGGACTACTAGGTTATTATAGAAAGTTCATTAGGGATTTCGCAAGAATCACTAAGCCGTTGACGAGACAGCTAAAAGGCAAATTAAAAACAATAAAGATAGACGTAGAATTTACTGACACTTTCGAGACGTGTAAAACGCTCCTATGCAACGATCCAGTGTTGCAATACCCTGGCTTCGACAGAGAATTCATTCTGACAACAGATGCCAGCAATGTTTTGTCGCAGGGTACATTAGGGAAAGATAAACCACTGTCTTTCGCAAGTAGGACTCTTACAGATACGGAATTAAATTATTCCACGGTCGAAAAGGAAATGTTGGCCATAATCTGGGCCACAAACCATTAACTTGGCTTATGAGTTTTAAAGAACCTAACTCGAAACTTGTCCAGTGGAAATTACAACTACTGGAGTTCGATTTTGAAGTCATTTACAAAAAAGGTTCTCAAAACGTAGTGGCAAATGCGTTGAGTAGGGTACAAATAGATGTGAATGTCAATGATCACGATTCAATAGTGGCTTCAGCGGGGGACACCATACATTCCAGCCTAGAGGAGACTGATGAAAATCTGTTCATATCGGAAAAACCTATAAATGAATTTAAGATTCAACTTATGTTCGAAATAGGTCCGAGTTCCAAAGTTAGGACGACGGCTACCTTTAAGAACAAAATTAGGAAAACCATATACGAACCACAATTCACGGACGAAAATACAACGAAACTATTAAAAAATCTATTAAGACCTAATAAAATATGTGCAATCTTTGCGCCTGATTCGGTATTCCGAAAAATTCAGGAAATTTACGCCAAATATTTTGCTCACAGTAAAATTTATAAGGCGGTAAGATGCACAGTATTTTTACAGGATATAGTTAACACAGATGAACAAGAAAGGAAAATATTAGAACAACATCAAAATTCCCACCATAGGGGAATAGATGAAGTAACCGCCCAGCTGAAAAGAAAATGTTACTTCCCTAATATGAAACAAATAATAAGAAAGACAATAAATAACTGTAACATATGCAAATTATTAAAGTATGACCGATCACCACCAAGAATTAAGTACTTGGAGACAGAAACTCCTTCAGCCCCAATGCAAATATTACACACGGACTTGTATACTATTAACGGTAATTACGTAATGACTTTAATTGATAAGTTTTCTAAATTCGCTGCGGCATACACTATCCCCACCAGAAATAGTATAAATATTGTAAAATCAATGCAACAGTTCATACAATATTTCGGTATTCCTAAAAAGATCGTTTGCGATCAAGGAGCGGAATATAATTCGAACTTGTTCAAAGATTTTTGCATACAGTATGGAATAGAGTTGCACATGACTTCTTTTCAACAGTCATCCAGCAATGCACCAGTAGAGAGGTTGCACTCAACATTAACGGAAATATACAGAATTATAATGGAAAAGAGAAAGACAGAAAATTTAAACATAGAACATGACAGTATATTGACCGAAACTTTAATAACCTATAACAATGCCATCCATTCGGCAACAAAACTCACACCGTTCGAACTGTTCTCAGGCAGAACTCATTCTTGTAATAAGAATATCGAATATAACGACCAACATGACTATCTCAAACAACTAAACGCCTTTAGGGAAAAACTATACCCGGACGTAACTAAACAAATGAGTTTGATGAAGAGTCAGAATATAGAAAAGTTAAACGAAGGAAGAGAAGACCCACAACACTTAGAAACAGGAGCAATAATATTTAGAAAAGAAAATAGAAGGAATAAATTGACACAAAGATTTACTAAACACAAAGTACTAGAGGACAGTGGGCATACATTAACCTCAAACAAAAAACAGAAGTTACATAAGACAAAGTTAAGAAAAGACACTAAAAGTAACAATACAAATTGACTATAAAACAATAACATTACAATACCCCATGAAAATATTTGCAGGTTTGCCCTAGCAGAGGGTCAATTCGTTAACGTTCAATACTTGGAACCAGGAACTCCGATGGTGAGACTAGAATTAGGAACAGCTAAAAATATACATAACTATAGAATCATAGCTCATATTATCTGTATTGAAGATTATAGGAAGAATATAGAACAGTTGCAAAGTGCACTGCAGGAAATGAAAACAGTAGAGTTTTCGGGAGAAGCTATTAAAACATTAGAGGAAAAACTTAACCAGGTTAAAGAAAAAATTAATATTTTAACTCCAAGAAAGAGACAAAAAAGAGGAGCAGTTAATGGATTAGAAAGTTTAATTAAAACAATAACAGGAAATATGGATGCAGAAGATTCTAATAAGATAAAAGATGAGTTTCAAAATATACATTATAGCTTAGGCGAATTAGCATCAGAAACTAATAACGAAAATGAAGTTGTAGTAAGATTCCAAAATATAACAAAACACATAAACCAAGAGCAAATAGTAATAAGCAAGTTCATTAAGAATTTTAAAAACGAAATTTTTAAACATTTAACACAAGAACACAATGAAATTCATGCTCTACAATATACAAACAGATTAGGATATAACATCGATATATTATATAATCACATTTCAAACATATTAGAAAGCACATTGTTAACTAAATTAAGAATAATACCTAAGTTTATATTGTCAACGGAAGAAATAGATAAAATTATGGATATATTTACAGAACAAAATGTTAAAATAGAATCCCAAGAGCATTTATACAGACTATTAGAAATGGATACATTTATAAACAAAACAAATGTTATTTTTTATATAAAAGTACCTATGTTCGAACTCGAGAATTATAAACTCGCTCATATTATACCAATACCCTTAAACAAGACAAAATATCTGCAAATTCCAAATTATATTTTATTTAACAAAAATGTGTTAAAATCTGTAAAAGAAAAATGTGACAAAGTTCACGAACAATATATTTGTAAATCTAAACTAGAAGATACCCCCAATGGAGACGAAAGGTGCCTTCAATCAATCGCCAACGCGGATTTAGCGGTCTGTGACGCGGTTGAAATGGACGACAAGGAACGTATTTTTGAACCTGAAAGAGGAAAAGTTTTGGTATTAAATGGAATTCAAACGCAAATACAATCAAATTGCGTGAGGCCATTCGAAGTAACGGGAAATGCTATCGTTACCTACAAAGACTGCAACCTGACTATTAATGGATTTACGTACGGAAATGCAGAGATAAAGATCGACGAATCAATAGACCTTGTTATTCCCCTGTACAAAAGGGTGGAAATCAATAACACAATAGAAGATCTAAACCTCCCAAAGCTGCATTTGAAAAACGCAAATAACCGGAATAAATTGGTTTATATCCAAAACGTGACGCGAACCCACTTCACAGCTGTTTACATCGCTTTTGCCATACTAGCAGGGACCATCATAACGATAATGATGGTAAAGCGGAGAGCTGCCGTATTCACACCGTCGACTCCACTGGTAGATTTCGTGCCGACACTTCCTTCGATGTGGCCGTCACTTCAATCCAGGGGAGGAGGAGTTACCACATGCACCCTTCCCCCGGTTAGCATCGTACTCCCTCCTAAACCGAAACGGGAGAACAACAAAGAGAGTAATACGACTCAAACTCTTGACGGCGGTACTTATATTTACTCTTAAACACTTACACACTAAAATGAAACTCAAGTGCATATTTATATATGACGGAGAAGATATGTTATCTTCTTTATTGGTTGTAGTACTTCTTGTATTGTGTAGTGAGTCCCCTTTTAAAATATTTCCAAAGCACGTGTGTCTCTTCGTTCTCTTCATCTTCTTCTATAATAACGAACGACTACACTATTTCAAAGTTACCAGGGCCACACTCGATCTTACAAAAATCAAGACCTCACAATCAAAATACAACCCTGACACTCTTATCGATAAGTCTTCCATAAAACCCATCATCGATAAGGCGCCCTTTTCAAATCAACATCTCCATCTCCGACACGGCCATTCTGATATACTACACGTCCTCGTGTATGTGCTACACTCATTGTAAATCAGAAATTCACTCTGTATTTAAGCTTTAACATTTATTGTAAAATAACAATTCAACTTAAAAATTTCTTTCATTAACATTTTGGTCTCTTCGGTAACATAAATTCTAGTGTACATTAACCTTTTTAAAGCTTTAACTTCTTCTTACTATTTTTAAATTATCTTATTTCAATTGAAATTCTTCCTCAAATAATTCGTTGAATTTTCATATTTCAACTCAAAAGTTCTACACATATTTCTTCAGGTAAATTCATTTCAAATTCATTCATTTTTTTTTTTGTTTACATGAATTAAACTCTTATTAAACAACAACAAATCATATTTTTTTTCATTCATTTTCTTTTCTCGTTTAACTTTTTCATCTTCTTTTCTCTTTTTCTCTCCAAATATTATCTTTATCAAAATACCACTCCAGGGTCAGGTGCCGCCACGTAGCAATCGACAACCGCGTATCTCAATACACCTTCCGCCATTCGACTGTCTATTTCAACAGCTTCCATAACCATCTCTTTCAACGGCTTTACTACTGTCTATTTCAACAGCTTCACTACTGTCTATTTCAACAGCTTCACTACTGTCTGTTTCAACAGCTTCAATACTGTCTATTTCAACAGCTTCACTACTGTCTATTTCAACAGCTTCACTACTGTCTATTTCAACAGCTTCACTACTGTCTTTTTCAACAGCTTCACTTGGCGGGCTATCCTCGATCTCAAGCTCGTTTGGCACCTCCCCATTTGGTAATCTTCTTAATCTTTCATGCGCGTATTTATACCGTCTGTTACTTTTCATACTCTTTAACGTATATCTGTCGTTCTCTAATACCTCAGTTATCTCGAATGGACCTCTATATTTAGGATCTAATTTAGTCTGGTTTCTTTCACTATTATTGAGCAACACAAAATCTCCTACCCTAAATTTAACTATTTTAGCTCTGCTTTTATCAAATCTTTTCTTCTCATTCTTTCCTGATTTTTCTATATTTTGTAAAGCCTGGGCTCTTATCTCAGTCAAATTAATTTCTGCGTTTGAGTCATGAATGGGAACAAGGCCTAACGGACGAGCAACCATTAATAATTCTAAAGGACTCGCTTTAGTTATCTTATTAGCAGTGCAATTAATGGCTAGCTGCACGTCGCCCAATGCCTCTTGCCACGATCGGGAACTTGTTTCTACAGCTGTTAGTAAATTTTTCAGAGTACTCATAACTCTCTCGACCTGTCCATTACCACGGCTTGCTCCTGTTTCTATTAAATGTAGTTTTATCTTTTGTGAAGAGCAAAACTCAACAAACCTAGCACCTGTGAAACTTCTCTGTACAGTTTTGGTCTCGTCGATCAATCGAATTATCATTTCACCTGAATTAACACGAGTCTGCGGCGTTCCCTTTATAAACGAATCTGTGTAAGATTTTAACAGTGTTATTACTTCGTTTTTGTCTTCACCATATACATCACTCTCTATCTTATCAAATGAGTTGTCTTCTATTGTCGAGCACGTATTTACAGTTTTTGATTTAATTATTTCAACTCCCTCACAAGACACCATTGCAACGTATCCCTGAGCTAAAACTTCTCGTCCTAGTACCATATTATTTGACATACAGTCATCTGGTATTACATGAAATATTACATTTAGACTATTTCCATTAATAAGGACATTATTATCAATTTGCATTGTGCTACAAACATTAGCATTTCCAATTCCTTTCAAACTTACAACATTATTTAGTCTTTTTCCACTTAGCTTGTTTGAGAAACTCTCTTTTACTAATGAGCACTCCGATCCCGAATCAAAAATAATTGGAAAGTTCTCACCTCGCAACAGCATACTTGTTTTTGGCTCTTCTACCACGCACAGCTCAGCCATCTTTTCGTTCCGCGATCCAGCTCCACCAGTTAACATGTTCTTTGGGCATTGTGAAGCTATATGGCCTTGCTCCTGGCAACGATAGCAAGTTACGCTGCCCTTTAAATGTTGTTGAAACGGTTGGTTTCCTCGTTGATCCTGCCTCGGCATACCAGTGCTCTGCTTCCTGTTTCTGCAATCAGCCATTTTGTGGCCCATGTTACCACAACGATGACACTTTATTGAAGAAAACTTGGTTCGCTTTGCTCCTGATTCCTCGTTTCCCATATGCTGCGTACGCTTGTCAAACGCAAAGACCTGCAACTCGGCTTGTAACTCACGTCTGGTCTTGATATCCGCAGTGTATGTTATTCGTTGTAGTCGTCGATCAACGTTGGCCAAATGTCCCAGGACCACAGATACAGCAATCCTCTCAGCGTCGAAGCCCTTCCATTTGCAAACGAGTGATGTCACCAAGCGACTAGCATATATCGCAAGGCACTCACCGTTGCTGGGGCGACCGTTTAATAACTGTAAAAACATGGCGGCCGGCGTCTCAATTTTTGCATAGCGTTGCTGAAATAACTGCTTAAATTCCAGCCATGTTACTCCTGTGTAACATATTTGAGAGAGCCATTGGGACGCGCTTCCTTCCAGCAATTTTGTTAGTGCCAAGTTTAGAGCACTGCCTTCCAGTGGGTTTTCACTTAAAACAATATCAACGGTTTCACACCATTGAGTGGCGTCGGCGCACGAAGTCTCGGCATTGAATTTTGGCAATATGACGCCGCCATTTTGTGCCGGCTCTCGTACCGACGCTTGCAAAGTTTTTGCCAATTCCAGGAAACTTTGGCTTTGCTGCTCCATCAAAATGCGAAGTTGATCTTCCATGTTTCGTTGGCGAGAATTATATCCCACTTCTGATGACGGAGAAGATATGTTATCTTCTTTATTGGTTGTAGTACTTCTTGTATTGTGTAGTGAGTCCCCTTTTAAAATATTTCCAAAGCACGTGTGTCTCTTCGTTCTCTTCATCTTCTTCTATAATAACGAACGACTACACTTTTTCAAAGTTACCAGGGCCACACTCGATCTTACAAAAATCAAGACCTCACAATCAAAATACAACCCTGACACTCTTATCGATAAGTCTTCCATAAAACCCATCATCGATAAGGCGCCCTTTTCAAATCAACATCTCCATCTCCGACATATATAAGTAAACCCAAACCCAAGAGTACATTGCTCCAATTAAAATAACAAACAGGAAAAGGGCCAGAATGCTGAATAGGCATCGTTGCAACATTGTAAATTCTTAGAAGCACAAAATATGTTCTGAGTCGTTTTAAGTATCGAGTGGTGTTGAATAAATTCATTCTGTATCTTACATCCAAAACAAACGGACGTGTTTAAGTTCTAAAATCTTTCCCTTTATTAAAACTAGAAGTGAATAGTACAGTTAAAGAAAAACAAAGTTAAACTATTCAACGTCATCTCATCGATCGGACGAAGAAGATCCCTTTTCTTCCCGATTTGGTTCAACAAACAAACCCTCGGGAATATCGTTGGATCTATAACTCACGCGCCATTTTTTCCTTTGTTTTATTTTCCTTTCAAATTCCGACAAACTCAAACTTTCAAAAATTTAAATGAATTTTTCGTTGGAAGAAAAAAAAAAAAGACTTAATAAATTTCACGAACAAAAATTTAAAAAAAATTAAAAAAATTCTTGAATTCATTCCTGCTGCCAAACTTGAAAATCGTATGAAATAAATGTACCCATTGTTCTAGTTTAGAGGAACATAAACTTTTCTAATATTGTAAATAAATAAAATTACAAAATCTGTAAATGCAGATACTTCGCCTTATCATTAGGGACTATGAGGGAGTCTCTGTCTATTTTGGTTAAAAGATTATATATATATATATTTTTTTTTTTTTTTTTTGCATAAAATGAATGCGTAATCCTTAGGATACTGGCTCCTCCGATGATTCCTCGGGCATAGGGGAATAAGGGACCACGAGAGTCTCGCTCTTTAGCAAGTGGTCATAGGTAGGGTAGGGGATATAGCGATCACAACAACACCAGTGATGCTCGCGAGTCTGTATTTTCTTCCGTCTGTTGTCTTTTTCTACGGTGTCTGTCCTTCCGAACTTATCTACACATTCCGTCCGGTTTAGCCATCTAGCTCCTTCTAAATCTCCTTGTCGCAAGCACGCTCAATTTCTTATAAGTAATTTTATTAATAATAATGGGTAACTCGAATCTGTCCAAGCAAGACCACCACCCCTAAGCCGACGAGCTAGAGCCGGATCCTAAAGCGTGCCCCGCTAGCACAGATTCGGAAGTCTCAATTCCTCTAGTTACACGTTACAGTTATAAACTTATTATAATTAAATTAATAAAATTAAAAATAAGTGGCGCCCAACGTGGGGCCTCATGAGTAGAAATGCTCACAGAGACTCACTGATATTGTAAATAAATTCGAACCTTTTCTATACCATTTCAATTTCCTCTCTAACTTTCAAATTCGAATTCCGTCTTTGATTTTTATACCCTTCGACCATTGAAAATGGTCAAAAAAGGGTATACTAACTTTGTGAAATGTATGTAACAGGCATAAGGAGGCGTGGCAGACCCCATAAAGTATATATATTCTTACTCAGGATCACTAGCCGAGTCGATTGAGACATGTCCGTCTGTCTGTCCGTCTGTCCGTCTGTCTGTTTGAGACAACGGATCTTAGCTATTAAAAGAGCTAGAGACACCAAATTTGGCATGGAGGTTCCCATATTTCCCAAGCAGATGAAGTTTATGTTAAATGTTTGATGCCACGCCCACCGCCCCCGCAAATCGGTAATTTGTGATTAATAAGCAAACTATTAAACTTATAAAGTTCTGCTTTGGTATGTATAAAGCTATATGCCATACGAACATATTCTTTAAATTACAATCTGATCGGATTAATAACACAGAAGTTATTCAAGTCAACGTTTTCAGTACAAATGTACGAGCAGCAGCCTGCGCGCTGCTTTCAGTAGTTGACGCCGACGTCGACGTCACTCTTAACGTGCGTCGATGTGTGAGAGAGAAAGCTATATGTAGAAGAAGTATTTGTGCAAAATTTCTGTTTGAAATTATGAGCGTGGTTGCACGTTTGTAACGGATTTTAAAAATTGGGAGAAGGGTATCTTACTGTCGAGCGCTCGACTGTAGCCATATCCACTTGTTTTTAATTGCTTTGGAAAACATAGGTAGAAGGCGATAGTCTTTCTCCTGGCCACAATTAATGATCAATTCAGAATTTGTTTCCTATTTGTTGGTGTTTAAATCCTTGAGAGGTGAGGTTAATCAGTTAGAGGAAGATTCAGAAGTCATTAAACTTCGGTTAGACTTCTAACCCTTTCTGACATACCACACTTTAAAGATCAAAGGTATTTCTCTAGACTCATGCGATAGAAAGTAGAAGCACATTCTTAAAGAGGTGCTCTAACCACAGATGACCAAGAGGAATAACGAGTAGTATCTGTCACTGTCTCCTTAAGGTATCTGGATTACGACAGTGTCTAGTTCCGAACAGCACTGAGTCCGATACGGTTAAGAAAAGAAAAAATTTTCCTTTTCATCTGTACTCTTTTATTTCTTTTTTCCGAGAAAATCCAGTTAGCTAGTAATATCTTTCCTATGTCCGTGGATAATTGGGAGGAGCCAGGTTTTGTACGTATTCAAAAAAAAATATAAAACAAACAAAACAATAAAATATAAAACAATAATACTTAAACATATATATATATATATCTTAATGAAAATAAAAGAAAACAAAATTTAAAATGGGACTCGACCGTTCATCGGAAAATGGCTCAGAGGAGCCGACAAAGATCTGAAATAAAAACTGCAACTGAGTTGCATGAAACCGTATGCCACCACGACTTCCACAAAAAGTGCATTAATGCATATTTTATAAAGAACGATAGCTGTCCATATTGTAGCCAAATAATACTAGTCGAAAGTGGAGGATTACAAACTAGGTCGCAGGCTAAGTCTCGTCTCCTAGATACTGGCAATGAGAGAAATGCCACCGATAACATCCCTGGCACGTCTAGGAGTGCGAACAACATCGGTAGGAATAGCGGCCAAAGTAGTATGAATAACGCTGTGTCATTGCTCGCAATGGAGCGGAGACTACTCTCGTCACTGACGGAAAAAATGAGCGAAATGATACATACCACAGTAGTCGAGAGCGTGAGGAGACTAGCGTCAACTCCAGCAAATTCCGTTGCTACTAACATGGAAAGATCGGTTACACCCCCACCGACGTCGAGAGTAAATGAAAGGGTAAATAATAGAGATGGATCGATCCAAGGAGTGAATCCGGTTATGTTTGACATGAATTCCTCTTCTTTACCTCGAAGCACATCCGATCTGGGAATTAGGCCCGATAAGGTGGTCCACATACTAAACGGATGGAAACTAAAATTCTCAGGAACGGGAGTGTCAATAGATGACTTCATATATAGAGTTGAGGCACTGACTCATCAGACACTAGAAGGAAATTTTGCAGTGTTATGTCGAAACGCTAGAGTCCTATTCAAAGGAAAAGGAAACGAGTTCTACTGGCGCTACCACAAATCTGTGTCCGAAGTTCGATGGGACAGATTTTGCTCGGCTTTGCGGCTACAATTCCGTCAGAACGGACGACGTTGACATAGAGGAATTGAAACGAGGCAGAAAGCAGAAACCTAATGAGACGTTCGATGGATTCTACGACAGTATAAACGTCTTGATTGATCAATTGCGAACCCCTTGGTCAGCACGCAAGCTAGTCCGCGTTCTCATAAACAATTTGAGATCGGAAATACGTCACGAAATCCTGAATGTTGAAATCTCAACAGTACAGGAGCTGACAGAGATCTGTCGACGGCGTGAGGCTTTTCTGGACGATGTCAAAAGGTCACACGGATATGGGAAAGTGACTCCTTTCCGAAAGGAAGTCTCTGAGTTGATTGATCAACCTGTCTTAGAAGAGGCATCCGACGCGGGATCCGACTTAGAGGTGGAAGCTATTGCCCTAGTGTGTTGGAACTGCCACAAGGAGGGACATCGATATCAAGACTGCCTGGAAGACAAGAGGGTGTTTTGCTACGGATGTGGAACAGCCAATACATACAAACCAAGCTGCAAAAGATGTGAAAAAAACTCAAAATCCGGCATTCAGAAGTCGCCGTTCAGACAGAGGACTTCGAATGCCGCTCGTCACCAGTCAACTATGACCGACTAAG
This sequence comes from Zaprionus tsacasi, assembly GCA_018904105.1. Taxonomy (NCBI): domain Eukaryota; kingdom Metazoa; phylum Arthropoda; class Insecta; order Diptera; family Drosophilidae; genus Zaprionus; species Zaprionus tsacasi. The sequence goes on along the minus strand of JAEIFR010000592.1, from coordinate 132,072 downwards.
TGGGGATAAGCTTCTTATCACCAAATCATCAAAACCGGACTTACAAGAAGAAAATGATAGTATACTATACTACTACATTGTAAAAACAACCAATTATCTGAAATATCACCATCCGAACCTATGCTCGCACTCCCGGTAGCTGAACGTCAAAATCGAAGTTCTAGAAGGATTAAGTCGTTTTGGGAAAATGTCAGGAAGTGTAGAATGGGATGGAAACATATTTGTTCGGTCCTGTCAGAAACACTAGACTCCCGTCCATACTTGCCAGTTCGCATCATGAGCCGAACAGAGTATGGATTACTCGATTCTGGAGCATCAATAAGTTGCTTGGGAGGCAAACTGGCCGGCGAAGTGATGGAGAAGGAAGATTCCTATAAGACACTGAACATTCATGTTTCAACGGCAGACGGAAAACAACAGCGAATCACAGGGAAAATGAAAATCGAAGTCGAGTATGATAATGTCAGAAAACCGTTGGAAGTCTACGTAGTACCCTCGTTGAAGCAGGATTTGTATTTAGGCATCGATTTTTGGAGGTTGTTTTTCCTCTTCTTAAGAGTGCTCGTCAAAACGAGATAAAAAGTATTTTCATACAAATGCTGCTGCTCTTAACGAAGACAAAAATTACCACAACGATGACACTTTATTGAAGAAAACTTGGTTCGCTTTGCTCCTGATTCCTCGTTTCCCATATGCTGCGTACGCTTGTCAAACGCAAAGACCTGCAACTCGGCTTGTAACTCACGTCTGGTCTTGATATCCGCAGTGTATGTTATTCGTTGTAGTCGTCGATCAACGTTGGCCAAATGTCCCAGGACCACAGATACAGCAATCCTCTCAGCGTCGAAGCCCTTCCATTTGCAAACGAGTGATGTCACCAAGCGACTAGCATATATCGCAAGGCACTCACCGTTGCTGGGGCGACCGTTTAATAACTGTAAAAACATGGCGGCCGGCGTCTCAATTTTTGCATAGCGTTGCTGAAATAACTGCTTAAATTCCAGCCATGTTACTCCTGTGTAACATATTTGAGAGAGCCATTGGGACGCGCTTCCTTCCAGCAATTTTGTTAGTGCCAGGATTAGAGCACTGCCTTCCAGTGGGTTTTCACTTAAAACAATATCAACGGTTTCACACCATTGAGTGGCGTCGGCGCCCGAAGTCTCGGCATTGAATTTTGGCAATATGACGCCGCCATTTTGTGCCGGCTCTCGTACCGACGCTTGCAAAGTTTTTGCCAATTCCAGGAAACTTTGGCTTTGCTGCTCCATCAAAATGCGAAGTTGATCTTCCATGTTTCGTTGGCGAGAATTATATCCCACTTCTGATGACGGAGAAGATATGTTATCTTCTTTATTGGTTGTAGTACTTCTTGTATTGTGTAGTGAGTCCCCTTTTAAAATATTTCCAAAGCACGTGTGTCTCTTCGTTCTCTTCATCTTCTTCTATAATAACGAACGACTACACTTTTTCAAAGTTACCAGGGCCACACTCGATCTTACAAAAATCAAGACCTCACAATCAAAATACAACCCTGACACTCTTATCGATAAGTCTTCCATAAAACCCATCATCGATAAGGCGCCCTTTTCAAATCAACATCTCCATCTCCGACATATATAAGTAAACCCAAACCCAAGAGTACATTGCTCCAATTAAAATAACAAACAGGAAAAGGGCCAGAATGCTGAATAGGCATCGTTGCAACATTGTAAATTCTTAGAAGCACAAAATATGTTCTGAGTCGTTTTAAGTATCGAGTGGTGTTGAATAAATTCATTCTGTATCTTACATCCAAAACAAACGGACGTGTTTAAGTTCTAAAATCTTTCCCTTTATTAAAACTAGAAGTGAATAGTACAGTTAAAGAAAAACAAAGTTAAACTATTCAACGTCATCTCATCGATCGGACGAAGAAGATCCCTTTTCTTCCCGATTTGGTTCAACAAACAAACCCTCGGGAATATCGTTGGATCTATAACTCACGCGCCATTTTTTCCTTTGTTTTATTTTCCTTTCAAATTCCGACAAACTCAAACTTTCAAAAATTTAAATGAATTTTTCGTTGGAAGAAAAAAAAAAAAGACTTAATAAATTTCACGAACAAAAATTTAAAAAAAAATTAAAAAATTCTTGAATTCATTCCTGCTGCCAAACTTGAAAATCGTATGAAATAAATGTACCCATTGTTCTAGTTTAGAGGAACATAAACTTTTCTAATATTGTAAATAAATAAAATTACAAAATCTGTAAATGCAGATACTTCGCCTTATCATTAGGGACTATGAGGGAGTCTCTGTCTATTTTGGTTAAAAGATTATATATATATATAGTGACATATCCATTCTACACCCACACTTTAAACTCCCCAATCCCACACACACACGCACATTATTGTAAAACGCACATACACACATTAATGTATAAGCACCATTATTGTAAAACGCACATACACACATTAATGTATAAGTACAATATGTAATCAAAGAACGAGAGCCCTTCGATTAACTTTGGTTCCCACAGATCATAAATCTAGAAACCCGATCACCCAAATAATTGTCCCCCAATTCGACCACTTGGCTAGCCCCAATGTTTACAGCGAGCCAACTGAAATAATAGAACCTGATCACCCAAACAATTGTCCCCCAATTCGATCACTTGGCTAACCCCAATGTTTACAGCGAGCCAACTGAAATAACAAAACTTTATCACCCGAGCTTCCGCTCAGGCACTTGTCTCAGGATTCTCCAATTACCCCTATTTATCGGGAACCTCTCCCTCTCTCAATGAGAGAACATCAAAATCAAATCAGTCAAACTCTCTCAAAGAGAACATTAGAATCAAATTAGCCAAACTCTCTTAAAGAGTTTGCTCTCTTAACACCCACTCTGCCTATATAAACCCAGGCGCGCTTCCAAGCAGCAGTTCAGTTCAGTTCAGGAGAGTTCAGTAAACTTTCAGTTTAATTCAGCTTAATCCCGATCACCGAGTACGCTATCAACCCCGATAGCTCACTAAAGTCTATTATCAACCGAAGATAATCTGATGGCTCTAGTTCTTCCTTTGGAAGAAAAATAAAAAGTGTTTAATTAATAAAAAACTTAGAAAACAACTGTGTTTTTGTTTTTTTTATTAAACCCTCGGTCTGAATTCGTTAATGGCGCAGCCGGTAGGATAAAACGGAAAAGTTGTGCGACTCGTTTACCGATATCAATCTAGTGATAAAAGATCCTTGTACGACCAAGCGTATCTTTTTGTGATTGAACCACGCGAATCGGCGCTAAAGTAAACTTGACCTCGTAATACAATAAAATCGTTTTATCCGCCAAAGAACTTACGGTGATTGACACACAATAGTCAATCTACTGCAAGAACAATAAAAGTGTAAAAACAACCAAAAACAATAAAAGTGTAAAAACAACCAAAAACAATAAAAGTGTAAAAACAACCAAAAACCAAACAAACCCTGCTAAAACAAAATAACAATGGCAACCGAACAAGTTCAACTATTGTCGGAGCCCCACCTTAATCAGGCATTAGGTCAAGTAAGACAAATACCTGTATTTAACGGAAACACGCAAGAGCTCAGTGCCTTCATCAAAAGGATCGAGTTCATACTCCAACTATACCCAACAAGTGACACCAGACAGAAGCATGTGTTCTTCAGTGCCATTGAGATGCAACTCACAGGAGATGCCCAACGCGTATCCCAACTTTCAGGAGCCAGAAGCTGGCCAGACCTAAGGAGTGCCCTTATCGACGAGTACAAAACCCAAACACCATGTGAGGAGTTGTTACGACGTCTTTACAACACACCTTTCCCCGGAACTATTCGCTCATTCCGGATCATGATAATCATGTTATGCCTACTATCAACAATTAGCACGCAAAACCTTGAAGTAACTCCTATTCAGGCCAAAAACGGTTACCTAATCTTTCAAACCGGATCAATTGATTTACCTATAAACTCTGAATATCATTACTTATCTATTAATTTAACTAAAACCGAAATAATTTATGAAGAACTTATCAAACAAACACAAATTTTTGAAAATTTACCACAAATTCAGTACCTAACAGAAAAACTCAATAGAGAAATGAATGGCATTAGAATTGCAAAGCGCAACAAACGCGGTCTTGCAAATTTTATGGGAACTATTTACAAATACTTATTCGGCACATTAGATCAAGAAGATAAAGAAGAATTACAACAACAAATAGGTAATATTTCCAAAAACAATATACAAATAAGCGAACTCAACCATGTAATAGAAGCCATTAATGAAGGAATAAAAGTAACCAATCAATTAAACAATAATTTTGAAGGAGACCAAATGTTAGCCTTACTAATTTTCAACTTACAACAATTTACCGAATACATAGAAGACATAGAACTTGGTATGCAACTGACACGCTTAGGTATCTTTAATCCAAAACTTTTAAAACATGATTCCCTTACTCACGTAAATTCTGAAAAAATTCTTAATATCAAAACTTCTGCTTGGCTTAAATCTGACACTAACGAAATTTTGATAATATCCCACATTCCGAGAGAAATAATTAAAACACCTATTTTCGAAATAATACCATACCCCGACGAAAACAATAACATACTAACTGAAACAATACATGACAAATATTTTTCGCATAACAATCAAACTTTTATAGCAAGTTCTCAAAGCTTGATCATAAATAAATGCATAACAGGTATACTTAATCAAGTCTCAACACAATGTAGATACAGTAAAACACGCTCTGATTTTGAAATAAAATATGTTGAACCTAATATAATCACAACTTGGAACCTTCCCAAAACTATGTTAAATCAAAATTGTATTAATAGAGAAATTATAATAGAAGGTAATAACATGATAAAAGCATTTAATTGTTCCATTCAGTTAGAAGAAATTTTGATTACCAACACAATGTTAGACTACACTCAAACTATCTATGTAAACAATAATGTAACAAAACTTGAACCACTTGAATACATTCAGGCAAAAGAAATAATTGAACAACACACTCAAACTAATAATGTCTTCCAAATAATAACAATCACAACATTGGTAATAATAATTATAATCGCAGCATTATACTTAATTTATAAATATAAGACTATACCACAAAAATTAATTTTAAAATTCAAGAATCAAAATCCAGAAAATGAAACTATCATAAGTCCTGAAACAGAAAATAATGTACCTTCAGCAAGTAACCCTGTATTGTACCCTAAAGTTATTGCCTGAGGACAGGCCTTTTCTTAAGGATGGGGAAGTGACATATCCATTCTACACCCACACTTTAAACTCCCCAATCCCACACACACACGCACATTATTGTAAAACGCACATACACACATTAATGTATAAGCACCATTATTGTAAAACGCACATACACACATTAATGTATAAGTACAATATGTAATCAAAGAACGAGAGCCCTTCGATTAACTTTGGTTCCCACAGATCATAAATCTAGAAACCCGATCACCCAAATAATTGTCCCCCAATTCGACCACTTGGCTAGCCCCAATGTTTACAGCGAGCCAACTGAAATAATAGAACCTGATCACCCAAACAATTGTCCCCCAATTCGATCACTTGGCTAACCCCAATGTTTACAGCGAGCCAACTGAAATAATAAAGCTTCATCACCCGGGTCTCCGCCCAATGTTTAGAGCGAGCCAACTGAAATAACAAAACTTTATCACCCGAGCTTCCGCTCAGGCACTTGTCTCAGGATTCTCCAATTACCCCTATTTATCGGGAACCTCTCCCTCTCTCAATGAGAGAACATCAAAATCAAATCAGTCAAACTCTCTCAAAGAGAACATTAGAATCAAATTAGCCAAACTCTCTTAAAGAGTTTGCTCTCTTAACACCCACTCTGCCTATATAAACCCAGGCGCGCTTCCAAGCAGCAGTTCAGTTCAGTTCAGGAGAGTTCAGTAAACTTTCAGTTTAATTCAGCTTAATCCCGATCACCGAGTACGCTATCAACCCCGATAGCTCACTAAAGTCTATTATCAACCGAAGATAATCTGATGGCTCTAGTTCTTCCTTTTGAAGAAAAATAAAAAGTGTTTAATTAATAAAAAACTTAGAAAACAACTGTGTTTTTGTTTTTTTTATTAAACCCTCGGTCTGAATTCGTTAATATATATATTTTTTTTTTTTTTTTTTTGCATGAAATGAATGCGTAATCCTTAGGATACTGGCTCCTCCGATGATTCCTCGGGCATAGGGGAATAAGGGACCACGAGAGTCTCGCTCTTTAGCAAGTGGTCATAGGTAGGGTAGGGGATATAGCGATCACAACAACACCAGTGATGCTCGCGAGTCTGTATTTTCTTCCGTCTGTTGTCTTTTTCTACGGTGTCTGTCCTTCCGAACTTATCTACACATTCCGTCCGGTTTAGCCATCTAGCTCCTTCTAAATCTCCTTGTCGCAAGCACGCTCAATTTCTTATAAGTAATTTTATTAATAATAATGGGTAACTCGAATCTGTCCAAGCAAGACCACCACCCCCTAAGCCGACGAGCTAGAGCCGGATCCTAAAGCGTGCCCCGCTAGCACAGATTCGGAAGTCTCAATTCCTCTAGTTACACGTTACAGTTATAAACTTATTATAATTAAATTAATAAAATTAAAAATAAGTGGCGCCCAACGTGGGGCCTCATGAGTGGAAATGCTCACAGAGACTCACTGATATTGTAAATAAATTCGAACCTTTTCTATACCATTTCAATTTCCTCTCTAACTTTCAAATTCGAATTCCGTCTTTGATTGTTTATACCCTTCGACCATTGAAAATGGTCAAAAAAGGGTATACTAACTTTGTGAAATGTATGTAACAGGCATAAGGAGGCGTGGCAGACCCCATAAAGTATATATATTCTTACTCAGGATCACTAGCCGAGTCGATTGAGACATGTCCGTCTGTCTGTCCGTCTGTCCGTCTGTCTGTTTGAGACAACGGATCTTAGCTATTAAAAGAGCTAGAGACACCAAATTTGGCATGGAGGTTCCCATATTTCCCAAGCAGATGAAGTTTATGTTAAATGTTTGATGCCACGCCCACCGCCCCCGCAAATCGGTAATTTGTGATTAATAAGCAAACTATTAAACTTATAAAGTTCTGCTTTGGTATGTATAAAGCTATATGCCATACGAACATATTCTTTAAATTACAATCTGATCGGATTAATAACACAGAAGTTATTCAAGTCAAATAAATGCATAACAGGTATACTTAATCAAGTCTCAACACAATGCAGATACAGTAAAACACGCTCTGATTTTGAAATAAAATATGTTGAACCTAATATAATCACAACTTGGAACCTTCCCAAAACTATGTTAAATCAAAATTGTATTAATAGAGAAATTATAATAGAAGGTAATAACATGATAAAAGCATTTAATTGTTCCATTCAGTTAGAAGAAATTTTGATTACCAACACAATATTAGACTACACTCAAACTATCTATGTAAACAATAATGTAACAAAACTTGAACCACTTGAATACATTCAGGCAAAAGAAATAATTGAACAACACACTCAAACTAATAATGTCTTCCAAATAATAACAATCACAACATTGGTAATAATAATTATAATCGCAGCATTATACTTAATTTATAAATATAAGACTATACCACAAAAATTAATTTTAAAATTCAAGAATCAAAATCCAGAAAATGAAACTATCATAAGTCCTGAAACAGAAAATAATGTACCTTCAGCAAGTAACCCTGTATTGTACCCTAAAGTTATTGCCTGAGGACAGGCCTTTTTCTTAAGGATGGGGAAGTGACATATCCATTCTACACCCACACTTTAAACTCCCCAATCCCACACACACACGCACATTATTGTAAAACGCACATACACACATTAATGTATAAGCACCATTATTGTAAAACGCACATACACACATTAATGTATAAGTACAATATGTAATCAAAGAACGAGAGCCCTTCGATTAACTTTGGTTCCCACAGATCATAAATCTAGAAACCCGATCACCCAAATAATTGTCCCCAATTCGACCACTTGGCTAGTCCCAATGTTTACAGCGAGCCAGCTGAAATAATAGAACCTGATCACCCAAACAATTGTCCCCCAATTCGATCACTTGGCTAACCCCAATGTTTACAGCGAGCCAACTGAAATAATAAAGCTTCATCACCCGGGTCTCCGCCCAATGTTTAGAGCGAGCCAACTGAAATAACAAAACTTTATCACCCGAGCTTCCGCTCAGGCACTTGTCTCAGGATTCTCCAATTACCCCTATTTATCGGGAACCTCACCCTCTCTCAATGAGAGAACATCAAAATCAAATCAGTCAAACTCTCTCAAAGAGAACATTAGAATCAAATTAGCCAAACTCTCTTAAAGAGTTTGCTCTCTTAACACCCACTCTGCCTATATAAACCCAGGCGCGCTTCCAAGCAGCAGTTCAGTTCAGTTCAGGAGAGTTCAGTAAACTTTCAGTTTAATTCAGCTTAATCCCGATCACCGAGTACGCTATCAACCCCGATAGCTCACTAAAGTCTATTATCAACCGAAGATAATCTGATGGCTCTAGTTCTTCCTTTTGAAGAAAAATAAAAAGTGTTTAATTAATAAAAAACTTAGAAAACAACTGTGTTTTTGTTTTTTTTATTAAACCCTCGGTCTGAATTCGTTAATATATATATATTTTTTTTTTTTTTTTTTGCATAAAATGAATGCGTAATCCTTAGGATACTGGCTCCTCCGATGATTCCTCGGGCATAGGGGAATAAGGGACCACGAGAGTCTCGCTCTTTAGCAAGTGGTCATAGGTAGGGTAGGGGATATAGCGATCACAACAACACCAGTGATGCTCGCGAGTCTGTATTTTCTTCCGTCTGTTGTCTTTTTCTACGGTGTCTGTCCTTCCGAACTTATCTACACATTCCGTCCGGTTTAGCCATCTAGCTCCTTCTAAATCTCCTTGTCGCAAGCACGCTCAATTTCTTATAAGTAATTTTATTAATAATAATGGGTAACTCGAATCTGTCCAAGCAAGACCACCACCCCCTAAGCCGACGAGCTAGAGCCGGATCCTAAAAGCGTGCCCCGCTAGCACAGATTCGGAAGTCTCAATTCCTCTAGTTACACGTTACAGTTATAAACTTATTATAATTAAATTAATAAAATTAAAAATAAGTGGCGCCCAACGTGGGGCCTCATGAGTGGAAATGCTCACAGAGACTCACTGATATTGTAAATAAATTCGAACCTTTTCTATACCATTTCAATTTCCTCTCTAACTTTCAAATTCGAATTCCGTCTTTGATTTTTATACCCTTCGACCATTGAAAATGGTCAAAAAAGGGTATACTAACTTTGTGAAATGTATGTAACAGGCATAAGGAGGCGTGGCAGACCCCATAAAGTATATATATTCTTACTCAGGATCACTAGCCGAGTCGATTGAGACATGTCCGTCTGTCTGTCCGTCTGTCCGTCTGTCTGTTTGAGACAACGGATCTTAGCTATTAAAAGAGCTAGAGACACCAAATTTGGCATGGAGGTTCCCATATTTCCCAAGCAGATGAAGTTTATGTTAAATGTTTGATGCCACGCCCACCGCCCCCGCAAATCGGTAATTTGTGATTAATAAGCAAACTATTAAACTTATAAAGTTCTGCTTTGGTATGTATAAAGCTATATGCCATACGAACATATTCTTTAAATTACAATCTGATCGGATTAATAACACAGAAGTTATTCAAGTCAACGTTTTCAGTACAAATGTACGAGCAGCAGCCTGCGCGCTGCTTTCAGTAGTTGACGCCGACGTCGACGTCACTCTTAACGTGCGTCGATGTGTGAGAGAGAAAGCTATATGTAGAAGAAGTATTTGTGCAAAATTTCTGTTTGAAATTATGAGCGTGGTTGCACGTTTGTAACGGATTTTAAAAATTGGGAGAAGGGTATCTTACTGTCGAGCGCTCGACTGTAGCCATATCCACTTGTTTTTAATTGCTTTGGAAAACATAGGTAGAAGGCGATAGTCTTTCTCCTGGCCACAATTAATGATCAATTCAGAATTTGTTTCCTATTTGTTGGTGTTTAAATCCTTGAGAGGTGAGGTTAATCAGTTAGAGGAAGATTCAGAAGTCATTAAACTTCGGTTAGACTTCTAACCCTTTCTGACATACCACACTTTAAAGATCAAAGGTATTTCTCTAGACTCATGCGATAGAAAGTAGAAGCACATTCTTAAAGAGGTGCTCTAACCACAGATGACCAAGAGGAATAACGAGTAGTATCTGTCACTGTCTCCTTAAGGTATCTGGATTACGACAGTGTCTAGTTCCGAACAGCACTGAGTCCGATACGGTTAAGAAAAGAAAAAATTTTCCTTTTCATCTGTACTCTTTTATTTCTTTTTCCGAGAAAATCCAGTTAGCTAGTAATATCTTTCCTATGTCCGTGGATAATTGGGAGGAGCCAGGTTTTGTACGTATTCAAAAAAAAATATAAAACAAACAAAACAATAAAATATAAAACAATAATACTTAAACATATATATATATATATCTTAATGAAAATAAAAGAAAACAAAATTTAAAATGGGACTCGACCGTTCATCGGAAAATGGCTCAGAGGAGCCGACAAAGATCTGAAATAAAAACTGCAACTGAGTTGCATGAAACCGTATGCCACCACGACCTCCACAAAAAGTGCATTAATGCATATTTTATAAAGAACGATAGCTGTCCATATTGTAGCCAAATAATACTAGTCGAAAGTGGAGGATTACAAACTAGGTCGCAGGCTAAGTCTCGTCTCCTAGATACTGGCAATGAGAGAAATGCCACCGATAACATCCCTGGCACATCTAGGAGTGCGAACAACATCGGTAGGAATAGCGGCCAAAGTAGTATGAATAACGCTGTGTCATTGCTCGCAATGGAGCGGAGACTACTCTCGTCACTGACGGAAAAAATGAGCGAAATGATACATACCACAGTAGTCGAGAGCGTGAGGAGACTAGCTTCAACTCCAGCAAATTCCGTTGCTAGTAACATGGAAAGATCGGTTACACCCCCACCGACGTCGAGAGTAAATGAAAGGGTAAATAATAGAGATGGATCGATCCAAGGAGTGAATCCGGTTATGTTTGACATGAATTCCTCTTCTTTACCTCGAAGCACATCCGATCTGGGAATTAGGCCCGATAAGGTGGTCCACATACTAAACGGATGGAAACTAAAATTCTCAGGAACGGGAGTGTCAATAGATGACTTCATATATAGAGTTGAGGCACTGACTCATCAGACACTAGAAGGAAATTTTGCAGTGTTATGTCGAAACGCTAGAGTCCTATTCAAAGGAAAAGGAAACGAGTTCTACTGGCGCTACCACAAATCTGTGTCCGAAGTTCGATGGGACAGATTTTGCTCGGCTTTGCGGCTACAATTCCGTCAGAACGGACGACGTTGACATAGAGGAATTGAAACGAGGCAGAAAGCAGAAACCTAATGAGACGTTCGATGGATTCTACGACAGTATAAACGTCTTGATTGATCAATTGCGAACCCCTTGGTCAGCACGCAAGCTAGTCCGCGTTCTCATAAACAATTTGAGATCGGAAATACGTCACGAAATCCTGAATGTTGAAATCTCAACAGTACAGGAGCTGACAGAGATCTGTCGACGGCGTGAGGCTTTTCTGGACGATGTCAAAAGGTCACACGGATATGGGAAAGTGACTCCTTTCCGAAAGGAAGTCTCTGAGTTGATTGATCAACCTGTCTTAGAAGAGGCATCCGACGCGGGATCCGACTTAGAGGTGGAAGCTATTGCCCTAGTGTGTTGGAACTGCCGCAAGGAGGGACATCGATATCAAGACTGCCTGGAAGACAAGAGGGTGTTTTGCTACGGATGTGGAACAGCCAATACATACAAACCAAGCTGCAAAAGATGTGAATAAAACTCAAAATCCGGCATTCAGAAGTCGCCGTTCATACAGAGGACTTCGAATGCCGCTCGTCACCAGTCAACTATGACCGACTAAGTGGGGATAAGCTTCTTATCACCAAATCATCAAAACCGGACTTACAAGAAGAAAATGATAGTATACTATACTACTACATTGTAAAAACAACCAATTATCTGAAATATCACCATCCGAACCTATGCTCGCACTCCCGGTAGCTGAACGTCAAAATCGAAGTTCTAGAAGGATTAAGTCGTTTTGGGAAAATGTCAGGAAGTGTAGAATGGGATGGAAACATATTTGTTCGGTCCTGTCAGAAACACTAGACTCCCGTCCATACTTGCCAGTTCGCATCATGAGCCGAACAGAGTATGGATTACTCGATTCTGGAGCATCAATAAGTTGCTTGGGAGGCAAACTGGCCGGCGAAGTGATGGAGAAGGAAGATTCCTATAAGACACTGAATATTCATGTTTCAACGGCAGACGGAAAACAACAGCGAATCACAGGGAAAATGAAAATCGAAGTCGAGTATGATAATGTCAGAAAACCGTTGGAAGTCTACGTAGTACCCTCGTTGAAGCAGGATTTGTATTTAGGCATCGATTTTTGGAGGTTGTTTTTCCTCTTCTTAAGAGTGCTCGTCAAAACGAGATAAAAAGTATTTTCTTACAAATGCTGCTGCTCTTAACGAAGACAAAATCTAGAATGCTTTATTTCTTTTCAATAGAGATGGGCGTGCCTTTTCGATATGACAATATCTTAAGCTAGAATACTGTACATCGATTTATTTCAACTATCGATATAACTTCATTATTCAAATTTACATAGTTCATCTTTTACTGTTTGTTATCTAATTTTTAAACATCCAATTTAAATTTCTATTTAAAGCCATTTTCAGCGTAAACATACTCCCGGCCTTGGAAGCTCCTTCCAACGCAAGCCTAAGATGCAGCTTTAATCGGTAGCGGGCAAATTTTATGAATATTGCGCTTAAACAATCCTGCCTTAGTTTTGATTGTTACAACGCGTACCGCTTTATCCTTGCCAGCATGACACTCTTGAATACGACCTAAAGTCCAGCGTCCTGGGGGTGTGTTGTCTTCTGCGATGAGAACCAGCATGCCTTTTTCAATGTTATTGCAGCTCGAAGTCCATTTGCTGCGTTGCTGCAGCAGACTAAGGTACTCTTGTGACCACCGCTGCCAAAACGAATGATGAACTGCAACAATCCGTTTCCATCGATTCGTCATTGACAGTTTAATTGTGGAGTCGTCACATCGCTCTATCAATGAGTTGAGAGGTCGTCCAACTAAGAAGTGTCCAGGCGTTAAGGCGTCAAGATCATTCGGATCAGACGACATCGGATGAAACGGTCTTGAATTCATTACTGCTTCCACTTGTGTTATGGCCGAAGACAGCTCTTCGTAATTCAGTGAAGCTCCATTGAAACAGCGAAGTATAAGTTGCTTTGCCACTTTTACAGCGCTCTCCCATAAGCCACCAAAGTGGGATGAGCGGGGAGGGATGAAACGAAAATTTACTCCCAAATTACTGCAATGATTGATAATTCGGTCCTTGTCCATCCACAACTGATCAGCTTGCGCACTCAGCTCCCTTGCAGCTCCCACAAAATTGGTTGCATTGTCGCAAGATAATTCGGCGCTGAGCCCACGTCGAGCAAAGAATCGTTTAAGCGCCGCAATGAAGGCACTCGAGCTCAAATCAGACACCAGTTCCAGATGACAGGCCTTTGTAAGAAAACATACAAAGACGCATAAGTACACCTTTGTGGGCTTGCGTCCTCGCTGATTATAGTGCATCCACAAGGGTCCTGCGAAGTCTAATCCAGCTCGTTCGAATGGGTGTGCGCCGACTTGCACTCGATTTGCTGGAAGTGCGCCCATGATTTGACTGGCCAGTTGTGGCCGTTGACGGAAGCAGGCAATACAGTTACGAATCGTTCTGCGAGCCACTTTTCTAGCATTGATAACCCAGTATTCCTGACGCACAAAAGCACATATCGCATGTGCTCCAGCGTGCATATTAATTCGGTGTACATGTTCAAACAATGTGTTGATTACAATATGACTATTAGGCAATAAGATAGGGTGTTTCACTTCATATGGTACATTGGCATGAGAAAGTCTACCTCCTACTCTTACAATGTCAATTCCGTTTGATTTGTCAATAAATGGGTTAAGCCCTTGTATCTTCGGAGATCGAATAACTTCACCTTTTTGTAGCTTAGAGATTTATTCAAAAAATACAGATGCTGAATCTTAAATATTATGTATTTTAAACCACCTTCTAATTCCGCTGTAAAAGTTCGCCATTACAGCTGCTTTTTCAAGGGGATATTGACTACCAAAACGTTCTGCTAGATAGTATAAGCAGCGAACTGCCAGAAATGGTGCTGAGTTGGTACCGTATGTTACGGTTTTGAGTCTGAGAATCTTGATCTCTGCACTCCGGTTCTGACGCCATAAAATGCATTGCCAGTTACAGTCATCGGGATCTACCAAAATCTGCCGATACATTTTCGAGATATCCGCAGTTAAAGCGTATCTATAAAACCGAAAACGTATTAAAGCTTCAAAGAGAACTGGCTGCAACGTTGGTCCTACTAACATGGTCTCATTTAACGATACTCCATTAGAAGTCTTACAAGACGCATCGAACACTACTCTCAGTTTGGTTGTCGCACTGTCTGGTCGTATCACTGGATGATGAGGCATAAAGTATTTAACCTTGCAACTCTCATCAGCTGTTACTTCTTCTAAGTGAGCTAAGCTTCGGTATTCTTCTATAAAGGCTGTATAGTCCTTTTTCAACTCAGGCTTTCTATCCAGCTTCTTCTCCAGATTAAGAAATCTTCCGAGCGAAATGTTGTAGGACTCGCCTAATTCTATTTTAGGCTCTTTGAAGGGTAACTTTACAATTATACGATTGGCTGAGGATATTTTTACTATACTAGCGAAGTGATTCTCACAAATCTGCTCTTCTTCACTAAACTTGCTTGACGGCTTGGGAACATCTTCTGTTTGCCAAAACTTTTCTACGATGTTGTGCAATTTGATTGCTTCTTGTTTGTTGATATTTCCAGCATTGCAAATCAATGCTGCGTTGTCAATTGGTCCGCATTCACCCACCACAATCCAACCTAACAAAGATTTCTGCAACACTGGCTTGTTTTCCCCCATTTTGATCTGGCCTGCTATAATCAGTTTAAAGAACAAGTTCACTCCTATTAGCATATCGATCTGCCTTGCAGATTCGAACTCTGGGTCCGCCAATTTAAGCTTTCTAGGAATAGAAAATCCTAGAGATGCTGTGTTCTCTGGATTGTACTCAGTTATTTCAGGTAACACGCAGAATCTTTCCGTTGCTGAGAAACTTGTTACTCGAGATTTAAACGTTGCATCGACTTCTCCTAAAGTGTTCGATTTAGCGTTTCCTATTCCGTTAAGAGAGTAGCGCACTGCGCTTACGTTAAGTTTCAGCTTGTCAGCGAGCCTTTCTGTCACATAATTTAACTGGCTTCCTGAATCAAGCACACATCTACATGAATGGAACTGTCCATTAGCAGCTTTTACTAACACCACTCCAGTAGCCAGAAAGCTTGATGCCTGGTTAGACAAAAGTGAACTGTGCAACGCACTCGGAATAGCTTGAACCGTGTTGCTGCTTGCATCTCTCACCTCACTTGACCCTCTATGCAGCATCAAGTGGTGAGGTTTGCTACAAATGGAACATCGTGACGCTCTGCAATCTTTAGTTTGGTGCCGCTTGCTAAAACATAACAGACACAAGTTTTGTTTTTTAACTTCATGATATCGTTGTAAGGCTGTTAATTCCTTAAACTTCGGGCACATCTTAAGCTGATGTGGACCTGAGCAACTATAGCATTGCGTTGTGCCATTGATTGTTTTCGTTGTCGGTAAACTTGTTCGTTTGTTCACCCCCTTAGAATTCTGAACACAAACTGTCTTACGAATTTCTCTTCCTGCTAAATTTTGACCTCTATTGCAGATAAATTGTGCTAATGATTTCCAAGACGGCAGCTCTGAGCAGTTATACTCTGCTTCCCATTTTTCTAACGATTCCTCATCTAGCTTTCCTCTAATGAGATAAAAAATTATCACATCTAGCATTTCACTTTCGCGGACTAAAGATCGAAGTGATCCCAAATGTGAATTAACAGAGTCAACTAAACTAACTAAGCCATTTGAATCAACTTGCTTGAGCTGCTTGATGTTAAACAATTCGTGTACGTGCGATTGTACAATAATCGCCTTGTTTTCAAATCGTTCACGTAGCAACTGCAGCGCTTTCTTATAATTTTCTGGTGACAATTCTAAACACTCTATTGTTCTAAGTGGGACTGCGCCTAAACACCCTTTTAAATGTATAAATTTGGAAAGCTCATCGATCTCATTGTCTAATTCAACCAAAGTAGTGAACGCGTTAAACCAACTTGTCCAATCAGTGAATTTTCCTGAAAACACAGGCAATGTTAACTTTGGTAGTTTGGAAATACGAGAAACACTCACCATGGTAGAGTTTGCAGCTGGGTCAGCTGATGTAACTGAATGCCTTCCTCTATTACTTAATGTACTCAGAATTTTTGCCTTGACTTCGCAATACAATTCTTCAATAGTTTGACGCGTTTCAAATTCAATGGCGTCGTCATCTGACTGTTCAATTAGATTTTGAATTGAACTTAACTGCGTAAAGGTTGACTCAACTAAACCAAGACGCACCTCCAGCTCTGCGGCAGTCATTGAATTGTAGTTGTTCGTAACATATGCTTTGTTTCGCTTCAAAGAATTTATTAAACTTTCGCGGCCAACTTGAATTTCAGAGTCTTTATTTCGTTTAGGCGCCATTATATATTTTTATGCACTCACAAAATAACTCTTAAAATCACTTTCCACTTTTATTTAATTTATAGCGTTATCAAACAAGCATACAAATTATTTAAACTCTAATTCAATGACTCTGCAAGCATTCGTGCACTAAATCTGTATTTAATTTTTGGCAGATCTCTTTAGAAACCAAAGATTGGGGTAACAGCAGACAACTCAATAAACAACCGTTACTTTTATCTAATTCTCTTTTCGCTTCAGTATGCATGTACATACATACATGCTCGCTTGTAAGTACCGTTTGTTCTTGCGTCGCTGATGCTCTTTTTATTTCAACTGTCAATTCAAGGTTAAACTGTACCTTTTTCTTTGACTTGCTGTTCACTGCACAGCTCGATATATATGTATGTGCATGCAAGTGCTCTTTTTAATATGTGCACTGACATACATACATACATGTGAACAATAATTTTTTCACAGTTCTAAAGCCACTGTCCAATATGTAGGAATACACCAATTGGACCTATGTACACATACGATAATGTGTAACTTTTTATTTAGCTTCTTTTAACTTAACTGCACCAAATTAGCAAAATGCACACTGGGCCAACAATACCGGCTACAATACAGAAAAGAACTCACAGTTTGATTCCGACTTCTATGGCCTCCTCAATTGATTCCAGCTTCCAGATATAACTTCTTTGTTGCTCCTGAGGTAAAAGCGGTTCGGACCTTTTCCAAAAAGTCCCTGGTCGGGTGCCAAATGTTTTTGCTCTTCTTAAGAGTGCTCGTCAAAACGAAATAAAAAGTATTTTCTTACAAATGCTGCTGCTCTTAACGAAGACAAAATCTAGAATGCTTTATTTCTTTTCAATAGAGATGGGCGTGCCTTTTCGATATACACGATCGTGACAATATCTTAAGCTAGAATACATCGATTTATTTCAACTATCGATATAACTTTATTATTCAAATTTACATAGTTCATCTTTTACTGTTTGTTATCTAATTTTTATACATCCAATTTAAAATTCTATTTAAAGCCATTTTCAGCGTAAACAGAGGTTATATGATCTTCTTCCTAAGCAACTCCAAATATCAGAGATAGAGCGGGAAGAAATTAGCAAAGATGCGGACAACCTTGATTAGCACCACAGCTTGACGGAAACGGAAAAGGCTAAGCTGAATAATGTTGTCAACTGTTTTCCTTCATTTGCTCATGAAGGTCTGGGGAAACCCAATCTTATAAAGCATTCAATCGAGGTAGGGAGCGCCAAGCCAATCAAACAGAGGCACTTTCCAGTTTCCCCCGCCGTAGAGAAGAGCATGTATGTGGAAATCGACAGAATGTTAAAGCTAGGAGTGATCGAAGAATCGCAGAGTGCTTGGTCTTCGCCAATCGTGATGGTTATCAAGCCAGGAAAAGTGAGACTTTGCCTGGACTGCCGGAAAGTGAATAGCTTTACCGAAAAGGACGCATAGCCGCTTCCCCATATCAGTGGAATACTGCCATTCGACTGCCAAAAGCGGAGTTCATCACTAGTCTGGACTTAAAGGACGCCTATTGGCAGGTGCCACTAGAAATCGGATCTCGAGACAAGACAGCTTTCACCGTCCCAGGAAGGCCCCTTTATATGTTCACAGTCATTCCTTTCGGTCTGTGCAATGCCACCAGCACGATGTCTCGATTGATGGACAAAGTTGTCCCCGCGCACCTCCGAGACAGAGTTTTCGTTTACTTGGATGACCTGTTAGTGGTATCTTCAAGCTTTGAGAGTCACCTGGATGTTTTGAGGGAGATCGCCTTACACATCAAGCGCGCAGGGCTAACTATTGTAACGACCGAAGTCCAATAACCTCCCCTGCACACCCTGTCTAAGTTACAGCCGGCTAAGCTCAGGGAAAATGGGCGGGGTTTTGTGTGCAGGTTCGATTATCGGTGTTACGAGAAAATATCGACAGGTTATAGGACTGCTAGAAGGGGGAATGGCAATAAAAGGGAAGGCCAAAATAAGCGGACGGACTACCCCTAACGAACGATCTAGTCGGAGAGCTAGATGTAATGCTCTCCTTCTTCACCCACCCAACCATGTACTATCGATATCGGAATACCGATACTACCCATATTGCTATTATTCTACCGCCCTTAGTGCCTCAAGAAAAAAGTTTACTCCATTTTAAATTTCATCAATGTTATTTAATAATAAACAAATATAGCACATTCAGCTTCGTGCTGCATTGCGAGTTCGATAAATCTAACTTTAATTCCCTAATTTTATCCTTTTTGATTCTTCCTTTTTTTTATTTTTTTACTCTTTAAATAATTTTTGAATTTATAACTGGGTCTATATGTGGTTTAACGTTAGAGGGATGAGCAAAATATTTCATCCACGATAGTCAGGCGACAGTTCGAAGGTAAATTGGCTTATTTTTGTTATTGCGACTCACCCGCGATCCGTTGGGGCCCCGACGAAACAGCTGAGGAAAAATAATAATGACACAATAACAACACCAAGAATACTCTCACACCGAAACAAATCTTCTTTCCTATCACTCACTCCCTTTTTATTTAATTTATCATTACTTTTGTTGATCTCTAAATAAATACGTTATAAAGTTTGTGTTTGTGTGTATGCGAATGAACGAATGAAAATGCAAATGAAAATAAAACTGAAGACAAACAAAAAGGTAATGAAAAAAAAAGAAATTGAAATCAAAAAGGATGAACAAATTAATTGAAATGAAAACAAAAATAATAAAAATGAAAGCAAAACAAAAAAAAAAATAATTTTGAAACTAATAATAAATAAAGAAAATGAATAAATGAATGAATTTAAGTAAAGGTGAAAACATAAATGCGAAGTGTGTATGCGTACTGAAAGTATGCAAGTGTGCGTCTATAGCATGCGTGTGTATATATATATACATGAACGTGTTTGTGTGTGTGAAACTTGTGAGTATGTGTTTGACAGTGTTATGTTTGCGTGTTTGATATCAAAATAAGAACAATTGTTGTATCCTTCCCGTCGTCTGTCCCTGCTCGCAACAGTTTGTCTCGTCCCTGCTAGCAACAGTTTGTCTCGTCCCTGCTAGCACAAGCTGGATCTGGGGAACTATATAGGGCTAAGAAGGGGAGACAAAACGAACGTCAGGTGGCTGTCTTGACAGATTTCCGACAACTTACCAACAGAACAGCAAACAAAACGCACTGCAATTAGCGAAACGCACTGTCATGTGTCGTGCTCCAGCACCACTAGCTTGCAGCAATAACAATGAAGAATGGGGCGACGTGTGGCACAGTATGGCGGGGGGGGGCAGGCATGCACTGCCGCCTTCAAAGAAAAAAAGGTGCGAAAGCGCTAGCGCTCCTCTGGCCACACGCGGTTCACTAAAAGGCAAGAGCGAGGTTATGGGCTGCCAAACATTGATTTGGAAAGCTAGTACTCACATTTGGTCTCGAACACCCACAAACAGTATAGCGCTGCACGTTATGAAGCTTTTTCCCTATAATTCCTTCGGTATAGTTGTTATTTAAATTTATTTGGCTCTTTAGAATATTGCGGCGTGCTTTTTCGTTTTCATTTAGTGAAAAGAAAAAATATCAAACACGATAGGTGATCCAGGCAATCGATATATCCCTACTCCACTTCCAAGTTGCCAGACCGGTCGATTATCGGTGTGACCCTGGGTGTGGTGAAAACCGTTGTTCAAATTCAAATTTAAATTTGAATTCCTGCATTTCGAAACATATGGAGGCAAATCTCTCACCAAATAAAAATGTAACAAAAACAAAAAAAAAAATTATAATACACGAGCCTCACAGCACAAGTTTAATTCCGGGTCACTGGCCTGGAATTAAGGTTGAAGAAAATCAAGGGGCGTGTAGAACAGACAGAGCTCAAGCCTCTGAAGCGGATTATAAGAGCGATGATTAAATCCACAAATCTTTCGCGTGAAATTGACCTAGTTCCTCTCCGACAAATCTTCCACCAAATACAACGTATTGCCAATTTTTTCTTTAATGCGCACCTTAGTCCCTACAGGAGCTAACTTTGCATTAAAATTAGCAGCAGCGTTGCTTAAGGCGAAGTTGCGCTTGATCACTATCTGGCCCACATCGAAGGTGCGTGGTTTAGCTCTTAAATCATAGCTGTGTTTGTTCCGCTCGTATGCCTTGAGGAAATTTGCGTCAATCTTTGACCGAATCAGCTCGATCTTGTCTGCTCTTGGCACATTTGCACTGGAATCGCCGAGCATGCTGAGATTCTTCAGCACTTGGTAGTCATTCCCATGCGAAATCATGCGCTGTCCGAAGACTACGAAGTACGGCGACATGCCAAGAGATTGATGCCATGACTTGCGTAACGAACCGTTGATGTAGCTAAGAACCACATCCCACTCCCGTTGGTCACCCTGAACATATGCTCTAAGTGCGGCGTTAATGGATCGATTTACTCGTTCGGCAGCGTTCGACTGTGGAGCATATGCACCCGTGAAGACGTGTCGAACTCCGTATTTCGAAAGGAAAGTCGTGAACTCATGGCTTTTAAACTGAGTACCATTATCGCTCACGACTACCTCCGGAACTCCGAAGCACGAAAAAATTTCCTCCTGCAGAACGTCTACCACCATCTTCGCGGTGAATTTCCGAACCGCCTTTAGGAACGTAAACTTGGAGAAGTGATCCAAGATTATGAAAATCCCTATGTTCCCCCTCTTCGAACGCGGAAACGGACCGATAAAGTCAATATAGAGGAGGAGGCTTGAGTGCACTGGTCGGGTACTTCGTTGTCTGACAAACCTCGCAGTTCCGGATGTAGTCTCTGACGTTCACCACCATGCCTGGCCAGAAAAATCTACGGCGGATCTGCTCAACGCACTTAGCCATGCCACAATGGGCAGAAAAAGGCTGGTCGTGTGCGGATCTGATCACGCCTTCCCGCAGAGATTCCGGAACAAACAGCTTCCAGCTGTCATCAGGACTGACATCCCCACCAGCGAACTCCGTACGGTGATAGATGAAGTCATCTACTACCTTAAAATCTGGAAGGTTGGCCGTTAGGAACATTTTCTTCCACGAACAGTATTCCTCGGACTTGAATGCTTCTGAACTGAGGTCGATCTCGGGAAGAATTTCGCAATCCAACGCGCACAATTCATCCGTGTTTTCAAAGGATCGTGACAACGCGTCCGCGACGACATTCTCGCTACCCTTGCGATGTTCAATGTCGAAGGAGAACCCTTGCAGCTTGATTGCCCAACGAGCAAGCCTACCACTAAGGTCTGGCTGATTCATCAACCAACGCAGACTAGCATGATCTGTCACCACCTTAAACGGATGACCCTCGATGTACATGCGGAACTTTTTGATGGCCAGAACTACCGCCAAGCACTCGAGTTCGGTCACTGTATAGTTGCGTTGAGCCTTATTCAGCTTCTTGGACATGTAAGCAATGGGTCCCTCACAGCCAGACTCGTCGCACTGCGCCAAGACAGCTCCGACACCATGCAAGGATGCGTCGCACTGGAGAACAAAAGGTTTCTTGTAGTCCGGATGAACTAGAAAAGAAGCAGAGCACAAGCACCCTTTTATCTTAATAAACGCCTCCTGAGCACAGTCATTCCACTGGAATGCTTTGCCTTTCAGAAGTTCCGTTAGGGCGAAAATGACGTCTGAATAATTTGGAATAAACCGCTGATACCAGCCAGTCATTCCTAAAAACCTGCGAAGCTGCTTCTGCGTCTTCGGAACAGGAAATTCCTCGACCGCGCGAATCTTGCCCGGATTAACCTGAAGCGTTCCCTCGCCAACAATGAATCCAAGGTAATCCACCTTCCTGAGACAAAACTGACTCTTCTGGACGTTTATGGTCAGTCCAACCTTACGCAGCTGAGTTGCGACCTCCGTCAGATGGATGAGGTGCTCTTCAAAACTGGAAGAAAGCACCAGAAGATCATCCAAGTAGACTAAGACGTGCGACTTCAACTGGTAAGGAATCACGATGTCCATCAGGCGACTCATCGTTTGAGGAGCGTTGGTCAATCCGAAAGGCATGCGCTTGAATTGGTACAATGGCCTATTGGGTACCGTAAAAGAAGTCTTCGCGCGGGAGTCCTGATCCAGACAGATCTGCCAAAATGCATCCTTGAGATCTATCTTGGAGATACAGTGTACTGGAGGGAGCCTGCTAAGGAGCCCATCCATGATTGGAATAGGATACGCATCCCTCACAGTCACTGCGTTCAGCTTCCGTGCATCCAAATAAAATCTCACCTTGCCAGGTTTTATATGCAAGGTGACTGGAGAAGACCATGGAGAACTAGGAGCCTCTTCGATCAAGTCCATCGCTAGCATTCTATCGATCTCAGCGCACAGGAGACTCTCCTTAGCCGGAGACAAGGGGTAAAACCTTTGCTTTATTGGCTTTGCGGCTGCTGTATCGATAGTATGATGAGTGTCGTCAGTCCTAGGCCTTTCCTTTCGAAGGATGGAAATAAGATAATTACGCCATCAAGCTGTGATTTTTGGACGTGAGTCAAATCTAGCTGAGGCGAATCGGGATCAGACTTGCAGAAGACTTCATTTATGGATGCTGGAACGATGGAGATGTTAAATCGTTTCCAGAAGTCCATTCCACAAATGAGCTCCTGTCTAATGGTTGGTACTATTAAAAATTCGAACTCGGTTGTCACCGAGTGATACGTCAGGGGAACAGCAATTAACCCAACTATCTCCTGCGTCTGCCCATCCGCCGTGTGCACGACGTTCTTCGTCTTGCCGAACACACATCCCTTGTCAACTAACTTCTGTGCTAACTTGCCACCGATAACGCTTTTGTTAGCACCGCTATCAAGGAGTGCCAAGTGATCCTCCCCGAAGACGTTGACTTGGGTGAAGGGGCGTATGTCACCGCTTTGATGGACGATAGAGGAGATAGTGTACTGTTTCAAGCCCCGTATGCGTCGCCAAAATTCACGCATACGGGTCGCAGACCTTGATCTACTTGAAACGGTAGCATCGACGTTGAATATCTCAGCTCTTCGCTTCAGATATTCGCGTAGACGAACGTGATACGGCTTAAAATGCTGTGGAATTGTCAAATCCGGTATTTTGGTCGTGTGTGGTGAAAGGGAAAGTCTGGTAGGATAAAGTGGCGCTGCAGGTTCCGAGATTACCGTCGGATGTCGCCTCTCGGAAGTCTGCGAGCATCCTGCGTCGGGTTTTCCGACTTGGCTTTGCACTTGTCACAATTCGGCCTGTAAACATCTACCGCCCCACATCCGTAGCAAAAGACGCGCCTCGGCTGAAGACAATCATGGTAGCGATGCCCTACCTCCTCGCAATTCCAGCATTTGGAATGGTCGGATGAGCGAACGGCACATATTTCCGCTTCCGATGCCTCTTTTGACTCTGGCTCGGAATCCTCTTCCACCTGAAGAGAATTCACGAAGCCTCGCTTAGCGGCTGAGCGATATTGGGGACGAATGTTTCGGAAGAACTCCTCGTGTCTGTGACATTCCCTACGCAAACTGGCCAAATCCGAGGTGTCTACATGCAACAGCTCATGTTGCAGCTCCGAACGCAAATTGTAACGGACTTCAACCGCGATCTCGCTATCCGACATAGGTTCTCGGAGGGAAACAGCGATAGCCAACACAGCGTCTAGAAACTCATCGAAGCTTTCGTTGCTACCTTGCTTACGACGACGCATAGCATCCTTGATGTCCCTGTCCGTTCTCTGGTCCTGGTAACGCTCTTGCAGGCGACTACATAACTCGTACCAGTCTAAATCGCGGACCGTGCGATGCACTCTCCAATAAAACGCGAGTGCTGGGCCATAGAACAAAAGATGAGCAAATTGGGACAACAATGAAAAGTTGCCGTTAAGGCTCTGGGTGGTCATGCAATTGACTCGAAATATAAAATCTTCGAGAGGAAGGTCATTGGGTGATCCTGTAAACTTAATGCGCCAGTTCGAGATGGTGTTTGAAATCCTATATGGGCGATCAATCTCGGAATAGCCGAAAGAAACACGAGCTCCATGCTGCCTTCCACCTAAGCTATCCTCAGGTCTCGACGCGTTGCTATGACGACGAAACGCTGGTACTGCTTCGCCCTCTTCCTCGTAACGAGGATCATCTCGAGCTTCTCGAACAGATTGGGCCACGTTAAGATTCCGATACGCTGCGGAGATCTGTTCGGCAATCACTGCTGTCATGCGTTCTCTATAACTCGCCATCGAGCTAGAGATGAGCCTATTGATTTGCTCTTCTGCGAGCGCATTAGAATCAGGGGCTTTAGTCTCACGTCGGGTGTTTCCCCGAGTTGGAAGTGGGAGTGAGGAGTGGGTCATGCCACGCCCCTGAGAACGGGTATTCACGCGGCTCTTTGGAATTGCTCCCGGATGAGCCGGGGCGTTCAAAGGTCCTTGCTCAGTTGGCGGGTTCAAGGAAGCCCTGCGCTCAACTGCTGCTGTCAGGATGGCCTTCGAGCACGCCTGTCGGCAGATCGGACAGGATTCATTAGAGTCGAGCCAACCAGACAGACAAGTTCGATGGAAATGGTGTCTGCAAGTTGTCTCGATGAGATCTGGGTCCTGACTGGTGTCATTGCAAATGGTACAGTCCATCGCAATGTTCATCAGGTCCCCCACTCTCTCGTTAACCCGTTTTGCCGCCATAATAAAATCCCAAAACAAAATGATAAATTTGGTCAAAACTACTCGGTTCCAACCCCGATTAATATAAACAACTGATGTGCTCCTAAATGTCAGAGGGACTACGATTAAGGTATCCCACAAGCTACAAGGTAGTTGCAATTGTACACACAAACACTATATATGTATATTTTAATACGACACACTCAAGGATGTGAAGAATGTAAAAAAATAAATCCTAACGTTATGTCACGATATGATATAATGATGTAATATAATATTCATTCAAGATTAGAGGGCTTACCTAAGTTAAGGTAACATACCAGCAATTCTGTGATGTGATCGTTCAATAGAGGTAGTTCCGATTACTGAAACTACGTTAATAAAAAATAAACTGCGTGAAGCTCTAATCGGATGCTGAGGATCGTGCCGAATCTATCCAGCACAAACAATCTCAGCCATCACGAGTTAAGGTGTTTGTTCGATGGAGCTAAGATGAGGTATCGAACCGATATAAATCAATTCGATAATTCCACGCCTTATATTCCACCATTTTTATTAGTTTTTATTTTTTTACTCTTTAAATAATTTTTGAATTTATAACTGGGTCTATATGTGGTTTAACGTTAGAGGGATGAGCAAAATATTTCATCCACGATAGTCAGGCGACAGTTCGAAGGTAAATTGGCTTATTTTTGTTATTGCGACTCACCCGCGATCCGTTGGGGCCCCGACGAAACAGCTGAGGAAAAATAATAATGACACAATAACAACACCAAGAATACTCTCACACCGAAACAAATCTTCTTTCCTATCACTCACTCCCTTTTTATTTAATTTATCATTACTTTTGTTGATCTCTAAATAAATACGTTACAAAGTTTGTGTTTGTGTGTATGCGAATGAACGAATGAAAATGCAAATGAAAATAAAACTGAAGATAAACAAAAAGGTAATGAAAAAAAAAGAAATTGAAATCAAAAAGGATGAACAAATTAATTGAAATGAAAACAAAAATAATAAAAATGAAAGCAAAACAAAAAAATAATAATTTTGAAACTAATAATAAATAAAGAAAATGAATAAATGAATGAATTTAAGTAAAGGTGAAAACATAAATGCGAAGTGTGTATGCGTACTGTAAGTATGCAAGTGTGCGTCTATAGCATGTGTGTGTATATATACATGAACGTGTTTGTGTGTGTGAAACTTGTGAGTATGTGTTTGACAGTGTTATGTTTGCGTGTTTGATATCAAAATAAGAACAATTGTTGTATCCTTCCCGTCGAGCAGGGCTCGCAACAGTTTGTCTCGTCCCTGCTAGCAACAGTTTGTCTCGTCCCTGCTATCACAAGCTGGATCTGGGGAACTATATAGGGCTAAGAAGGGGAGACAAAACGAACGTCAGGTGGCTGTCTTGACAGATTTCCGACAACTTACCAACAGAACAGCAAACAAAACGCACTGCAATTAGCGAAACGCACTGTCATGTGTCGTGCTCCAGCACCACTAGCCTGCAGCAATAACAGTGAAGAATGGGGCGACGTGTGGCACAGTATGGCGGGGGGGGGCAGGCATGCACTGCCGCCTTCAAAGAAAAAAAAGGTGCGAAAGCGCTAGCGCTCCTCTGGCCATACGCGGTTCACTAAAAGGCAAGAGCGAGGTTATGGGCTGCCAAACATTGATTTGGAAAGCTAGTACTCACATTTGGTCTCGAACACCCACAAACAGTATAGCGCTGCACGTTATGAAGCTTTTTCCCTATAATTCCTTCGGTATAGTTGTTATTTAAATTTATTTGGCTCTTTAGAATATTGCGGCGTGCTTTTTCGTTTTCATTTAGTGAAAAGAAAAAATATCGAACACGATAGGTGATCCAGGCAATCGATATATCCCTACTCCACTTCCCAACACTGATCGTTCGGATCGGCCGATTCGGAGTTGCCAGACCGGTCGATTATCGGTGTGACCATGGGTGTGGTGAAAACCGTTGTTCAAATTCAAATTTAAATTTGAATTCCTGCATTTCGAAACATATGGAGGCAAATCTCTCACCAAATAAAAGTGTAACAAAAACAACAAAAAAAATAATAATACACGGGCCTCACACTTTTAATATCAAGAAGAGTCATTTCTGTATGCGACGAGTGTGATACCTGGGTCCTCCTGGTCGGCGATGGAGGGATCCGGACAGATCCTGAAGAGGTGAAAGCAATCACCGATTTTCCCATCCCCAAAACTTTACGGGGTTTGAGAAGTTTCATGGGTCTATGTGGATGGTACAGAAAGTTCGTTCCCAATTTTGCCGCTCTGTCTGCTCCCTTGACCGACTTAATGACAACCAAGCGCAGATTTAGTCTGACCCCCGCGATTAAAGCTTTTGACGACCTTAAAAGACATCTTTGGGAGGCACCAGTTTTAGGCAACCCGGATTTTTCGAAGCCATTTGCCATCCATTGCGACGCAAGTAAATCAGGAGTCGGAGCCGTTTTAATCCAGGAAACTGACGAGGGTGATGAGCGTCCGATCGCGTTTATATCAAAGAAGTTAAATAAAGCGCAGAGGAATTATACAGTGACGGAACAAGAGTGTTTAGCTGCAATTGTGGCCTTGAAACATTTTCGAGCCTACGTAGAAGGACATCCGTTCAAGATCGTTACGGACCACGCCTCTCTGAAATGGCTTAAGGCGAATCGTGATTTGAATTCACGGTTGGGAAGATGGGCCATAGCATTGCAGCGTTTCAAATTCAGCATCGAGCATCGAAAAGGCTCTCTGCATGTGGTGCCGGATTCGTTATCACGCGTCAACGAGGACGAGGTAGCTGCGATGGATCTTCAACAGGGCTTGTTAGTGAATTTAAAATCCGAACACTTTCAATCAGCCGAATACAAAGATCTCGTGGCGAAGGTAACCGCAAATCGAGAAAACTTCCCGGCTCTAAAAGTGGAGGACGGATATGTTTACAGAAAAGCGGAGCACCTAACTGGAGAACAGAAACACGATGAATATGCCTTGAAACTATGGAAACCAAAAGAAATGGAATCAGACGTCCTTTTCCAGGCCCATGACAGTCAATTAGCTTCGCATGGCGGGATTCACAAAACTATCGAGCGCATAAGAAGGTATTACTTTTGGCCCCGTCTCGTACCTGACGTAACTGACGTACCTGCAAGACCACGAAACCTCCAAATCAAGTCCTAAGGCCACCTTTAGGAAAAGCGCCGGAGTCATTGCGTTTCTTTCAGCGAATCTTTATTGACTTCTTGGGCCCATATCCTCGTTCGCGGAGTGGGAACATCGGAATATTTATTGTTCTCGATCATCTTTCTAAATTTGTGTTTTTGAAACCAGTCAAAAGGATCAACGCTAACGTGGTAATCAAGTACCTCGAAGGAGACTTATTTATGACCTTCGGAGTACCTGAAAACGGTGGTGTCAGACAATGGGTCCCAATTTCGATCGGAGGCGTTCCAAAGGTTGATGCGTCAACACGGAGTTTCTCACATGCTAACAGCCATACATTCACCACAAGCAAATGCTTCTGAACGAGTGAATCGCGCGCTCATTTTCGGCATCAGAGCTTATTTGAGCCCAAATCAGAATTGCTGGGACGAGAATTTGAGTAGAATATGCTGTGCGATGAGATCCTCCGTACACTCTAGTATTGGCACCACACCTTACTACATGGTCTTTGGACAGCAGATGATGACGTCTGGGTCGACATATTCTTTGCTGAGAAAGTTAAATATGCTTGATGACCGTTCGTTGAGGTATAACCGGCAAGATTCCTTCGAGATAATCCGAGAGGAAGCGACCAAACAAATTCAGAAAGCACACGATCTCAACGAAAAGAGGTACAATCTGCGATCTCGAGAAGTAGCATTCAACGAAGGGCAAGAGGTGTACCGCCGCAACTTTAAACAAAGCTGTTTCCAGACCGGATACAATGCGAAACTGGGACCTGCCTTTGTAAAAGCTCGTATAAAGAAGAAAATAGGGCAGACATACTACGAACTGGAGGATTTGCAAGGGCATCGAATAGGAATCTACCACGCCAAGGATATACGGCAGTAAGGCCACTTCAGGCGGTGTCAGTCTAGGGCACCTGGATAGCAGTACCCTAGCCTGACTATGGAAGGGGGGTTTTGTAATGGCGCCCGAAGTGTTGTATAACAAAATTATTTCTGCTAAGCTGATTATTAGTCCTAGAAAAATTTCAAACCGCAACTAGTACGGAGCTGCAGGGTAAAGCTCCGATCGCCTAATTACATTCCTGCATACAGAGTTGCATTGGAAGGCTTAGCTTGCAAAAATGCAGTCCTGCATATAGGAAAGTGCACTGGCTTGACGCCAACTTAATCCTTTTCCGTTTGAACCATCGTGGAAGTAAGACATCGGTCAAGAAAAAGAAAAAAATTTCCCTTCGGTAATCTTGCCATCGAACCTCGCGTCGAGAATTTTTGTAAGGGAAATACGCCCATCCGGTCGCGGAAGAATCATCCCTAAATCAGAGGAGGATCGCGTCTATTTTCGCCTGAACTCGGGTAAATCCGGCAACACACGCGCGCATCGGCACCGGCCAGCGGAGCACCCCGGCAACGCACGCGTCACTTCAGCACCGGCCAGCGGAGCACCCCGGCAACGCACGCGTCACTTCGGCGCCGGCCAGCGGAGCACCCCAGCGACGCACGCATCACTTCGGCATCGGCCAGCGGAGCACCCCAGCGACGCACGCGTCACTTCGGCACCGGCCAGCGGAGCACCCCAGCGACGCACGCGTCACCGGCCAGCGGAGCACCCCAGCGACGCACGCGTCACTTCGGCACCGGCCAGCGGAGCACCCAAGCGACGCACGCGTCACTTCGGAAGCGGAGCACACCGGCAGCGTACGCGCACATCGGCACCGGCCAGCGGAGCACCCCAGCGACGCATGCGTCAACAGCGTGGCGGCCATTGCGCGAAAGCAAGTGAAAACAAAAAAAAACTTAAAGAATTCAAAGTGGAAAGACAGTTTAAACACAAAATTTGAAAAAAATAAAAAATAAATTAAAACAAATTAAAACATAATTAATCGAAAATATACATATATAATGTCATGAAAGATGAAATTAAAGGACAGTGAATAACAAAAAAAAAAAAAAAAAAATAAAAAAAAAATGAAAGACAGAAATGAAATGAAAATGAAATAGTAAATCAAAAAAAAAAAAAATAGTGGAAAGGATAAAAGGAGGAAACAAACTCGAAGTACAAAAATCAAGATTCAAGCAGAACTAATTGAGTGGGAAAAACTGAATTAAAGTAAAAATAAAGTTAAATAAAAATTAAAATAAAAAAATAAATAAATAAAACGGAAAAGAAAATAAAAATCAAAAAAATTGAAAAAGAATAATAAAATTTAGTTAGAATTCGTGTAGAAAATGATGAATTGGATAAAATTATATAAAAAAAAAAAACATGTTTGTTGGAAAAATGGTGAAGTTTATTTAATTCTTTCATATTTATATTTTTTTTTGTTGTTTTGAATTTTTGTGTCACTTTCGGATTGGTGGGCGATTAGCCAAATTCATTATGCATAAAATATCTCTTACCAATCGATATTCTAAATGAAACAAATATCGCAACCAAAACTAAGAAAAATAGAAGAAAGGAAAGATAAGAAAAATAGTTAAGTCCGGAGTGAAGCAAGAGGGCGCACGCGCCATTTTTTCCTTTGTTTTATTTTCCTTTCAAATTCCGACAAACTCAAACTTTCAAAAATTTAAATGAATTTTTCGTTGGAAGAAAAAAAAAAAAAGAATAAATAAATTTCACGAACATAAATTTAAAAAAAAAATTTAAAAATTCTTGAATTCATTCCTGCTGCCAAACTTGAAAATCGTATGAAATAAATGTACCCATTGTTCTAGTTTAGCGGAACATAAACTTTTCTAATATTGTAAATAAATAAAATTACAAAATCTATAAATGCAGATACTTCGCCTTATCATTAGGGACTATGAGGGAGTCTCTGTCTATTTCGGTTAAAAGATTAAATATATATATATATATTTTTTTTTTTTTTTTGCATAAAATGAATGCGTAATCCTTAGGATACTGGCTCCTCCGATGATTCCTCGGGCATAGGGGAATAAGGGACCACGAGAGTCTCGCTCTTTAGCAAGTGGTCATAGGTAGGGTAGGGGATATAGCGATCACAACAACACCAGTGATGCTCGCGAGTCTGTATTTTCTTCCGTCTGTTGTCTTTTTCTACGGTGTCTGTCCTTCCGAACTTATCTACACATTCCGTCCGGTTTAGCCATCTAGCTCCTTCTAAATCTCCTTGTCGCAAGCACGCTCAATTTCTTATAAGTAATTTTATTAATAATAATGGGTAACTCGAATCTGTCCAAGCAAGACCACCACCCCCTAAGCCGACGAGCTAGATCCGGATCCAAAAGCGTTCCCCGCTAGCACAGATTCGGAAGTCTCAATTCTGCTAGTTACACGTTACAATTATAAGAATAATATAGAACAGTTGCAAAGTGCACTGCAGGAAATGAAAACAGTAGAGTTTTCGGGAGAAGCTATTAAAACATTAGAGGAAAAACTTAACCAGGTTAACGAAAAAATTAATATTTTATCTCCAAGAAAGAGACACAAAAGAGGAGCAATTAATGGATTAGGAAGTATAATTAAAACAATAACAGGAAATATGGATGCAGAAGATTCTAATAAGATAAATGATGAATTTCAGAATATACATAATAGCTTGGGCGAATTAGCATCAGAAATTAATAACGAAAATAAAGTTGTAGTAAGATTCCAAAACATAACTAAACACATAAACCAAGAGCAAATAGTAATAAGCAATTTTGTTAAGAATTTTAAAAACGAAATTCTTAAACACTTAACACAAGAACATAATGAAATTCATGCCTATACAATAAACAAACAGATTAGGCTATAACATCGATATATTATATAATCACATTTCAAACATATTAGAAAGTATATTGTTAACTAAATTAAGAATAATACCTAAATTTATATTGTCAACAGAAGAAACAGATAAAATTATGGATATATTTACAGAACAAAATGTTAAAAAATAATCCCAAAAACATCCATACAGACTATTAGAAATGAATACATTTGTAAACAAAACAAATGTTATTTTTTATATAAAAGTACCTATGTTCGAACTCGAAAATTATGGACTCGCTCACATTATACCATTACCCTTAAACAAGACAAAATATCTGCAAATTCCAAATTATATTTTATTTAACAAAGATGTCTTAAAATCTGTAAAACACAAATGTGACAAAGTTCACGAACAATATATTTGTAAATCTAAACCAGAAGATACCCCCAATGGAGACGAAAGGTGCGTTCAATCAATCGCCAACTCTGATTTGGTGGTCTGTGACGCGGTTGAGGTTGACGACAAGGAACGTATTTTGGGACCTGAAAAAGGATACACTTTGGTATTAAATGGAATTCGAACGCAAATACAATCAAATTGCGTGAGGCCATTCGAAGTAACGGGAAATGCCATCATTACCTACAAAGACTGCAACCTGGCCATTAATGGACTTACCTACGGAAATGCAGAGATAAAGATCGACGACTCAATAAAGCTGGTTATTCCCCTGTACAAAAGGGTGGAAATCAATAACACAATAGAAGATCTAAACCTTCCAAAGCTGCATTTGGATAACGCAAATAACCGGAAAAAGTTGGTTTATATCCAAAATGTAACGCGAACCCACTTCGCAGCTATTTACATCGTTTTGGCTACGCTAGCAGGGACCATCATAATGATAGTGATGGTAAAACGGAGAGCGGCCATATTCACTCATTCACCGACACCAGCACAGTTCGTTCCGTCACTTCCTTCGATGTGGCCGTCACTTCAATCCCGGTGGGGAGGAGTTACGACATGCACCCTTCCCCCGATCAGCATTGTACCCCCTCCTAAGCCGACGCGAGGGAACAACAGATCGTAACAAAGTAACTCAAGTGCATACTCGACATATTAGTATTTAGATCGTAACAAGTAACTCAAGTGCATACTTGACATTTAGATCGTAACTTATAAGAAACCTAAGACACATACTTATATACATATATACATATAAATAGCTACGGTTCAATCTGGAACCTAGAGTACATTGTCCCATTTGTAAAACATAAACAGGAAAGGGACAAATGCCGACTAGGCATTATTGCAACATTGTGTAGTTCTAAGAATCCAAAACCTATGTACCCATCATATATAATATTGAACAGCGGAATAAAGTCAGTCTCATTGTACTATCTGAACAGAACAGACGTGTTGTTGTGAAAGTTCGTTTTCTCCAAATAAATATAAAAAGGCCAAAAGAGTTAAGGAACCACCATTGCGTTCCTGAGGAAGAAGCCCCCTTCTTGAATATCTCTTCTCCAACAGACGATATTGAAACCTCGTTGGAACTATAACTCGCGCGGAACCCAAACAAAGTCCACCTTCCGCCTAACCGACCGAGAGGCACCGTCGCATAACGGACGACATGGAAACGCGGTAAAAATGCGAATAGACACGTGAGAAGAAATTAACGCGCTAAATTTTCTGGTGATCGGTTGTGTTCTGCATAGCTCCTGGTATTTTTACTTATTTCTGCTCTTTAATCAATACTTTAATACTAATCTTTGGTGAATTTATTGCTCTAACCCTGTGCTTATTAACACGTGTAATCAACTCGGTGCTAGTGCTTATATTTTTCATTCAAATTAATCATTTATTTTGGTGATAGAAATTTTCTTGCGCTCCTTTGGCGTCATTTATTGTTTTTGTTTGAGTATTTACTCTTACATTCTTGTATTCCCACGCACTCTTGCTCTCACGCTGCTTACGCTCTCGCTCTGCTTACGCTTTGTTGTTGTTTTGTGTTGAGTGCATTCTCTCTCAAACTCAACCGCTTAGATCGCAACAGCTGTGCTTGTATTCTAGCTTGTGCACTTGCGTTGTGTATTAGCTAACTGTTTTTTCGCTTTCTGCTTTCAACTTCATTTGTTTACGCTTCTATTTTTAGAAACGTTGTTATTGCTTCTTCAAAATATTTCTTTTACATTCGACTTTCGTGAGCGAATTCGACTCTCTCGGGCTATCACTAACTCTTTCTTCGATCGTTGTTGTTGTGCACTGCAGCACAAACTCTCTTGCCGCGCTCTTCTTATCACAGCTACTGTGTGTGCTTAACCTTTCCTCTCTCTATTTTTGTTGTGTGCATTTTTGACAGTGGTCACCCCTTATAATGGAAGGAGGAATTGTATGCTTTAAGAAAACCTGCCAAAAGCAGATTACTTCTGCTCAGGCAAGTATTTGTTGTTGGATCTGCAACAATGTCGCTCATGCAAAATGTGCGGGCTTCAGTGGCCCAACGGCCGATGCTGTAGCTAAGCGAAACGGGCTGCACTATTGTTGTGATTTTAACTAATTTTAATTTCTAGTCGACTGTCTTAGTTGACGTTAATTAAATAAATATCATAATTTAAAATGCGTGTCGTGAGGTTGAGAACGATTTTGTATCGTTCATGCGCCAAACTAGGACGGGATTTAGGGAACTGTAGTTTTCGCAAACTTGCCGATCAGTTCTCCGCGCTGGACACATCATTAAATAGCCTTAAGCTTCTAAATGAATCTCCCAAGCGCAAAAAATCAGCTCAAAAGGAGCAGCCGTCAACTAGTGCCTATCAACCTCAGAACGTTGACCAACTCAGCACACCAGTGATGTTGCCGCTGCTATCAGTTACTACACCCGTAGTTACGAGGTCAGCAGCACTGAAAAATGTCTCTGTTGATCCCGTGGAGCTCATTTCGCCTTCTCCTTTGCCCAATACTCCATCTGCGATTTCCATTCCCGTGAAACCGCAAATACTAATTACCCAACCGATAGTCTCTCAGGTAAGCTCGCCTTTTGGATTATCGGCACAACCCGTTCCCACTGGTCCTATATCTGTGGGATCTAAGCTTGTCACCGGAATTCCACCGAAGAGGCACGTATTTGTTTCGAGGCTTGCCTCTGATCTCACATCTTCAGATGTCATGGCTTATATCCAAGCCAAATCTCAAGCCCATGATTTAAAGGTGGAACATTTCAAATTTTCATATGAAAGGGATATATCATCCTTTAAAATTAGTGTCTCGAACGATTTATTTAACCAAATATGCTCAGCTAACTTCTGGGCTGATCATATTGTGGTTAAAGAATTCGAAGCAAGGAAAAAAAAGAATCGTCAACCGATTAGACTACCTTTGCCAAACCAGGCCACCATTTCCAAAAATGCGACTTCAAAAAACTAATAAAATTTTTAACATTAACCTACCAAAACGTAAGGGGCCTGCGTAGCAAGCTACCTACGTTATTCTTAAATAGCCTTACGTTTGAATCCCATGTGCTTGTGTTTACTGAGACTTGGTTTAAACCTGAGATTTTATGCTCTGAAATTTTTCCAAGCTAGTTCACAACTTACAGGTTTGATCGTCATGATCGGCGGGGCGGCGGTGTTCTTATTGCGGTAAATTCTGATATCGTGTCAGAACATGTACATCCGGAGATTCAATATGATATTGAATTCATTTGTGTAAAATTACACCTTCCCGGCTTCCAGGTTTTTATAACCTGCTCGTACATCCCACCTTCGTCTGATATTCTTATCTACACTCAACATTTGCTTGCAATAAAGTATGTCTTCAATTAGTTATCTAACCAAGACCACCTCATAGTCCTTGGCGACTTTAACATACCTGAGTGTAGTTGATGAGGCAAATTTCCTGTTGCCCTCACAACAACAAGATCTTATTGACGGCCTGCATGACATTTCTCTGCTGCAGGTCAACCACATACAAAATTCTCTTAATCGAACACTCGATTTATGCTTTGTCTCCGATCAGAGTATGGTAACTCTGACTAGAGTCCACCCACTTACCCAACCAGAAGATCCCTGTCATCCTACGTTCGAGGTTGTTTATTAAACTGGTTTGAACGTATTGGATAAAAAAGTTACGCCGTGTAAGAGAGCACGTTGTTTTCGTAAAGCTGATTTTGATAAAATTAATAACTTAATTTCAAGTTTTGACTGGTCTTATTTTTGTAAATGTTACAATATGGATATGGCTCTTAATTTATTTTATAAAACATTAAATAACTTCTTTGACATTTGTGTGCCTGTTTCTTATCCGAGGCATTCGAGTAAACCCCCATGGTTTACTAAAGAACTATCCAGTCCTAAAAATCTAAAGTCTAGACTCTTTAAAAAATATTCTAAATGTTATTCCTCATCTATTTTCTCAAAATATCTTATTGATCGGTCTAATTTTGTTGCTCTCAACGCTACATGCTACAAAAATTATTTGACTCGTTGCGGGATTCAGTTCCGACAGAATCCCAGACAGTTCTATAATTTTATTAACATGAAGCGTAAGTCATCTGCCTATACATCTATGCTATCGTTTGAAGGTGCAAATGCAAACACTGACCAGGACATGGCTCATCTGTTTGCAAAGTTCTTTCAAACGACCTACTTAATTTCAACACGTGATGTAAATTCTTATCCTTTCACCATTCCCAGTTCAAATGGCATTTTAGCCCCACAATTAAACGAAAGTTCGATTTTCAGGGATTCATGTTTGTTAAAACCAATTTTCTCACCTGGTCCTGACGGAATTCCTAGTTGCGTACTTCGATACTGCGCCGATCCTCTATCTAAGCTATTGCTCAAACTTTTCTCGCTGTCCATGAAAACTTCCACCTTTCCTTCCATATGGAAGGAATCTTTCATTTTACCGCTTCACAAGAAGGGCAGCAAGTCTGATGCTTTAAACTATAGAGGTATCTCAATATTATCGGCTATTCCAAAACTCTTCGAGAATGTCATAACTCCTCACTTGCAGCATTTTTTTTTACTCTTTTCATCAATGACCTTCCTTCGGCCATACGTAACTCGCGTACTCTTATGTATGCAGATGATGTAAAGCTTTGTTTTCAATTTAAAGATGCCTCCTAAAATGCCCATTCATCCCTTCAAGCCGACCTCAATAGTTTTAACAGTTGGTGTGGTGCAAACCTAAAAATCAAATCTGAACAGCTCTAAATGCAAGTTGATGACATTCTCTCGTGCCAGTCCTAAGTACGAATCTTACACTTTATGTGGTTGTCCTCTGGAAAGAATTACCTCTGTGGACGACCTTGGAGGACGCCTGGACGCTAAACTCAAGTTCTCCGAGCACATTTTTTCCATAGTCAATAAGGCTATGAGTGTACTCGGATTTATTAAGAGGTGGGCTAAGGAATTTAATGATCCTTATATAACTAAGACCCTTTATACCTCACTTGTGCGTCCTATTCTCGAGTATGGATCATGTGTTTAGTGTCCTCAGTTTTCAACCTACAAGGACCGCATTGAATCCGTACAAAAAAACTTTTTGATTTTCGCATTGCGTGGACTAAATTGGGATTCAAACTTAAGACTACCTTCCTATACTATCAGACTTCTTCTACTAAATCTACCTTCCTTTGCCAATCGGCGTACTATGCTGGGTGTGGTTTTTATTAATAACCTTATTAATGGCAACATTGACAGTGATGACTTGGTTAGCCGGTTACACTTTTCTGTCCCTTGCCGACTAACGAGAAATTACAAACGTGGACAAAAGTATTTTGACAACGCAATGCAAGATCAACTACCGCTTTTAACTTTTAAATGAGAGGAGTAACGGTAACCAAATTAATTTTGGGAGAGAGACAACAACAAATGCATTAAGAGAGCGAAAGCTTGCATTGATAACGGAACACATTTATTTTCTATTATTATTTGTACGCCAGCCTTTGACTTTTTGGGTGGACAAAAGTATTTCGACATTGCCTTTCATATTCATTTTCGTCGATTAGCTTGCGATGCAAAACACGTGGTTTAGTTTTTTAGGTTACTTTTACTGTCTTTATTAAAATTAAATACTATTTAAAATAAGTGTTTGTAAAATATGGGTAAAACACACGAACTAAGTGAAGTTTTAAAGAAATAAGAATATTCCACTAACTCTTCCTAGTTGTAGGTCGAACTATGCCTTGCACTAACCATTCAGGGTATTATGTTCGGACTACAACAAATACTACTTTATTATATCTAACAGCCAATCGACTAATAACCTTAAAATTTCACTACTTTCTCACCTAGCTAGATATTAGCGATCTCG
This sequence comes from Zaprionus tsacasi, assembly GCA_018904105.1. Lineage (NCBI taxonomy): Eukaryota > Metazoa > Arthropoda > Insecta > Diptera > Drosophilidae > Zaprionus > Zaprionus tsacasi. The sequence continues at coordinate 93,346 of JAEIFR010000592.1, read as the reverse complement.
CGACCTTCCTATTCGTTAACAGCGCTCCTCGGGCGTTACGAGCGCTTTAATCCATTAACACACTACTTTTGATCTGATTGGGTTTTCTGGGTTTCCCCAATCCTTTGCAACAAATGTTGGATCAACTAAAATTATCTTTTTATTCCCAGATTAATTAATTAATTAATTAAATAAATAAATAATTACATAAAATTATAATAATAAAATAATTAAAAAAAAAATTTTTTTAAATAATATCCTTACTTTTAACTTAAATTATACTTATATTTTTAATTTAAATTAAATTTATTTATAATTTTATTTTATTTTAGTCTTTGAGTCGACTGCTCTTAGTTGACGTTAAATAAATAAATAAATAAATAAATAAATAAATAAATAAATAAAAAACGCGGATAGGAGATAGAATATGCATGCAAAATAAAATAAATAATGAAAAGAACATCGAGGAAATAATATTACTAATTACGGATATTTAGGCAGAGCGAGCTGTCAATGTTAGATCTAAAATTAGAAATTTAAAAAGAATTATAGAATTGAAACTCGCCGCTGCAATCAGCAACCAGTCCTCTAAGTGGCACAAATTGTTATTAGCGACCCCTTGAGTCGCTTGTGGTGATAGCAACGTGCAAGTGCTATGAAATCCCATCATAATGACTACGGTTGCGGCTATATCTAAAAAATATGATGTCCTTGGTGAGGCACTTTTAAGAGCCGTCAATGAACCCTCATTACTTGATGATTGGACCACTGATGGGTCAATGGATACTGCGGCTCTCTCGAGCTCCCAAAGTGCTACCCCGCAGCGCTTTCAAAAAATTAAGCGAAAGTCATGCACTTCTCCAAGGGCTGACAGGAAAAAATCGAATTTTGGTGAACAAGGTGAGAACCCTTCGTCAACACAACCTTGTTACCGCGGCAACTCAAACCGTTTTGGTTTATTTGCGCAACTCCCTATTGATAAGGAAATAATTAACAATATTGGCGATCTGTATGACCAGCCCAGTACCAGTCATCAAGCTGCTTTTGCTGCTGCTAAGCGGGATGCAGCCTCCGCTAGTATCACTAGCTCACCCAAAAAGGCGCAGTCCAAGCCACCTCCTATAGTAATGGAGGGTGTGGACAACGTATGCCTGATGATGCAGAAAATTAAAGAAATCGTGGACATTAACAAGGTTGATGCTAGGGCGTCAATGGGCGGTGTCCTGAGGCTCTATGCGGCTGACGCTACCACATTTCGCAGCATAGTCAACTGGCTTGAGAATGAAAAGTATGAGTTTCACTGCTATCAGCTGAAAGAGGACAGGCCTTACAGGGTATGCGTGAAAGGCTTGCATCACAGTACGCTACACCACCTGATCAAGGAAGAGCTAGAAAAAATCGGTCACAAGGTGCTCGATGTGCATACTCCGCTAAGGCGTAATGAACCAGGCACCTCAGAAGCTATGCCAGTCAACATGTTCTTTCTGAACATTGCTGTTGCGGCAAACAATAAGGAGATCCTGGCAGTTAAGACACTTTGCCATATGAGAGTAGCTATTGAACCTCTTCGCAAACGTAAGGCTATCGTCCAATGTCATCGCTGCCAGCAGTTTGGTCACACAGCCAAATACTGCCGTAGGGCCCACATTTGTGTGAAATGTGCCGGCGAACACCCAGCCAAGGACTGTACTAGGCCACGCATTGAGCTGTGCACTTGTTATAACTGTGGTGGTCAGCACCCTGCAAATTATAAAGGTTGCACCAAACTTCAAGCGTTCTTGCAGCGATCTAGATCCAGAAGTGGAGTGGCTGGAAGAACCGAGATTAACGAGCGACCAATTACTCAGGAGTTTACTGGAGGTAGGCAGATCACCTCTTCACGTGGCGGATTATCGTATGCAGATGTTGCTAAAGGGGCTGTTCACCACAAACAATCACTGAGCCGGGCGCCCCATCAGTTTAATCAACAGCAACAGCCCATTGACCGAAGCCTAAGTCGTCAAAGGAGCCGCAGCCGGCTAAGGTTGACTACACATCAGCGCTCGACGGATGCTAACAGTAGCATTGATGCCATATTGCACACGCTAAATGAAAATATTAATTCTTTGCGCTCGATTCAAGAGAAGCAGATGGAATTAATGATGATGATGATGAAACAACAGCAACAACAGACACAGCAGCAGGGGCAGATCATCAATCTGCTCACTGCCCTCCAAGCGCGTCTAGCGCCATAATGATGCCACTGCGCATCTTAGTGTGGAACGCCGATGGCGTGTCCACGAAGCTGCCTGAAGTGGAATGCTTTGTGCAGCGCTATGAGATCGATGTCTTGCTCCTCAGCGAGACTCATTGCAAGATGGCGCAGGCACCCAAAATTTATGGATTTGAGGCCTACACTGCCAATGACCCAAGCGACGGCAACGCCAAAGGTGGTGCAGCGATCATGGTCAAATCCAGCCTAGTCCATTTCCCTCTTACACCAATAGCCACTGATAAGGTGCAACTCGCGTCTGCAGCCATCGACACGGATCATGGCCCTGTCAATTTTGGTGCGATTTACTGTCCTCCGAGGTTCATATGGGATACGGATGAATTCGAACGCATTCTGGAGCAACAATGTTCCAAACTCCTCGTCGCGGGCGACTGGAATGCTTCCCACTGGCTATGGGGAGCGGGGAGATGCGACCGAAGAGGGCGTGTGCTAGCGAATTTGGTTCTAAGCTCAGATATGAGCTCCCTAGCAACCGGCGGTCCTACAAGATTCCCGTACGGCAGTAGAGGCTCCCCAGGCTATATCGATTTTGCTATTACCAGGGGCATACTGGATCTGCATGCTGAGATACGGTCGGTTGCTGAGCTCAGCTCCGACCATCTGCCGCTTATAATATCTCTAAATGCATCAGCTACAGATTATCCCAAGATGGAGCGATTAATCGGTAGGCGCACCGACCTGGAACTATTCCATGAGCTTCTTGAGTCCTCTTTGAACCTGAATACGGCGATAAATTCAGAAAGGGACCTAGAAGAAGCCGTTGACACTCTCACCCATAATATCAAGACTGCAGCTAGATTGGCTACTCCTAACCCGGTCCAGAGGCCTACAGCAGCTAAAATCCCGATCACCAGAGAGATTCTGCTTCTTATAGCTGAGAAGAGGCGCTTACGCACAAGATGGATGAGGTCTCGTCACCCGCTGGACAAAGCAGACTGGAACAGAGCGCAAAGTATCCTTCGAAGTGCTTTGGTGCAGCACAAATCTGCTTGGTTTGATGACCGGCTTGCCAATACTGGAGTTGAAAGTGAAGCGACCCACTCACTCTGGAAAGCTACGCGCGCTATTAAAAGGCGCTGCGCAAGGAAAGCGCCAGTGATTGACAGTAACGGGGCTTGGTGTCGGACTGACTTGAGGCAAGCGGAAGTTTTTGCTACGCACCTTGCCGAGCGCTTTCAGCCATTTAATCTTGCCAGTCAGCAGCAGATTGATGAGACTCAGGATCAGCTAACTCAAGCGCTTCAAATGGACTTGCCAATCGCGCCGATTGAACCTGGTGAGATAGCTGATGTCATAGCACACCAAAACAGCAACAAGGCACCAGGCCATGATAACATCTGTAATGCCACTTTAAAGGCTCTACCTGGACGAGCGATCCTCTACATTGCGTTGGTGTTTAACGCTATTATTAGATGGCAATACTTTCCTCCTCAGTGGAAGCTCGGGATAATCTCCATGATTCACAAACCGGGAAAGCCGGAAAGGGAACCCGCTTCCTACCGGCCGATTAGTCTCCTTCCTTCAATCTCGAAGGTGTTTGAAAAACTTATTGCTACCAGGATGGTTAGAATTATGGAAATCCGGGGAATAACACCTGAGCACCAGTTCGGATTCCGTTCTGGCCACTGCACCGTCGAGCAGCTCCACAGGGTTGTAGGGCAAATACTAACTGCTTTTGACAATAAGGAGTACTGCAACGCCCTCTTTTTGGATATCCGGGAAGCATTTGATCGAGTATGGCACTCTGGAATCCTTCTTAAAATTAAACAGACTCTACCTGCGCCTTATTTCGGATTGCTGGTATCCTATCTAGAAGGAAGGCGATTTGCAGTTCGTTTTCACTCAGCCCTTTCTACCGAGCAAGATGTCGCAGCAGGAGTCCCACAGGGCAGTGTTCTTGGCCCTTTACTATACACCTTATACAGCTTTGACATGCCGCGCCCGTATGATTGCCTTCTAGGGAAGTCAATGCTGGCGACTTTTGCTGACGACGTATGTATAACATATAGGTCCCAAAGTGAGCTTGATGCAGCTGAAGTCATCCAGGACTATGCAACAAGATTTTCTGAATGGGCAAGGCGCTGGAATATCGGTATCAATAGCAGTAAATCGGCCAACGTTTGCTACACCCTCAAACGAAACACTCCACCAGCCATCTACATAGATGAAGAACCCGTACCACAGTCTAACGCAGCAAAGTACCTCGGTATTATTTTGGATCGCAGACTCACATTCTCAAAACACATAACCGACGTCAAAACACGTATACGTGCAAAGATTGCAAAGCACTTTTGGCTACTCCGCCCGTGCAGCAAATTGTCACTTTCCAACAAAGTAACAATTTATAAAACTATAATTGCACCAATATGGAGGTATGGGTGCCAGATCTGGGGGTTGGCTTGCGATAGCCAAATCCGAAGGATTCAAGTCGTCCAAAATAGAGCTGCTAGACTTATTTCCGGGTGCGAGTGGTATGTGCGAAACACAACCCTGCACAGAGACCTTAAGCTTACCACAGTATTTGATACTATAAACCAGCATTCAAGTCGCTACCATGAAAGACTGGGGCGTCATAGGAATCGGCTTGCTAGCGCACTGAGCAGATCACGCACACTAAGGAGGCTTAATAGGCGACAACCCAGGGACCTCATTCTCCGATCTCCTATGAGAAGGGTCAGCCGAGGCTGACACAGCACTATGATATTTTAATTTCAGATTTTTGTTTTTAATTGTTAACTTTATGATTCTGCTAACTTTAGTTAGCCAGCGCGCCTAAATAGGCTGAATTAATAGCTGCCAAGGACACAAAGGGGTTTTGGATTTCCCCGTATGCCTTAATAAATATATATAATATATATAAAAAAAAAAAAAAAAAAAAAAAAAAAAAATTACGTACTAGATAGAGAATAATTAAAGACTTCATAGCAGCAATAGAGTTAGTGCCAGCTATGACGTGTTCAAGTTTTTTGAAGTCCGAACATAATACCCTGAACGGATCGGTTGCAGTGCATAGTTTGATCTACAATAAGGAAGAGTTAATGTAAGATAGTTACGAGTAGTTCTGCAGGGGACAGAGAAGCGAAGCTGCCTTACATGGGCCTCACTGTCAATGTCACCTTGCATAAGGTTTTTAATAAATAATACCCCTAGCATGGTTCTGCGATTAGTTAGTGAAGGTAAATTTAATAATAAGAGTCCATTGTCATAGGAAGGCAGTCTTAAATTTTCATCCCAGTTAAGGCCACGTAACGCAAACAGAAATAAGTTCTTTTGTACGGACTCGTCGCATTCTTTATGAATAGGGTACTGAGGACACCATACGCATGAACCATATTCAAGAATAGGACGAACCATTGAGATGTAAAGGGTCTTTGTAAGATAAGGATCGTGAAATTCCTTAGACCATCCCTTTATAAAGCCAAGGACACCCATGGCTTTATTGACCAAATTAGAAATATGATTGGAAAACTTTAGTTTTCGGTCCAAACGGACCTCCAAATCATCAACTAGGGTGATTCTCTCCAAGACACAACCACAAAGAGAATAAGAAGTATACATTGGACTGGCTCGAGAGAATTGCATTTAGAGCTGTTCAGGTTTAAAAAATTGGCACAACTCCACGAATGAAAACTATTTAGATCGCTTTGTAAGTGTGAGTGACAGTGGTCTTCTTTAAATTGATAACAAACATCATCCGCGGACAGGAGAGTACGAGAGTTACGTATGACCAAAGGCAGGTCATTGATGAAAAGCGTAAAAAATAGGGGGCCGATATGACTCCCTTGAGGACCGCCAGATGTGGCATGAAGTGGAATTGAGAGGCTGTTTTTAAAGAGGACTCTTTGAGTTCTGTCAGTCAGATAGCTTACAATCCAACTAAGTAATTTAGGTAAAAAACCTAAAAGGTCAAGCTTATGTGTCAGAAGGGAATGATTCACTGAGTCAAAAGCTTTACTGAAATCAGTATAAATGACATCAGTTTGAAGATTTTTCTGAAATCCTTTTACCACAAAGGATGTCAGCTTAAGCAAATTTGTCGTAGTTGAACGACGTTTAATAACTCCGTGTTAAAAAGATGAAATAACGGATTTGCATAAATGTTGCAAGTGAGGAGTTATAACATTCTCGAAAAATTTAGGTATAGTCGACAATTTAGAGATACCTCTATAATTGATTGCTTCAGACTTGCTGCCCTTTTTCAACAAGGGGATAATAAAAGATTCCTTCCAAATGTAAGGAAAGAGTGAAGTTTCTAAGAACAGCGAAAATAGTTTGAGCAATGGCTTACTTAAGGAGTTGGCACATAACAGAAGTATACAAGCGGGAACACCGTCAGCACCTGGTGAAAAAACTTAACTAAATAATGATCCTTGACAAGGGAGCTTTCCTTTAGAAAGGGAGAGAAGATATCATTCGAACTTGGAATATTGTATGTATAAAAGTAGAAGGTGAATAAGTCGTTTGAAAAAACTTTGCAAACAGATCGGCCATGGTTTGGTCGGTATTTGCACTAGCATTTTCAAACGTTAAATTAGTAGGAAAAGCGGAAGACTTACGCTTCGTGTTAACATAAGTATAATACTGTTTGGGGTTCTGAGTTAACTTAGCCTTACAACAATTTAAATAGTTTTTATAACATTTCGCGTTTAAGACTGTAAAGTCTGACCGCGCGCTCAAGTAGCGTGAAAAGGGTAAGGGCGAATTGCATGCCTGCTTAACCCACTGGTACGTAATTAACACAAAATAATATTTGTTTACTGCCAATTTTAACTTTTTCGGAGAGCATCTGTCTTCTATGTGCTCTCTTTTCCACATTTATTTCGGTGTTGGCATTTGTTGTTGCAGTTGCGCTGCAATTACACTAACACCAAACCTCGCTCTCTCGCCTTTTTGTGTGTGTGTGCCTAATCACTCTCTCGCGCTCACACACTAGCTTTGGCGTTAACTCTTTCTCTAACGCTTACTATTCTTTTTTCCTATTTCGTTTTGTTTTTGCGGTTGTTTTTGCTTGTTACAGTAGTCAATCTTTATAATGGAGGGTTTTGTCTGTTATGGTCGGTCGGTATATGCTTGAAGCAAGTGAATATTACTCAGCCGAGCATATCTTGCTGGCCGTGTGACAATGTTGTGCACATAAAATGTGCCGGCTACACTGCCTCTTCGGCTGATGCCGTATCTAAGCGCACTGGCCTGCGCTATTGTTGTGACCTGTGTCGGGAGGCGGAAAACGAGATGGTTGCGTTCATGCGGCAAACAAAGTCAGGATTTCGTGAACTTTTTGGCAGTTTTCGAAAACTTGCCGATCAGTTCTCTGCGTTGGACAACTCATTAATAGCCCTAAACTATTAAATGAGTCGCCCAAATGCAAGAAATAAGCTCATGTGGCGAAACCTTTGTTTGCTGCCATTCCGCCTCCTAACATTGAACAACCATGTACACCGGTGACTCAGCCGTTGATGTCGTTTACCACTCCTTCTGAAAAAGTCATCGACGAGTGTTTACAAACGGTTTCACATAAAGTTTCCGATGTGTCCGCTGTGGTTTCTTTGCCTATTCCACAGATAATAGAAATACCGATGGCAAGTTCAATTTCCGGACTACCGGATAAGAATTCTCCCGCAGGTGTAAAGGCTATGGAGCCAAAAAAGGTTCTAGGTGTTCCCCGGCTTTCCCCCGATCTAACATCTGAAGAGATATCGGTTTACATTCGAGCCAAAATACAAGCTGCTGATTTAAAAGTGAAAAAATTTAAATTTTCGTATGAAAGGGACATTTCGTCCTTTAAAATTAGTGTCCCAGCTGAACTCTTGACCAACATATGTTCTCCCAAATTTTGGCCAGACCATGTAGTGGTTAAAGAGTTTAAAGCGAAAAATAAGAAAAGTCGGAAACCGATTGCGTTACCTCTACCTACACCAGCATCTACATCTTCGCAACAAACCAAAAAAAACAAGTGGGTAAGGCTACAGTCGAGCGTTCGACAGTAAGGTACTCTTCTCCCAATTTTCTAAATCTGTTACAAACGTGTAACTACGAGGGTCGTTTGATAAGTCCGTGACTTTTTGAATAAAATATATTTTTTTCGTCAAAGAAGCGTTTTATTTCTCAACATAATCTCCTTTTAGCTCTATACATTTAGTCCAGCGTTTTTCCAATTTTTTTATTCCTTCCAAATAATAGGTTTTCTCAAGGCCCTCAAAATAGTCGTTTGTTTCTGTGATGACCTCTTCATTTGACCCGAATCTCTTACCGCCGAGCCATTTCTTCATGTTTGGAAACAAAAAATAGTCACAGGGGGCTAAATCTGGAGAATATGCTGGATGGGGTAGCAGTTCGTAGCCCAATTTATGAAATTTTGCCATGCTGACTACACACGTGTGCACCCGTGCATTGTCCTGATGGAACAGCACTTTTTTTCGCCAAATGCGGTCGTTTCTGCTTCAAATCAATATCGAATCTGTCCAAAAGCTCTGAATAATATTCGCCGGTGATCGTTTTACCCTTTTCAAGGTAATCGATGTGAATGATACCTTGTGCATCCCAAAAACTGTGGCCATGACCTTGTTGGCCGACAGACCCACCTTGGCCTTCTTTGGTGCACGTTCACCCGGAGAAACCCACTGTCTTGATTGTTCTTTGGTCTCTGGTGTGGTGTGGTGGATCCATGTTTCGTCTACGGTAACGAAACGGCGCAAAAATTCGTTTGGATTGCGGTTGAACATCGCCAAACACTCCTTTGAAATGGTCACACGGTTGCGCTTATGGTCGTGTGTGAGCAATCGCGGCACCCATCGCGCGGAAAGCTTTTTCATGTCCAAATATTCATGTAAAATGTGATGTACCCGTTCAGTTGAGATGCCTACAGCCTCAGCTACCTCACGCACTTTCATTCTCCGATCATCCAATATCATTCCATGGATTTTGTCGACGATTTCTGGCATGACGACCTCTTTTGGGCGACCTGAACGTTCGGCATCACTTGTACTGGTACGACCACAACGGAACTCAGTAAACCATTTCTTAACCATTGAAATTGATGGTGCAGAGTCCCCATAATATTTATCAAGTCTTTCCTTGGTTTCGGTGATGGATTTTTTACGCAAAAAATAATGCTTAATTAGCACACGAAATTCACTTTTTTCCATTTTCGTTAAAATTCACGAGATCGTCTGCTTTCAATGCCTATAAAACGCAAACCAAAAAACGCAGCTTTCTCAAAATTTTACAGTCAGCTGTTAATCGATAACTGCTGACAGGAGCAGTGTTGTATTTAGAGCAGGTGCGCGGCAAATACAAAAAGTCACGGACCTTTCAAACGACCCTCGTACACTATATATATCTTACTTGCTCGCACTCCTACAGCGACGCGCGTAAAGAGTAATGCGAGACGACGCAACGTCGACGTCGACGTCAATTGCTTAAAGCAGCGCGCAGGCTGCTGCTCGTACATTTGTTTTGAAAACGTTGACTTGAATAACTCCTGTGTTATTAATCCGATCGGATTGTAATTTGGAGAATATGCTCATATTGTATTCAGCTTTATACATACCAAACCACAACTTTATAAGTTGAATACATTGCTAACTAATCACAAATTACCGATTTGCGGGGGCGGTGGGCGTGGCATCAAACATTTGAAATAAACTTCATCTGCTTGGGAAATATGGGAACCTCCATGCCAAATTTGGTGGCTCTAGCTCTTTTAATAGCTAAGATCCGTTGTCTCAAACAGACAGACGGACAGACGGACAGACAGACGGACATGGCTCAATCGACTAGGCTAGTGATCCTGAGCAAGAATATATATACTTTATGGGGTCTGCCACGCCTCCTTATGCCTGTTACATACATTGCACAAAGTTAGTATACCCTTTTTTGTCCATTTTCAATGGTCGAAGGGTATAAAAACTAAATGCTACTTTACATACCAAAATGTTAGAGGGTTATGTAGCAAACTTTCTAATCTTTTCCTAAATAGCCTTTCTTTTACATCCCATGTGTTTGTATTTACCGAAACCTGGTTGAAACCGGATATTCTAAACTCCGAAGTTTTCCCAAGTAAATACTCAACTTACAGGCTTGATCGACTTGGCCGACGTGGTGGTGGGGTTCTGATGGCAGTAAACTCTGCCGTTACATCGGTATTGTTAAAACCGGATATTCAATATAGTATTGAATTTATTTGTGTAAAATTACACTTTCCCGGGTTTTCTTATTTTATAACCTGCTCTTATATTCCGCCGTCATCGGAATTGTCAATATATTTGCAACATTTAGCTGTAATAAGGACTGTGTTCAACCTGTTATCAGACAGGGGATCATTTAATAGTCATTGGTGCCTTTAATATACCTGAATATGACTGGACATCAAGTGTTGATGAACCTTTCTTATTGCCTTCCCGGCAGCATGACCTTTTTGATGGTCTGTTTGATATGTCATTGTCGTAGGTCAATCATGTCAAGAATTCTAGAAACAGATCGTTCGATTTATGTTTCGTATCTGATCCATCTAGGGTGATTCTAAACAGGACTCAGCCTCTTTCTTTACCAGAAGATTCTTACCATCCCTCCTTCGAAGTTACCATTGATCTTGGTGTGTGTTTTGATAAAAATGAAAAACCGCGTAGACGTGAACGCTGCTTTAAAAAAGCAGACTTTGAAATATTAAATTTCTTAATCTCTGAGTGCGACTGGTCAGAACTTTACTCGTCTACTGATATTTCAGTAGCGACAGATTTATTTTATATAAATATATTTTTTGATATTTGTTTTCCTTTTTACTATCCGACATGCTCGAGTAAGCCTCCTTGGTTCACAAGAGAGTTGTTGCGCCTTAAAAATTAAAAATCTAAACTTTTTATACCCTTCGACCATTGAAAATGGTCAAAAAAGGGTATACTAACTTTGTGCAATGTATGTAACAGGCATAAGGAGGCGTGGCAGACCCCATAAAGTATATATATTCTTGCTCAGGAACACTAGCCGAGTCGATTGAGCCATGTCTGTCTGTCTGTCCGTCTGACCGTCTGTCCGTCTGTCTGTTTGAGACAACAGATCTCAGCTATTAAAAGAGCTAGAGACACCAAATTTGGCATAAAGGTTCCTATGTTTTCCAAGCAGATGAAGTTTATTTCAAGTGTGTGATGCCACGCCCACCGCCCCCGCAAATCATTAATTTACGATTATTAAGCACATTTTATTAAACTTATAAAGTTGTGCTTTATTATGTATAAAGCTGAATGCAATATGAACATATCCTCCAAATTACAATCCGATCGGAATACTAATACAGGAGTTATTCAAGTCAACGTTTTCAATACAAATGTACGAGCAGCAGCCTGCGCGCTGCTTCAAGCAGTTGACGTCGACGTCAACGTCGGGACGTTTCGCTGTACTTATTACGCACGTCGCTGTGTGAGTGCGAGCGAGTAAGCTATATGTAATAGAAGTATTTGTGCAGAACTCTCTGTTTGAAATTATGAGTGTGGTTAGACGTTTGTAACAGATTTAGAAAATTGGGAGAAGGGTATCTTACTGTCGAGCGCTCGACTGTAGCCATACCCACTTGTTAAACAATATAAAATTAATAATTCACCTGCAGCCTTTTCTTGTATTTTAGCTGCTCGTTTTAATTTCTCAGTACTGAACGCGAAATGTTATAAAAACTATTTAGCTCGTTGTAGGACTCAGTTTCTAGTGAACCCTAAACAGTTTTATAGTTTTGTTAACATGAAGCGTAAGTCATCGGTTAAACCTTCAAAGTTGTTTTTTGAAAATTCTATAGCAGATTCCGGCCAAGCCATGGTCGACATGTTTGCAAAGTTTTTTCAAACTACGTACTCGCCTTCTACTCAAAATGTCAATTTTTATCCATTTAACATCCCCTGTTCAAATGGTATCTTCACTCCTATTTTAAACGAAATTTCAATTCTTAATGATCTTCACTCGGTGAAATCAGTTTTTTCTCCAGGTCCCGACGGTGTCCCCGCTTGTGTACTTCGGTTCTGTGCTCACTCTCTAAGTAAGCCTTTGCTCAAACTTTTCTCGCTGTCCTTAGATACATCATCCCTTCCTTCAATATGGAAGGAATCATTTATCATCCCATTGCTTAAGAAGGGCAGCAAGTCTGATGCAAGCAATTATAGAGGTATCTCTAAATTGTCGGCTATACCCAAATTCTTCGAGAATGTTTTAACTCCTCACTTGCAACATTTCTGTAGATCCGTCATATCGCCTTCTCAGCACGGATCGATCAACTACGACGAATTTGGTCGAGCTGACATCCTTTGTTATAAAAGTTTTCAGGAAAATCTTTAGACTAATGTCATTTATACTGATTTCAGTAAAGCTTTTGACTCAGTAAATCATTCCCTTCTTGCACATAAACTCAACCTTTTAGGGTTCTCACCAAAACTAATTAGTTGGATTGTGAGTTATCTGACTGACAGAACTCAAAGAGGCCTCTTTAATATTGTTCATTCAGACCTTCTCTTTGGCACATCTGGTGTTCCTCAGGGTAGCCCTTTAGGCCCCCTTCGCTTTACGCTTTTCATCAATGACCTACCCCTGGTCATACATAACTCTCGTACTCTCATGTATGCGGATGATGTAAAGCTGAACTATCAATATAAAGATGACCACTGTCACTCTAACTTACAAGCCGACTTAAATATATTTCACTCTTGGTGTGGTGCGAATTTCTTAAACCTGAACAGCTCTAAATGCAAGGTGATAACTTTCTCCCGAGCCAGCCCAACGTACGTTTCTTATACTCTTTGTGGCTGTGAATTAGATAGAATCAACTTAGTTGATGATCTGGGGGTCCGATTGGACCGAAAATTAAAATTTTCCGAACATATTTCTAATATGGTCAATAAAGCCACTAGTGTTCTTGGCTTTATTAAGAGGTGGTCTAAAGAGTTTGACGATCCTTATGTAACAAAGACCCTCTATACATCACTTGTTCGTCCAATTCTGGAATACAGATCATGCGTATAGTGTCCGCAGTACACTACTCATAAAAAACGCATTGAATCTGTACAAAAAAACTTTTTACTTTTCGCTTTACGGCCTTAACTGGGATGTAAACTTAAGACTTCCTTCTTATGGCAGTAGACTTTTGTTGCTTAATTTACCATCCCTAGCTAACCGTAACCATGCTGGGCGTGGTATTTATTAATAACCTCATCCAAGGTGATATTGACAGTGTAGACCGAGATAGCCGGCTACACTTCTCTGTCCCTTGTAGAATAACACGTAACTACTTACCACTAACTCTTCCTTATTGTAGGTCGACTTATGCCCTTCACGATCCGTTTAAGGTATTATGCTCGGACTACAATAATTTATACTTTCTTATTTCTAACGTTTCCTCTATTGCATGCCTAAAATTTGAAATCCTGTCCTATCTTTCTAGACATTAAGTTATCTTTCCTCGCAAATCTTTCCTATCTTTAGTATTAATTTGCATGCCCGCGTTTTCTATTCTCGTTTTGAGATGTACGTTCGGCGACTGTGCCCCTCGGTCGGTTGGGCTGGAGGTGCACATTAGCTGTGTCTGTGATCCGCGCGTAACAAGCATCGGCTTGGTATTGAATGGACCACTTGATTATACATTCATTGTATCAACGTCCAAAAAAAAAAAAAAAAAAAAGTAAACCATGGCGGCTTACTCGGGGATGATGAATAAAAGCACGGTGTAGAACGCGTAAGGTTTTTGTATTTAAGTTTTTATTAAGTTTTTATTTAGGAAACTAGGCAGAAATGGTTCTGCCCAGTTCAACTCTTTACAAGTGTCTCTGGATTCTTATTCTTAAACATATTTCGTCTTAGGCTAAGCCGCGTAGCTGCGCTGCCGGATACGCCAGCAGCGGAGCGGCTCTCTCTTATGTATATCTTATATATTTATGCTTATCGAGAGAGCGAGTTATGCACTTATGTATTACATATTTGGTCGGCGTGGGAATGCTGACCATGCACTTACACTTTGTAGCCTTCAAGCGGACGATCATGTTACATCCGCCTTGGGCTTTATTGGTTGTATAAACATAACAACAAAGTGTTGCTATGTGTTTGTATGCTGTACTTAAATGTTCTTAATATTACATAGGCGCATACTACATCTCCATCCTTTTGAAAAATAACGTAACCTAGTGAAGTTATTTTAATTAATGAATGCAAATTATTATATATTTTTTTTTATATTTCATCTCCGAAAGGAACTGATGTGTCATTTTTGCCCAGCTTGAACAATAGTATTATCAATGTTAAAGTTAATTTTGCAATATGAAATAAAAATTTTAAATGGTTAAGAAAAATATAAGTGTAAAATCAATTATGAATGGAATTTCTTTAATCTATCTTTATGAACTATTTGTTTCTTGTTTTTATTAGTAAGTAACGTAATATTATTATTATTTCCTATGCTTTCTATCTTATAGGGCCCTGTGTATTTAAAGTCTAATTTATGACCTACCTCATTTCTTAATAAAACTTTATCTCCTACTTCTAACTCTATGTTATTTACTTTTAAGTCGTAATTTCCCTTATTTTTCTCTTTATGTGCTTCAAGCAGTTTTCTTGCTCGAGCATATGCTACTTCTAACCTATATTTACTTTCCTTAGCGTAATCATCTATATTATATATTGGTTCTATGCTATGTAACTTATTAAAATGTTTTGGTAAATTACTTGTTCTACTGAAAACTAATTCATATGGACAGTAGTTATGTACTATAGATGGGGTCGTGTTGAAGCAGTATACGAAATATTGAAGCCATACGTCCCAATCGGTTTTATCAACTGATATGTAAGATCGTATGTATTCATTTAGAGTTCTATGACTTCTTTCGACTACACCTACTGTTTGATGGTGGTGAGCTGTAGACGTTATATTTTTAATTTTTAGATATTTGCAAAGATCTGTAATGATTGAATTCTTATACTCTGTACCCATGTCCGTAATGAACGTCTTCATTGGACCATAAGTAAGAATAAAAGATTCGAAAATTGCTTTAGCGACTGTTGTTGCGCTTTTGTTCGGTATAGGAATTGCAACTAAATATTTAGTTAAGTCACAAATGAGAGTGACTGCATATTCGTTGCCATTTTCCGACTTGGGTAGAGGACCTATAGTATCCACTATCACTCTGTCGAAAGCATGATCAGGGGTTTCAGTTAAAGTCATTGGGGTCTTTGTATGCGTTGTTATTTTCGCTTTTTGGCATTTTTGACATTTTTTAATGTAGTCTGTTATTTGTTTAGACATACCTTTCCAAAAATAATGTCTTTTGACCTTGGCCAAGGTTTTTGTAATGCCTGTATGACCTCCTTGTATTGGATCATCATGTAGTGTAGACAATATAGCTTCTTTTTCTTTTTCATAATGTATTTAGGTCACCGGGATACTTTTAAATTCTTTAATATTTTATTGCACATATTTTTAAATTCATCTATTGAAACGTGTTCAAAGATTTTTCCCCACGGTGCCATTTTGAGTTGGCTGATGTCGTATATACCGGCTTGCGATTCAAGCCTTTGGAAAAATTGATCTAGATCAAGAACTCCATTAGTATAAAAAGATCATGTTTAAATAAACATCGTATCATTCAATTGCAATGTCACTATTTTTCGTACTTCGTCATTTGTTATGACTACATATACGTTGGGCTCTGAAGCTTTTTCTTTGGTTTGCTCATGCAAATCCAATTGTTCTTTTCCTGCGCAGGATTTTTGTCTACTTTGAAATCTTGTAGTGACTTTTAATATATTTCCAGTAATTTCCCTTAGCTCCTTGATGGTTATTCTTGATAACGCATCAGCTACATGATTATCTTTGCCTTTTAGATACTCTACCGTAAAATTATATTCCTCTAATTCAAGCCTTACTCTTGTTAATTTAGAACTGGGGTTGACCATTGAGAATAAATATGTCAATGGTCTGTGGTCTGTTTTCACAGTAAAGTGTTTTCCGTAAATGTACGGTCTAAAATGTACTATTGCCCAATGAATTGCTGTTAACTCTTGTTCTGTTGTACTCTTATTGCTTTCACCTTTCGTAAAAGCTCTTGATGCATAAGCAACTGGGAGTTGGTGGCCATTGTAGTTTTGAGTTAAAACTGCGCCACACGCTTGCTTGCTTGCATCTGTTATTATGCAAAATTCTTTGCTGAAGTCTGGGTACTGCAAGAGTGTTGGGTTTATTAGCTGCGATTTTAAATGTATGAATGCATTTTGGCATTCATCTGTCCACTCGAATGGAACATTCTTTTTACATAATCTTGTTATGTGCCGCGAATAGTCGGCGAAATTTTTGATAAAACGTCTATAGTAATTACAAAATGCTACAAAACGTCTAGCGCCGTCCGCATCATGTAGAACTGGGTAGTTCTGAATGACATCATATTTTTTGTCATCCGGCAAAATTCCTTTGTCTGTGCATTTATGTCCTAAAAATGTGACTTCATGCATGAAAAATTAACATTTTTCAGGATGTAACTTTAGGTTGTATTCCCTGCATTTGTCAAAAACTTCAGTGAGGTTTTTAAACATATGCTTTTCGGAACAACCAATGACTATTAAGTCATCCATATAAAGGAATGCCTGAGACGGTTCAATTCCAGAGAATGCTATAGGCATCATTCTTTGGAATGAATTAGGCGCTATTTTTAAACCAAATGGCAATCGCGTGAAACGATATGAGCCATTGTTGGTTGAGAAAGATGTTATATCTCTTGAGCCTTCATCCAGCTCGATTTGATGGAAACGTGACATTAAGTCAAGGCAAGAAAAATATTTTGCTCGACCAAGTTGGTCCAAAATATCATCTATTCTCGGTTGTGGAAATTTGTCAGCTAAAAGTTTCTTATTAATTTGGCGATAGTCTATTACTAATCTCCATTTCTTCTTATCTGAATCTGGGCTTGACTTTTTAGGTACTAATAGCAAAGGGCTATTGTACTCTGAAATTGATGGTTCGACTATTTTATCTTTTATTAGTTTCTGTACCTGGGCTTGTATTTCTTCTACTTGACTATGAGGACTTCTATAATTTTTTGTGTACACGGGCTCATCATCTTTTAATCTCAACTGTTGTTTATAAAAATTATTAACCGTTATTGGTTCTGATTCTAATGCAAATATATCTGTATATTTGCTGCATAAAGTTTCTAATTGTAATTTAAACAATTTTGTGAAATTTTTCTTTAATTTAGATAAGACAGTTTCATTTCTGTTTTCGCTATTTGCCTGAACTACATTGTAGTTAGAAAGTTGCTCATATTTTAAAGTGTCCATATTGACCAATTGGTCAGAATCTGTTGTGTTCAAAATTCGGACAAATGTGTTACTAGATGTTGCACTTGTATTTGCAACATAGATACCAGTTTGAATTTCCTGGTTTGGAATTAAAATGTTATCATCTTTTAATGATACTATTAATCTTCGGACAACTTGGGATCTTGCTGGTAATAGTGTTGTGTTATTACCAGAGCTGTATGTTATTGGAACATAAATTGGAAATTTCAAATTGTTGGGCCTAATTATAAACCAATCTTCTGCTGGTTTGAAATCAATTTGGCAATTATATTTTTTAATGAAATCTATTCCTATTATTCCATCACACGGTATGGGAAAATTTTTATCTACTAAATGAAAGTCGTGTGGGATGATGTATTTACCTGTCTGAATCTCAATAAAAGTCTGTCCTTGAGACTGAATTGTCTGTTGGCTTATGCCTTGAATATTTATTTTGTTAGCTATTTGAATATTAGAAAATTTGTCAGTTATAGTTGCCTCTATAACCATTGTTATTGAAGTCTCTACCTCGGTTACTACCCCTATTGGCATTACCGTACCCTCTATTAGATCTGTTACCTCTAAAATACATCACTTTATTGATGTCACCGGTAACTCTTGTTCGTTCTATGTATGCGCTTATCGCTGCATCCATATTGGTGCCAGACCCTGCCTCCAGTACTGTTTTGATACTTTCGTGCTCAGCACGATTTATCATGGTATCAATTGCCTCTTTAGTACTTAGACTAGTGGCATGTTCCAGAGATAAACCCTCATCAATAAAGGAAGCTTCTAATAGCTTTCTGAGTCTTTCAACTTCAGCGGTAAATTGCATTGCAGTTTTACCTCTTTGCTGAACTGTTGCTAGCTTTGCTTTGACATTACCGGATGTCTTACCGACAACTACTTTCTGCAATTTGTTTATAATTGCTGGAATTGTCGTTTCATCGGCAACTGAGTTCAAAATTGTGCCAACTATTTTTGACTTAATGACCTCAACTGCAATGTCTTCATATGTTCCCTTGGCTAAGTCTACCAATTTAATTGCCGTAATGAATCGTTGTAAATGGATCTTTTGTCCATCAAATTCAGGCACTGCGCAAGCGATTTCCTTAATGTAAGACCTAATGGCTGCGGCTTGCTCTGCCATGGTTAATGTATTTTCTAAGTCAGCTGCGTTATTTGTAGTAACTTCTTCCTTCAGCACTAGTGTTGCTGGTATAGTTAGATCGTGAAGATTTTCCTCTTTAATGTCTTCCTCAACTACAGTTGTATTTTCTTCGTCTGAGTCAGTGCTTTCTTCGTTAATATTTATTGTTAATGGAGTGTTTACTATAGTCGGAATTTCTATCTGGAGGCTGAATTTATTATACCCTTCGACCATTGAAAATGGTCAAAAAAGGGTATACTAACTTTGTGCAATGTATGTGACAGGCATAAGGAGGCGTGGCAGACCCCATAAAGTATATATATTCTTGCTCAGGATCACTAGCCGAGTCGATTGAGACATGTCCGTCTGTCTGTCCGTCTGTCCGTCTGTCCGGCTGTCCGTCTGTTTGTTTGAGACAACGGATCTCAGCTATTAAAAGAGCTAGAGACTCCAAATTTGGCATGGAGATTCCTATATTTCCCAAGCAGACAAAGTTTATTTCAAATGTTTGATGCCACGCCCACCGCCCCCGCAAATCGGTAATTTACGATTATTAAGCAAACTTTTAAACTTATAAAGTTCTGCTTTGGTATGTATAATGCTAAATGCCATATGAACATATTCTCCAAATTACAATCCGATCGGACCAATAACACAGAAGTTATTCAAGTCAACGTTTTCAGTACAAAATATACGAGCAGCCGCCTGCGCGCTGCTTTCAGTAGTTGTCGCTGTGTGAGTGTGAGCGAGAAAGCTATATGTAGTAGAAGTATTTGTGCAAAATTTCTGTTTGAAATTATGAGTGTGGTTACACGTTTGTAACGGATTTTAAAAATTGGGAGAAGGGTATCCTACTGTCGGGCGTTCGACTGTAGCCCTACCCACTTGTTACTGTCTAATTTCTTCCTATTCTGTTGTATCAGTTCTCTGACTTTATTGTAACTATTTACCAATGTTTGGGCATTTTTATTTATCGTTACAGCTTGTATTGATCTATTTTGCGTTAAGCATTTATACGATTTTTGGAAATTTTCTTTTGATTCTTTTATCTGATCAATAAGCTTTTCCCAGTCCATGAAGTGGTACTAGTTTCTACTATCTTTTCGAAATCATATAAAGACATTTGAATCTTATTTATAATGTTCAATGGGTTATTCTTAAAATCGGGGTCATATTCATAAACTTTATCTATGGTGCGCTGTGTTTGAGCTACACTCATGGTTGGCTATTGCTATATATTTCAGTATTCTTATCTAGATAAAGTCAATATTACGAGGGTCGTTTGATAAGTCCGTGACTTTTTGAATAAAATATATTTTTTTCGTCAAAGAAGCGTTTTATTTCTCAACATAATCTCCTTTTAGCTCTATACATTTAGTCCAGCGTTTTTCCAATTTTTTTATTCCTTCCAAATAATAGGTTTTCTCAAGGCCCTCAAAATAGTCGTTTGTTTCTGTGATGACCTCTTCATTTCACCCGAATCTCTTACCGCCGAGCCATTTCTTCATGTTTGGAAACAAAAAATAGTCACAGGGGGCTAAATCTGGAGAATATGCTGGATGGGGTAGCAGTTCGTAGCCCAATTTATGAAATTTTGCCATGCTGACTACACACGTGTGCACCCGTGCATTGTCCTGATGGAACAGCACTTTTTTTCGCCAAATGCGGTCGTTTCTGCTTCAAATCAATATCGAATCTGTCCAAAAGCTCTGAATAATATTCGCCGGTGATCGTTTTACCCTTTTCAAGGTAATCGATGTGAATGATACCTTGTGCATCCCAAAAAACTGTGGCCATGACCTTGTTGGCCGACAGACCCACCTTGGCCTTCTTTGGTGCACGTTCACCCGGAGAAACCCACTGTCTTGATTGTTCTTTGGTCTCTGGTGTGGTGTGGTGGATCCATGTTTCGTCTACGGTAACGAAACGGCGCAAAATTTCGTTTGGATTGCGGTTGAACATCGCCAAACACTCCTTTGAAATGGTCACACGGTTGCGCTTATGGTCGTGTGTGAGCAATCGCGGCACCCATCGCGCGGAAAGCTTTTTTCATGTCCAAATATTCATGTAAAATGTGATGTACCCGTTCAGTTGAGATGCCTACAGCCTCAGCTACCTCACGCACTTTCATTCTCCGATCATCCAATATCATTCCATGGATTTTTGTCGACGATTTCTGGCATGACGACCTCTTTTGGGCGACCTGAACGTTCGGCATCACTTGTACTGTAGTACGACCACAACGGAACTCAGTAAACCATTTCTTAACCATTGAAATTGATGGTGCAGAGTCCCCATAATATTTATCAAGTCTTTCCTTGGTTTCGGTGATGGATTTTTTACCAAAAAATAATGCTTAATTAGCACACGAAATTCACTTTTTTCCATTTTCGTTAAAATTCACGAGATCGTCTGCTTTCAATGCCTATAAAACGCAAACCAAAAAACGCAGCTTTCTCAAAATTTTACAGTCAGCTGTTAATCGATAACTGCTGACAGGAGCAGTGTTGTATTTAGAGCAGGTGCGCGGCAAATACAAAAGCAGTATACTTATCAAAACGACCCTCGTACGTTTTTATATTTAAAATTTTTTTCAACTTTTATTCATAATTGATTTCCCTCACATATTCTTTAAATATTATCTAAACCGTTAGCAGTGCTACGGTATTGTTTTCTGAGACACTTGTTATGTACTTTGTATAGTTTTATTAATGCATTGGATACCATTATTAGAGCAATTACAATTAGTATTATGGTTATCCAGAACAAGTCTGCATTTTGGACTTCCACTTTATTTATAACATTTGCTGTGGAGTCAACAGTTTTAGTGTCTATCAAACCCATTTTGGGTATACTAATTTTATAGTTTTGTAAAAAATCTTCTCTATTTTTATAAATGTTTTCAGTTTTGCTTATTCTCTTTGTCTCTATGGACATTTATATGAGGAATTATTTTAAAGTTTGTCAATGGATAGTTAAAAATAGATATGCTCCATTTTAAAATGATGTCTACAAATTTTTTTTTATATATTTTTTTTTTTTAAATTTTTACTGCCTGCTGATGTTCATCTGCTGGTGTCAGCTGGGCGTCGCCGGGGGTGGCACGCTGACACTCCCTCTGTCTGCTGCTTTCTTTGGGATGTTGTTGTTTGTTTGTTGTTGTTGTGATTAGCTGTCCCTGGCTTGCTTAGGCTGCTCGCAAGGCCCCAGGCAGTGAAACGACCGAAGTCCAATAACCTCCCCTGCACACCCTGTCTAAGTTACAGCCGGCTAAGCTCAGGGAAAATGGGCGGGGTTTTGTGTGCAGGTTCGATTATCGGTGTTACGAGAAAATGTCGACAGGTTATAGGACTGCTAGAAGGGGGAATGGCAATAAAAGGGAAGGCCAAAATAAGCGGACGGACTACCCCTAACGAACGATCTAGTCGGAGAGCTAGATGTAATGCTCTCCTTCTTCACCCACCCAACCATGTACTATCGATATCGGAATACCGATACTACCCATGTTGCTGTTATGCTACCGCCCTTAGTGCCTCAAGAAAAAAGTTTACTCCATTTTAAATTTCATCAATGTTATTTAATAACAAACAAATATAGCGCATGCAGCTTCGTGCTGCATGACAAATTCGATAAAGCTAACTTTAGTTCCCTAATTTTTATTCCTTTTTGATTTACCCTTTTTTTTTTATTTAATCTCAATTTAATTTGATCTTTCCTTTTTTTTTAAATATTGTTTTTTCTTATTTGGGTGTCGATAGTTATTTTGCAAACGATAGGCAGACGATATTTTTAGTATTTGATTTCGATAGGCAAGCGATAGTTCGATATTATTTGGTTTCGATACTTTGAAATTGTTATCCACTCACCCGTGATCCGTTGGGGCCCCGACGAAACAGCTGAGGAAAAATAATAATAATGGCAACAATAACAAAGGCACCAATAATACCCAAACACAAAAAAATCTTCTGACCTATCACTCAATCCTGCTTTATTTTTACGTTAACAATTTTTGCTATACGCATACGTGTGTATGCGAATGAATGAATGAAAGAGATGTGAAAAATAAAAAGATGAAATCAAAAAGGATGAACAAAAAATATAAATGAAATGTAACAAAAAAAATTAAAATAAAAATTATAGAAAAATGAATTAAATGAATGAGTGTGAAAACTAGGAATGAATGAGAATTATGTGTGTATATAAACGTGGCTGTGAATGTTTTTGTGTACTATAAGTACATAAGTGTGTTTGAAATGTAAATGTGTGTATGAAGCTTGAACGTGTATGTGTACTGCAAGTACGTATGTGTGTATAAACTTGAATGTGTATGTGTACTGCAAGTACGTATGTGTGTATAAACTTGAATGTGTATGTGTACTGCAAGTACGTATGTGTGTATAAACTTGAATGTGTATGTGTACTGCAAGTACGTGTGTGGGTGTGAGCTTGAATGTGTTGGTGTACAATTAGTTAATGTTTAAAAGAAAATTTGTAGGTGTGTCCGATGCTCCTTCCAGAAGTCCCCGGAATTTTACGCGCTGTCTATAATCCGACCTCGACTGGCTCTCTATTACTCGAGGTTCAGCTTTGGAAACCATACAGGCTATGAGTGAAAAAGAAATAATGTGCATAAGGTGGCTGCCTAAGCACAACTTTTGTTTTACCACTCACCCAAAAACAGCAAAAACTCTATAGGTGGCCGGGCGATCACGGCACCAGCAAAGATAGGGGCAAATATGCACGCCTACCAGAAGAAAAGGCGCGAGAGCGCTAGCGCTCGTCTGGGCACAAGCGGTTCGCTGGAAAGCAAGACGAGGTTAGAAGCTGCCAACAAAGCTTTGGAAAGCTTATACTCACGTCCTGCCTCGAACACCCACAATATAAACAGCACCAAAAGCTACGTTCCACCGACTTAACAATTATTAACTTTATTTATACACTTTTTTAGTGATCACTTTGATTTCGTTCGATTTGAAAATTTTGCACCGACGCGTGTTCTCCAAGTTTTTCTCAATTAGTGAAGAGAAAAAAGAATATCGAACACGATGATGAAAATATCGATATATCGCCACTCCACTTACCAACACTGATCGAGCAGGTCGGCCGATATTCGAGCTGCCAGACTCGTTTCGATTCAGAGTTGCCAGATCGTGTGTGGTGATAACTATTATTTGAATTCAAATTTGAATTTGAATTCATTTATTTCAAATCCTAACTAGTGATTAAAATTACTGAAAATTAAAATTTATACACGGGCCTCACAGCACAAGTTTAATTCCGGGTCACTGGCCTGGAATTAAGGTTGAAGAAAATCAAGGAGCGTGTAGAACTTTTAGGCAGAGCTCAATCCCCCGGAAGCGGGTTATAGGAGCAAACATTAAAGCCACAAATCTTTGGCGTGAAATTGACCTAGTTCCTTCCCCGACAAATCTTCCACCAAATACAACGTATTGCCAATTTTTTCTTTAATGCGCACCTTAGTCCCTACAGGAGCTAACTTTGCATTAAAATTAGCAGCAGCGTTGCTTAAGGCGAAGTTGCGCTTTATCACTATCTGGCCCACATCGAAGGTGCGTGGTTTAGCTCTCAAATCATAGCTGTGTTTGTTCCGCTCGTATGCCTTGAGGAAATTTGCGTCAATCTTTGACCGAATCAGCTCGATCTTGTCTGCTCTTGGCACATTTGCGCTGGAATCGCCGAGCATGCTGAGGTTCTTCAGCACTTGGTAGTCATTCCCATGCGAAATCATGTGCTGTCCGAAGACTACGAAGTACGGCGACATGCCAAGAGACTGATGCCATGACTTGCGTAACGAACCGTTGATGTAGCTAAGAACCACATCCCACTCCCGTTGGTCACCCTGAACATATGCTCTAAGTGCGGCGTTAATGGATCGATTTACTCGTTCGGCAGCGTTCGACTGTGGAGCATATGCACCCGTGAAGACGTGTCGAACTCCGTATTTCGAAAGGAAAGTCGTGAACTCATGGCTTTTAAACTGAGTACCATTATCGCTCACGACTACCTCCGGAACTCCGAAGCACGAAAAAATTTCCTCCTGCAGAACGTCTACCACCATCTTCGCGGTGAATTTCCGAACCGCCTTTAGGAACGTAAACTTGGAGAAGTGATCCAAGATTATGAAAATCCCTATGTTCCCCCTCTTCGAACGCGGAAACGGACCGATAAAGTCAATATAGAGACGCTGGAACGGTCGTTCGGTGACTACTCGAGCACCCATTGGAGGCTTGAGTGCACTGGTCGGGTACTTCGTTGTCTGACAAACCTCGCAGTTCCGGATGTAGTCTCTGACGTTCACCACCATGCCTGGCCAGAAAAATCTACGGCGGATCTGCTCAACGCACTTAGCCATGCCACAATGGGCAGACAAAGGCTGGTCGTGTGCGGATCTGATCACGCCTTCCCGCAGAGATTCCGGAACAAACAGCTTCCAGCTGTCATCAGGACTGACATCCCCACCAGCGAACTCCGTACGGTGATAGATGTAGTCATCTACTACCTTAAAATCTGGAAGGTTGGCCGTTAGGAACTTTTTCTTCAACGAACAGTATTCCTCTGACTTGAATGCTTCCGAACTGAGGTCGATCTCGGGAAGAATTTCGCAATCCAACGCGCACAATTCATCCGTGTTCTCAAAGGATCGTGACAACGCGTCCGCGACGACATTTTCGCTACCCTTGCGATGTTCAATGTCGAAGGAGAACCCTTGCAGCTTGATCGCCCAACGAGCAAGCCTACCACTAAGGTCTGGCTGATTCATCAACCAACGCAGACTAGCATGATCTGTCACCACCTTAAACGGATGACCCTCGATGTACATGCGGAACTTTTTGATGGCCAGAACTACAGCCAAGCACTCGAGTTCGGTCACTGTATAGTTGCGTTGAGCCTTATTCAGCTTCTTGGACATGTAAGCAATGGGTCGCTCACAGCCAGACTCGTCGCACTGCGCCAAGACAGCTCCGACACCATGCAAGGATGCGTCGCACTGGAGAACAAAAGGTTTCTTGTAGTCCGGATGAACTAGAAAAGAAGCAGAGCACAAGCACCCCTTTATCTTAATAAACGCCTCCTGAGCACGGTCATTCCACTGGAATGCTTTGCCTTTCAAAAGTTCCGTTAGGGCGAAAATGACGTCTGAATAATTTGGAATAAACCGCTGATACCAGCCAGTCATTCCTAAAAACCTGCGAAGCTGCTTCTGCGTCTTCGGAACAGGAAATTCCTCGACCGCGCGAATCTTGCCCGGATTAACCTGAAGCGTTCCCTCGCCCACAATGAATCCAAGGTAATCCACCTTCCTGAGACAAAACTGACTCTTCTGGACGTTTATGGTCAGTCCAGCCTTACGCAGCTGAGTTGCGACCTCCGTCAGATGGATGAGGTGCTCTTCAAAACTGGAAGAAAGCACCAGAAGATCATCCAAATAGACTAAGACGTGCGACTTCAACTGGTAAGGAATCACGATGTCCATCAGGCGACTCATCGTTTGAGGAGCGTTGGTCAATCCGAAAGGCATGCGCTTGAATTGGTACAATGGCCTATTGGGTACCGTAAAAGCAGTCTTCGCGCGGGAGTCCTGATCCAGACAGATCTGCCAAAATGCATCCTTGAGATCTATCTTGGAGATACAGTGTACTGGAGGGAGCCTGCTAAGGAGCCCATCCATGATTGGAATAGGATACGCATCCCTCACAGTCACTGCGTTCAGCTTCCGTGCATCCAAACAAAATCTCACCTTGCCAGGTTTTATATGCAAGGTGACTGGAGAAGACCATGGAGAACTAGGAGCCTCTTCGATCACGTCCATCGCTAGCATTCTATCGATCTCAGCGCACAGGAGACTCTCCTTAGCCGGAGACAAGGGGTAAAACCTTTGCTTTATTGGCTTTGCGGCTGCTGTATCGATAGTATGCTGGATGAGTGTCGTCAGTCCTAGGCCATTCTTCTCGAAGGATGGAAATAAAGTAATTACGCCATCAAGCTGTGATTTTTGGACGTGAGTCAAATCTAGCTGAGGCGAATCGGGATCAGATTTGCAGAAGACTTCATTTATGGATGCTGGAACGATGGAGATGTTAAATCGTTTCCAGAAGTCCATTCCACAAATGAGCTCCTGTCTAATAGTCGGTACAATTAAAAATTCGAACTCGGTTGTCACCGAGTGATACGTCAGGGGAACAGCAATTAACCCAACTATCTCCTGCGTCTGCCCATCCGCCGTGTGCACGACGTTCTTCGTCTTGCCGAACACACATCCCTTGTCAACTAACCTCTGTGCCAACTTGCCACCGATAACGCTTTTGTTAGCACCGCTATCAAGGAGTGCCAAGTGATCCTCCCCGAAGACGTTGACTTGGGTGAAGGGGCGTATGTCACCGCTTTGATGGACGATAGAGGAGATAGTATACCGTTTCAAGCCCCGTATGCGTCGCCAAAATTCACGCATACGGGTCGCAGACCTTGATCTACTTGAAACGGTAGCATCGACTTTGAAAATCTCAGCTCTTCGCTTCTGATATTCGCGTAGACGCACGTGATACGGCTTAAAATGCTGTGGAATTGTCAAATCCGGTATTTTGGTCGTGTCTGGTGAAATGGAAAGTCTGGTAGGATAAAGTGGCGCTGCAGGTTCCGAGATTAGCGTCGGATGTCGCCTCTCGGAAGTCTGCGAGCATCCTGCGTCGGGTTTTCCGACTTGGCTTTGCACCTGTCACAATTCGGCCTGTAAACATCCACTGCCCCACATCCGTAGCAAAAGACGCGCCTCGGCTGAAGACAGTCATGGTAGCGATGCCCTACCTCCTCGCAATTCCAGCATTTGGAATGGTCGGATGAGCGAACGGCGCATATTTCCGCTTCCGATGCCTCTTTTGACTCTGGCTCGGAATCCTCTTCCACCTGAAGAGAATT
This sequence comes from Zaprionus tsacasi, assembly GCA_018904105.1. NCBI lineage: Eukaryota > Metazoa > Arthropoda > Insecta > Diptera > Drosophilidae > Zaprionus > Zaprionus tsacasi. Next base: position 65,717 of record JAEIFR010000592.1, on the reverse strand, counting down.
CACGAAGCCTCGCTTAACGGCTGATCGATATTGGGGACGAATGTTTCGGAAGAACTCCTCGTGTCTGTGACATTCCCTACGCAAACTGGCCAAATCCGAGGTGTCTACATGCAACAGCTCATGTTGCAGCTCCGAACGCAAATTATAACGGACTTCAACCGCGATCTCGCTATCCGACATAGGTTCTCGGAGGGAATCAGCGATAGCCAACATAGCGTCTAGAAACTCATCGAAGCTTTCGTTGCTACCTTGCTTCCGACGACGCATAGCATCCTTGATGTCCCTGTCCGTTCTCTGGTCCTGGTAACGCTCTTGCAGGCGACTACATAACTCGTACCAGTCTAAATCGCGGACCGTGCGATGCACTCTCCAATAAAACGCGAGTGCTGGGCCAGAGAACAAAAGATGAGCAAATTGGGACAACAATGAAAAGTTGCCGTTAAGGCTCTGGGTGGTCATGCAATTGACTCGAAATATAAAATCTTCGAGAGGAAGGTCATTGGGTGATCCCGTAAACTTAATGCGCCAGTTCGAGATGGTGTTTGAGATCCTATCTGGGCGTTCAATCTCTGAATAGCCGAAAGAAACACGAGCTCCATGCTGCCTTCCACCTAAACTATCAGGCCTTGACGCGTTACTCTGACGACGAAACGCTGGTGCTGCCTCGCCCTCTTCCTCGTAACGAGGATCATCTCGAGCTTCTCGAACAGATTGGGCCACATTAAGATTCCGAAACGCTGCGGAGATCTGTTCGGCAATCACTGCAGTCATGCTTTCTCTATAACTCGCCATCGAGCTAGAGATGAGTCTATTAATTCGCTCTTCTGCGAGCGCCGATGCATCAGGGGTTTTTGTCTCCCGTCGGGTGTTTCCCCGAGTTGGAAGTGGTAGTGAGGAGCTGGCATGGGTCATGCCACGCCCCTGAGAACGGGTATTCACGCGGCTCTTTGGAATTGCTCCCGGATGAGCCGGAACGTTCAAAGGTCCTTGCTCAGTTGGCGGGTTCAAGGAAGCCCTGCGCTCAACTGCTGCTGTCAGGATGGCCTTCGAGCACGCCTGTCGGCAGATCGGACAGGATTCGTTCGAGTCGAGCCAACCAGACAGACAAGTTCGATGGAAATGGTGTCTGCAAGTTGTCTCGATGAGATCTGGGTCCTGACTGGTGTCATTGCAAATAGTACAGTCCATCGCAATGTTCATCAGGTCCCCTACTCTCTCGTTAACCCGTTTTGCCGCCATAATAAAGTCCCAAAAAAAGATGAGTTTGGTCAAAACTGCTCGTTTCCAACCCCGGTTAATACAAAAAAAACTTATGTGCTCAAAGGACACACAAAGATATCCCACAAGATACAAGGTAGTCATGTTCATAATATATAATATTTTAATACGACAAACTCAAGGATGTGAAGTTGTATATATAATGAATCCTACGAATTTAGTAAGTTATATCACACAACACACTAAGGAATGCAAAAACTGATATGTGTATAATAAGTCGATAGATTCATTAGAGATAAGAGGGCTTACCTAAGTTAAGGTAACATAACAGCAATTTTGTGATGTGATCGTTCAATAGAGGTAGTTCCGATTACTGAAACTACGTTAATAAAAAATAAACTGCGTGAAGCTCTAATCGGATGCTGAGGATCGTGCCGAATCTGTCCAGCACAAACAATCTCAGCCATCACGAGTCGAGGTGTTTGTTCGATGGAGCTAAGATGAGGTATCGAACCGATATAAACCAATTCGATAATTCCACACCTTATATTCCACCATCGAACGCCACTGATAATCCTCTGCATCGAAGATTATCGAACTCGGATAGCTATATGCAATCGGTCTGGATCCGATATCCACCAGAATAACCAGCAGTTCCAGATTGCATATAACTATCGGCTGAATCAAAAAAAACTAATAAAAATGGAGGGATTTTGGGTTCCTAGGAAAAAAAAGAATGGAAAGGAAAGGGTATAGCCGAGTGGAACCTTTTCGGGCCCCACGTTGGGCGCCAATTTCTGTAACGACCGAAGTCCAATAACCTCCCCTGCACACCCTGTCTAAGTTACAGCCGGCTAAGCTCAGGGAAAATGGGCGGGGTTTTGTGTGCAGGTTCGATTATCGGTGTTACGAGAAAATGTCGACAGGTTATAGGACTGCTAGAAGGGGGAATGGCAATAAAAGGGAAGGCCAAAATAAGCGGACGGACTACCCCTAACGAACGATCTAGTCGGAGAGCTAGATGTAATGCTCTCCTTCTTCACCCACCCAACCATGTACTATCGATATCGGAATACCGATACTACCCATGTTGCTGTTATGCTACCGCCCTTAGTGCCTCAAGAAAAAAGTTTACTCCATTTTAAATTTCATCAATGTTATTTAATAACAAACAAATATAGCGCATGCAGCTTCGTGCTGCATGACAAATTCGATAAAGCTAACTTTAGTTCCCTAATTTTTATTCCTTTTTGATTTACCCTTTTTTTTTATTTAATCTCAATTTAATTTGATCTTTCCTTTTTTTTTTAAATATTGTTTTTTCTTATTTGGGTGTCGATAGTTATTTTGCAAACGATAGGCAGACGATATTTTTAGTATTTGATTTCGATAGGCAAGCGATAGTTCGATATTATTTGGTTTCGATACTTTGAAATTGTTATCCACTCACCCGTGATCCGTTGGGGCCCCGACGAAACAGCTGAGGAAAAATAATAATAATGGCAACAATAACAAAGGCACCAATAATACCCAAACACAAAAAAAATCTTCTGACCTATCACTCAATCCTGCTTTATTTTTACGTTAACAATTTTTGCTATACGCATACGTGTGTATGCGAATGAATGAATGAAAGAGATGTGAAAAATAAAAAGATGAAATCAAAAAGGATGAACAAAAAATATAAATGAAATGTAACAAAAAAAATTAAAATAAAAATTATAGAAAAATGAATTAAATGAATGAGTGTGAAAACTAGGAATGAATGAGAATTATGTGTGTATATAAACGTGGCTGTGAATGTTTTTGTGTACTATAAGTACATAAGTGTGTTTGAAATGTAAATGTGTGTATGAAGCTTGAACGTGTATGTGTACTGCAAGTACGTATGTGTGTATAAACTTGAATGTGTATGTGTACTGCAAGTACGTGTGTGGGTGTGAGCTTGAATGTGTTGGTGTACAATTAGTTAATGTTTAAAAGAAAATTTGTAGGTGTGTCCGATGCTCCTTCCAGAAGTCCCCGGAATTTTACGCGCTGTCTATAATCCGACCTCGACTGGCTCTCTATTACTCGAGGTTCAGCTTTGGAAACCATACAGGCTATGAGTGAAAAAGAAATAATGTGCATAAGGTGGCTGCCTAAGCACAACTTTTGTTTTACCACTCACCCAAAAAACAGCAAAAACTCTATAGGTGGCCGGGCGATCACGGCACCAGCAAAGATAGGGGCAAATATGCACGCCTACCAGAAGAAAAGGCGCGAGAGCGCTAGCGCTCGTCTGGGCACAAGCGGTTCGCTGGAAAGCAAGACGAGGTTAGAAGCTGCCAACAAAGCTTTGGAAAGCTTATACTCACGTCCTGCCTCGAACACCCACAATATAAACAGCACCAAAAGCTACGTTCCACCGACTTAACAATTATTAACTTTATTTATACACTTTTTTAGTGATCACTTTGATTTCGTTCGATTTGAAAATTTTGCACCGACGCGTGTTCTCCAAGTTTTTCTCAATTAGTGAAGAGAAAAAAGAATATCGAACACGATGATGAAAATATCGATATATCGCCACTCCACTTACCAACACTGATCGAGCAGGTCGGCCGATATTCGAGCTGCCAGACTCGTTTCGATTCAGAGTTGCCAGATCGTGTGTGGTGATAACTATTATTTGAATTCAAATTTGAATTTGAATTCATTTATTTCAAATCCTAACTAGTGATTAAAATTACTGAAAATTAAAATTTATACACGGGCCTCACAACTTCCTTAATTATTTGTATATTTTTTGGATATTCTGAGTGAGTTTTCCCGGGTTTTTGGGTTTTCAATTCTTGCTGACATTGAAGCAAGTGGTCTAGCTCTGCATGTAATTTTAAAGCTTTCGACCAAACTGGTGGCGTTTGTTGACCGTATATTAGCCACCTTACGTGGGCTATACGTTTGTTCAACTTGGTCTTCAGACCGCCACGGTGCTTTCCCATTCCTCGATAAAACTCTACTCACTCAGATATGATTTATTTCCATTAGCATTCCAGTCCAGCCGTCTGCGAGTATTGTGCGCTGCTAGTTGACTGTCGTGATGACCCGTGATCTTTTAGGAACTCAGACTCCGCACTTTTTCAAGAATTTTTGGCGCTCCCTGTATTTGATGTCCCTCGAAGGTCATGAAGGGGTCTGTTACTCTGTAGAAGTTAACCACGCTAGCGCGGTTTGCCGGGTCGTCAAATAGGCTATAATATTGTTGATCGAAGCCGTCAGATTGTCCATCGTTGGACGACTGTCACGGTCGCCATGTAGAACGCGTAAGGTTTTTGTATTTAAGTTTTTATTTAGGAAACTAGGCAGAAATGGTTCTGCCCAGTTCAACTCTTTACAAGTGTCTCTGGATTCTTATTCTTAAACATATTTCGTCTTAGGCTAAGCCGCGTAGCTGCGCTGCCGGATACGCCAGCAGCGGAGCGGCTCTCTCTTATGTATATCTTATATATTTATGCTTATCGAGAGAGCGAGTTATGCACTTATGTATTATATATTTGGTCGGCGTGGGAATGCTGACCATGCACTTACACTTTGTAGCCTTCAAGCGGACGATCATGTTACATCCGCCTTGGGCTTTATTGGTTGTATAAACATAACAACAAAGTGTTGCTATGTGTTTGTATGCTGTACTTAAATGTTCTTAATATTACATAGGCGCATACTACAACGGAACGCAAATATCAAAGAATGAATGAATAGTTTTATAAAAAATATTGGTCGCTACTGATATATCAGTAGAAACATTCAATTCCGACCAATCAAATTGGAAAGTTAAAGAGTTTAATAAAGAAAAAAATTTGCTTTTCTAAAGCACCGTACGCGTTTACACAGTTTTTCAGGTTTCTAGAGTAGGATGGTAAGGATCTTCTGGGAAAGAAAGTGGTTGAGTCTTGACTAAATTCACTCTAGATGGATCGGCGACAAAGCATAAGTCTAACGATCTGTTACTACAGTTTAAGATATGATAGACCTGCGACAATAACATTACAAACAGACCGTCAAAAACGTCGTGGTTCCGTGAGGGCAGCAGAGAATTTGAATCAACACTTTTTGTCCAATTACAATCAGGGATATTAAAGTCCCCAAGGACTGAAAGGTGATCTCTGTCTGATAACAGATTAAATATGGTCTTTATTAAAAAAAAATGTTGCAAATAGACAGATACATCCGATGACGGCGGTATGTAGAAACAGGTTACATAATGAAAAAACCGGGAAAGTGTAATTTTACTAATACCCTTCGACCATTGAAAATGGTCAAAAAAGGGTATTCCAACTTTGTGAAAATGTATGTAACAGGCAAAAAGAGGCGTGGCAGACCCCATAAAGTATATATATTCTTGCTCAGGATCTTTAGCCGAGTCGATTGAGCCATGTCTGTCTATCTGTATGTCTGTCCGTCTGTATGAGACAACAGATCTCAGCTATTAGAAAATCGAAATCATATAAAGACATTTGAATCTTATTTTTAATGTTCAATGGTTTATTCTTAAAATCGGGGTCATATTCATAAACTTTATCTATAGTGCGCTGTGTTTGAGCTACACTCATGGTTGGCTATTGCTATATATTTCAGTATTCTTATCTAGATAAAGTCAATATTGTGTTTTTATATTTAAAATTTTTTCAACTTTTATTCATAATTGATTTCCCTCACATATTCTTTAAATATTATCTAAACCGTTAGCAGTGCTACGGTATTGTTTTCTGAGACACTTGTTATATACTTTGTATATTTTTATTAATGCATTGGATACCATAATTAGAGCAATTACAAATAGTATTATGGTTATCCAGAACAAGTCTGCATTTTGGACTTCCACTTTATTCATAACATTTGCTGTGGAGTCAACAGTTTTAGTGTCTATCAAACCCATTTTGGGTATACTAATTTTATAATTTTGTAAAAAATCTCCTCTATTTTTATATACGTTTTTAGTTTTGCTTATTCTATTTGTCTCTATGGACATTTATCTGGGGAATTATTTTAAAGTTTGTCAATGGTAGTTAGAGAAAAAAAAATTTAATTTTACATTATTGCCTGCCTGACTCTAGCTATGGCTTCACGGGCCATATTTGGTTAACAGGGCATAATAGTATATGCTCCATTTTACAATGTGTCTACAAATTTTTTTTTATATATATTTATTTATTTAATATTTTACTGCTGCTGATGTTCATCTGCTGGTGTCAGCTGGGCGTCGCCGGGGGTGGCACGCTGACACTCCCTCGCTGCTGTCTTTGGATGTTGTTGTTGTGTTTGTTGTTGTTGTGATTAGCTGTCCCTGGCGTTGCTTAGGCTGCTCGCAAGTCCCTAGGCAGTGAGGACTCCAGACTCCTCCGCAGTCCGGTGGGCACGTCTTCGTAGGCTTCGTTAGAGTTGTTGCTGGTGCTGGATATGCTATTTTTGTTGAACTTCATTAATTATTTGTATATTTTTTGGATATTCTGAGTGAGTTTTTTCGGGTTTTTGGGTTTTCAATTCTTGCTGATATTGAAGCAAGTGGTCTAGCTCTGCATGTAATTTTAAAGCTTTCGACCAAACCGGTGGCGTTTGTTGACCGTATATTAGCCATCTTACGTGGGCTATACGTTTGTTCAACTTGGTCTTCAGACCGCCACGGTGCTTTCCCATTCCTTGATAAAACTCTACTCACTCAGATTTGATTTATTTCCATTAGCATTCCAGTCCAGCCGTCTGCGAGTAGTGTGCGCTGCAAGTTGACTGTCGTGATAACGCGCGTGATCTTTTGGGAACTCAGACTCCGCACTTTTTCAAGCATTTTTGGCGCTCCCTGTATTTGATGTCCCTCGAAGGTCATGAAGGTGTCTGTTACGCTGTAGAAGTTAACCACGCTAGCGCGGTTTGACGGGTCGTCAAATAGGCTATAATATTGTTGATCGAAGCCGTCAGATTGTCCATCGGTGGACGACTGTCACGGACGCCATGTAGAACGCGTAAGGTTTTTTGTATTTAAGTTTTTATTTAGAAGCTAGGCAGAAATAGTTCTGCCCAGTTCAACTCTTTACAAGTGTCTGAATTCTTATTCTTAAATATATTTCGTCTTAGGCTAAGCCGCGTAGCTGCGCTGCCGGATACGCCAGCAGCGGAGCGGCTCTCTCTTATGTATATCTTATATATCTATGCTTATCGAGAGAGCGAGTTATGCACTTATGTATTATATATTTGGTCGGCGTGGGAATGCTGACCATGCACTTACACTTTGTAGCCTTCAAGTGGACGATCATGTTACATCCGCCTTGGGCTTTATTGGTTGTATAAACATAACAACAAAGTGCTGCTATGTGTTTGTATGCTGTACTTAAATGTTCTTAATATTACATAGGCGCATACTACATCTCCCTCCTTTTGAAAAATAACGTAACCTAGTGAAGTTATTTTAATTAATGAATGCAAATTATTATATATTTTTTTATATTTCATCTCCGAAAGGAACTGATGTGTCATTTTTGCTCAGCTTGAACAATAGTATTATCAATGTAAAAGTTAATTTTGCAATATGAAATAAAAATTTTAAATGGTTAAGAAAAATATAAGTGTAAATTCAGTTATGAATGGAATTTCTTTAATCTATCTTTATGAACTATTTGTTTCTTGTTTTTATTAGTAAGTAACGTAATATTATTATTATCTCCTATGCTTTCTATCTTATAGGGCCCTGTGTATTTAAAGTCTAATTTATGACCTACCTCATTTCTTAATAAAACTTTATCTCCTACTTCTAACTCTATGTTATTTACTTTTAAGTCGTAATTTCCCTTATTTTTCTCTTTATGTGCTTCAAGCAGTTTTCTTGCTCGAGCATATGCTACTTCTAACCTATATTTACTTTCCTTAGCGTAATCATCTATATTATATATTGGTTCTATGCTATGTAACTTATTAAAATGTTTTGGTAAATTACTTGTTCTACTGAAAACTAATTCATATGGACAGTAGTTATGTACTATAGATGGGGTCGTGTTGAAGCAGTATACGAAATATTGAAACCATACGTCCCAATCGGTTTTATCAACTGATATGTAAGATCGTATGTATTCATTTAGAGTTCTATGACTTCTTTCGACTACACCTACTGTTTGATGGTGGTGAGCGGTAGACGTTATATTTTTAATTTTTAGATATTTGCAAAGATCTGTAATGATTGAATTCTTATACTCTGTACCCATGTCCGTAATGAACGTCTTCATTGGACCATAAGTAAGAATAAAAGATTCGAAAATTGCTTTAGCGACTGTTGTTGCGCTTTTGTTCGGTATGGGAATTGCAACTAAATATTTAGTTAAGTCACAAATGAGAGTGACTGCATATTCGTTGCCATTTTCCGACTTGGGTAGAGGACCTATAGTGTCCACTATCACTCTGTCGAAAGCATGATCAGGGGTTTCAGTTAAAGTCATTGGGGTCTTTGTATGCGTTGTTATTTTCGCTTTTTGGCATTTTTGACATTTTTTAATGTAGTCTGTTATTTGTTTAGACATACCTTTCCAAAAATAATGTCTTTTGACCTTGGCCAAGGTTTTTGTAATGCCTGTATGACCTCCTTGTATTGGATCATCATGTAGTGTAGACAATATAGCTTCTTTTTCTTTTTCATTATTTATTTGGGTCACCGGGATAAGTAGCGCTACTTTTAAATTCTTTAATATTTTATTGCCCATATTTTTAAATTCATCTATTGAAACGTGTTCAAAGATTTTTCCCCACGGTGCCATTTTGAGTTGGCTGATGTCGTATATACCGGCTTGCGATTCAAGCCTTTGGAAAAATTGATCTAGATCAAGAACTCCATTAGTATAAAGATCACCAACATTATATCTTGCAATGATTTTCTTTCCATGTTTAAATAAACATATCGTATCATTCAATTGCAATGTCACTACTTTTCGTACTTCGTCATTTGTTATGACTACATATACGTTGGGCTCTGAAGCTTTTTCTTTGGTTTGCTCATGCAAATCCAATTGTTCTTTTCCTGCGCAGGATTTTTGTCTACTTTGAAATCTTGTAGTGACTTTTAATATATTTCCAGTAATTTCCTTTAGCTCTTTGATGGTTATTCTTGATAACGCATCAGCTACATGATTATCTTTGCCTTTTAGATACTCTACCGTAAAATTATATTCCTCTAATTCAAGCCTTATTCTTGTTAATTTAGAACTGGGGTTGACCATTGAGAATAAATATGTCAATGGTCTGTGGTCTGTTTTCACAGTGAAGTGTTTTCCGTAAATGTACGGTCTAAAATGTACTATTGCCCAATGAATTGCTGTTAACTCTTGTTCTGTTGTACTCTTATTGCTTTCACCTTTCGTAAAAGCTCTTGATGCATAAGCAACTGGGAGTTGGTGGCCATTGTAGTTTTGAGTTAAAACTGCGCCACACGCTTGCTTGCTTGCATCTGTTATTATGCAAAATTCTTTGCTGAAGTCTGGGTACTGCAAGAGTGTTGGGTTTATTAGCTGCGATTTTAAATGTATGAATGCATTTTGGCATTCATCTGTCCACTCGAATGGAACATTCTTTTTACATAATCTTGTTATGTGCCGCGAATAGTCGGCGAAATTTTTGATAAAACGTCTATAGTAATTACAAAATGCTACAAAACGTCTAGCGCTGTCCGCATCATGTGGAACTGGGTAGTTCTGAATGACATCATATTTTTTGTCATCCGGCAAAATTCCTTTGTCTGTGCATTTATGTCCTAAAAATGTGACTTCATGCATGAAAAATGAACATTTTTCAGGATGTAACTTTAGGTTGTATTCCCTGCATTTGTCAAAAACTTCAGTGAGGTTTTTAAACATATGCTTTTCGGAACAACCAATGACTATTAAGTCATCCATATAAAGGAATGCCTGAGACGGTTCAATTCCAGAGAATGCTATAGTCATCATTCTTTGGAATGAATTAGGCGCTATTTTTAAACCAAATGGCAATCGCGTGAAACGATATGAGCCATTGTTGGTTGAGAAAGATGTTATATCTCTTGAGCCTTCATCCAGCTCGATTTGATGGAAACCTGACATTAAGTCAAGGCAAGAAAAATATTTTGCTCGACCAAGTTGGTCCAAAATATCATCTATTCTCGGTAGTGGAAATTTGTCAGCTAAAAGTTTCTTATTAATTTGGCGATAGTCTATTACTAATCTCCATTTCTTCCTATCTGAATCTGGGCTTGACTTTTTAGGTACTAATAGCAAAGGGCTATTGTACTCTGAAATTGATGGTTCGACTATTTTATCTTTTATTAGTTTCTGTACCTGGGCTTGTATTTCTTCTACTTGACTATGAGGACTTCTATAATTTTTTGTGTACACGGGCTCATCATCTTTTAATCTCAACTGTTGTTTATAAAAATTATTAACCGTTATTGGTTCTGATTCTAATGCAAATATATCTGTATATTTGCTGCATAAAGTTTCTAATTGTAATTTAAACAATTTTGGGAAATTTTTCTTTAATTTAGATAAGACAGTTTCATTTCTGTTTTCGCTATTTGCCTGAACTACATTGTAGTTAGAAAGTGGCTCATATTTTAAAGTGTCCATATTGACCAATTGGTCAGAATCTGTTGTGTTCAAAATTCGGACAAATGTGTTACTAGATGTTGCAATTGTATTTGCAACATAGATACCAGTTTGAATTTCCTGGTTTGGAATTAAAATGTTATCATCTTTTAATGATACTATTAATCTTCGGACAACTTGGGATCTTGCTGGTAATAGTGTTGTGTTATTACCAGAGCTGTATGTTATTGGAACATAAATTGGAAATTTCAATTTGTTGGGCCTAATTATAAACCAATCTTCTGCTGGTTTGAAATCAATTTGGTAATTATATTTTTTAATGAAATCTATTCCTATTATTCCATCACAGGGTATGGGAAAATTTTTATCTACTAAATGAAAGTCGTGTGGGATGATGTATTTACCTGTCTGTATCTCAATAAAAGTCTGTCCTTGAGACTGCATTGTCTGTTGGCTTATGCCTTGAATATTTATTTTGTTAGCTATTTGAATATTAGAAAATTTGTCAGAGTTCTCTTTGAGAATAGAGATATCTGTACCTGTATCAAGAAGGCAAACAAGTGTTACACCTGTTTCCACATGAGTAAATGTGGTAAATATATTGAGATTATAATTGATGGCGTACACTCTATGATCTTCTTCTACTGAGAACCTAAAGGCTGTTGCGAATTTCCCTGATCTTGGGTTACTCGTTCATTGGCAATATTTCCGTTATTGTTAATCTGGTTATTGTTACAACATCTGTTTCCATTATTGCGGCCTCTATTGTTGCCATTATATCGGTTATTATTTCCATTATTCCGGTTTTGATAACCGTTATTCTGGTAACCGTTATTTTGGTTACCGTTATTATAGTTGCCTCTATAACCATTGTTTTTGAAGCCTCTACCTCGGTTACCACCCCTATTGGCATTACCGTACCCTCTATTAGATCTGTTACCTCTAAAATACATAACTTTATTGATGTCACCGGTAACTCTTGCACTCGTTCTTATGTATGCGCTTATCGCTGCATCCATATTGGTGCCAGACCCTGCTTCCAGTACTTTTTTGATACTTTCGTGCTCAGCACGATTTATTATGGTGTCAATTGCCTCTTTAGTACTTAGACTAGTGGCATGGTCTAGAGATATACCCTCATCGATAAAGGAAGCTTCTAATATCTTTCTGAGTATTTCAACTTCAGCGATAAATTGCGTTGCAATTTAACCTCTTTGCTGAACTGTTGCTAGCTTTGCTTTGACATTACCGGATGTCTCACCGACAACTACTTTCTGCAATTTGTTTATAATTGCCGGAATTGTCGTTTCATCGGCAACTGAGTTCAAAATTGTGCCAACTATTTTTGACTTAATGACCTCAACTGCAATGTCTTCATATGTTCCCTTGGCTAAGTCTACCAATTTAATTGCCGTAATGAATCGTTGTAAATGGATCTTTTGTCCATCAAATTCAGGCACTGCGCAAGCGACTTCCTTAATGTAAGACCTAATGGCTGCGGCTTGCTCTGCCATGGTTAATGTATTTTCTGAGTCAGCTGCGTTATTTGTAGTATCGTCTTCCTTCAGCACTAGTGTTGCTGGTATAGTTAGATCGTGAAGATCTTCCTCTTTAATGTCTTCCTCGACTACAGTTGTATTTTCTTCGTCTGAGTCAGTGCTTTCTTCGTTAATATTTATTTTAATGAAGTGTTTACTATAGTCGGAATTTCTATCTGGAGGCTGAATTTATTATACCCTTCGACCATTGAAAATGGTCAAAAAAGGGTATACTAACTTTGTGCAATGTATGTGACAGGCATAAGGAGGCGTGGCAGACCCCACAAAGTATATATATTCCTGCTCAGGATCACTAGCCGAGTCGATTGAGACATGTCCGTCTGTCTTTCCGTTTGTCCGTCTGTCTGTTTAAGACAACGGATCTCAGCTATTAACAGAGCTAGAGATACCAAATTTGGTACGTAGGTTCCTAGTTTTCCCAAGCAGATGAAGCCCCTGCCGCCCACGCAAATCGGTAATTTGTGATTATTAAGCAAACTATTAAACTAAGAAAGTTCTGCTATGGTATGTATAATACCAAATGCCATATGAACATATCCCCCAAATTACAATCCGATCGGACCAAAAACACAGAAGTTATTCAAGTCAACGTTTTCAGTACAAATGTACGAGCAGCAGCCTGCGCGCTGCTTTCAGTAGTTGACGCCGACGTCGACGTCACTCTTAACGTGCGTCGCTGTGTGAGTGTGAGCAAGAAAGCTATATGTAGTAGTCTCCGTCTGCGAGTAGTGTGCGCTGCTAGTTGACTGTCGTGATAACGCGCGTGATCTTTTGGGAACTCAGACTCCGCACTTTTTCAAGCATTTTTGGCGCTCCCTGGATTTGATGTCCCTCAAAGGTCATGAAGGTGTCTGTTACGCTGTAGAAGTTAACCACGCTAGCGCGGTTTGACGGGTCGTCAAATAGGCTATAATATTGTTGATTGAAGCCGTCAGATTATCCATCGGTGGACGAATGTTACGGACGCCATGTAGAACGCGTAAGGGTTCTTGTATTTAAGTTTTTATTTAGAAGCTAGGCAGAGATGGTTCTGCCCAGTTCAACTCTTTACAAGTGTCTGAATTCTTATTCTTAAACATATTTCGTCTTAAGCTAAACCGCGTAGCTGCGCTGCCGGATACGCCAGCAGCGGAGCGGCTCTCTCTTATGTATATCTTATATATCTATGCTTATCGAGAGTGCTAGTTATGCACTTATGTATTATATATTTGGTCGGCGTGGGAATGCTGACCATGCACTTACACTTTGTAGCCTTCAAGTGGACGATCATGTTACATCCGCCTTGGGCTTTATTGGTTGTATAAAAATAACAACAAAGTGCTGCTATGTGTTTTTATGGTGTACTTAAATGTTCGTCAGATCCAGGTGTTTACACGGACGGACGGACAGATAGACGAACAGACGGACATGGCTATATCGACTCGGCTTTGATACTGATCAAGAATATATATACTTTATGGGGTCGGAGATGTCTCTTTCCGCTTGTTACATACATTTTGGTTTGAACTAAGTTATAATACCCTTCTACTCTATGAGTAGCGGGTATAATAAAAATAAGAACAGAAGAAAAAACAAAAAATAAATGTATGCCCCTGAGGGGATTCCAACCGTGGACCTCAAAACGTTTGTAATATGCAGTTTGCTACTATAACCACTCCGCCATTAGCACATTATTATTTGGACCGGCAAAGTTGCATTATGAGACCATTCAGCTTGTCGTACAGGATAAAAACTAATACCAACTCACTTCTCATAAAGTTCTTTTTAATCAAATGCATTTAATACTAAACTTAAAATATGTTAAGTACTTGTAGTATGCACACATGTTATATAAATATATTATACAAAGACTTATATCAATCAGATATAAGTACAATTACATTGTTGCAGTGTATATGCAAACAGCGAAGCTCAAGTGGAAGTGCATGGCTAAATGCATGGTTAGCGTTCTCACGCTTGCCATGTACATACTCCGCGCGCACAACATACTCTCTCAATGTATGTACCGCGTACCATTACATTGTAGAAGAATACATAAGAGTCTTGGCTGCGCTTGGCACCCGTTGACTTTAAGCTTAAGAAAAATTCAATAAAGAACGTTCTTCGGGGACTGACGTCCCCGCTAAACCAAAAACTCAAAGTGTCTTTTAAAATCTCCAAAACGAACTCCTCATGGCGACCGTGACAAGTTGACACGAGTCTGGCCCTCACTGGAACCCCTGATACAAAAAAAAAAACAAGTCGGAAAGGCTACAGTCGAGCGCGCCCGAATACAAGAAAATCTGTCCAGACGACTGCGAGGGACCATTGTTCACAACAAATTATGAATAGACGTGCAGGCATGGCAGGCCTGGCACACAACCAAACTAAGAAGACATCAATCTCATCGAGGGAGTGTCAGCGTACCAGCCCCGGCGACGACCAGCTGACACGGAGCAGCGTCATTGTGTGGTGAGCAGCCCAATCACAACGTCAAAGAGAAAGTGTGAGCGTGCCAAGACCGGCGACGCCCAGCTGACACAGGTGATCAACAGCAGCATCGACAACCTCGGCAACTACCGACAGCGCATCCAAGAGCCCTTTTTATACCCTTCGACCATTGAAAATGGTCAAAAAAGGGTATACTAACTTTGTGCAATGTATGTAACAGACATAAGGAGGCGTGGCAGACCCCATAAAGTATATATATTCTTGCTCAGGATCAATAGCCGAGTCGATTGAGACATATCCGTCTATCTGTCCGACTGTATGAGTCAATAGATCTCAGCTATTAGAAAAGCTAGAGACACCATATTTTGTATGGAGGTTCCTATATATAATAGGCAGACAAAGTTTATTTCAAATGGTTAATGCCACGCCCAACGCCCCCGCAAATCGGTAATTTACGATTATTAAGCAAAGTATTAAACTTAGAAAGTTCTGCTATGGTATGTATAATACCAAATGCCATATGAACATATTCTACAAATAACAATCCGATCGGACCAATAACACAGAAGTTACTCAAGTCAACATTTTCAATGCAAATGTACGGGCAGCAGCCGGCGCGCTGCTTTAGCAGTTGACGTCGACGTCAACGTCGGGACGTTTCGCTTTACTTATTACGCGCGTCGCGGTGTGAGTGCGATCGAGTAAGCTATATGTAGTAGAAGTTTTTGTGATGAACTCTCTGTCTGAAATTATGAGTGTGGTTAGACGTTTGTAACAGATTTAGAAAATTGGGAGAAGGGTATCTTACTGTCGAGCGCTCGACTGTAGCCATACCCAAGACAGTATGACTGACTCAGCCGCAACTTCAAGGGAATACGTGCGACAAATTTCGTCCACGATACCCGAATTCGATGGCAAGAAAGTCAATTTAAACAGATTTTTGACGGTTATCCGATTAACAGATATCACGAAAGGAGATCAGGAGATGTTAGCCGTTGAAGTCATTAAGAAAAAAATAATTGGCCCTTTGTCATACAAAGTTGAAAATGAAAGGACCATTACCGGAATAATAAGTTTATTACAGGCATCAGTTAGAGGCGAATCGCCTGATGTCATTAATGCGAAATTGTTAAATACACAACAACGTGGTAAAACTGCAGCGCAGTATACCACGGAAATTGAAAACCTACGTAGGTCGCTTGAGGCAGCCTACATAGATGACGGTCTAGATTCAAACAATGCAGATAAATTCGCCACAAAAGAAGCGATCTCTGCAATGACAAAGAATTGTGAGCACGAAAAGCTCAAGACCATTTTATAAGCAGAAAATTGCAACACGATGAATAGCGTGATTGAAAAATACATAAACTGCTGTACAGAAATAACCGGCAATTCGAAAAGTGTGTTATTCTATAACAATAGAGGAAATTACCAAAACAGAGGTAAGGCCTAGGTATTTATTATAACTATAATAACAATTATAGAAGCCGAGGTGGTTACCGCGGAGGAAATAGAGGACGTGGCGGTAACCAGAATAATAATAGAGGTGGAGGTTACCATAGTGGTAACCAAAACCAAAACCATAATAGCAACTGGAATAAAACTAACAACGTAAAAAACATAAATTCGGAAAACCAGACAGCTCCCTTGAGCAACAGCCAGCAATAGAACTCTATAAAATCAATCTCAATTTAAGCATTTTTATTCAATTTAAAAATATGAGTACCAATTCTATGGAAACTCTTTTGATAGACACAGGTGTAGAAATTTCACTGCTTAAATGCAGAAATAACAATTTAAAAATTTGCGAAAGACTACAAGTATATCAGGCAAAGGGCAAGGGACAATACAATCCCTAGGTACTTTTGAATTAGATATGTGCGTTGCAAAACCATTTGAATTCCATATTGTACCACACAATTTTTCTATACCGGAAGATGGTATAATTGGTTTGGACTTTTTAAATAAATACAATTGTATTTTAGAATTCCACGACCAAGAAGATTGGTTCACTTTGAGGCCCGATAATTTCAGGAATATAAACATTCCTATAATACATTCACTTGATAACGGAATAGTTTTGCCAGCTAGATCAGAGGTAATTGGAAAGATTCCCCTTACGTCTACTGATACGAGGGTCGTTTGATAAGTCCGTGACTTTTTGAATAAAATATATTTTTTTCGTCAAAGAAGCGTTTTATTTCTCAACATAATCTCCTTTTAGCTCTATACATTTAGTCCAGCGTTTTTCCAATTTTTTTATTCCTTCCAAATAATAGGTTTTCTCAAGGCCCTCAAAATAGTCGTTTGTTTCTGTGATGACCTCTTCATTTGACCCGAATCTCTTACCGCCGAGCCATTTCTTCATGTTTGGAAACAAAAAATAGTCACAGGGGGCTAAATCTGGAGAATATGCTGGATGGGGTAGCAGTTCGTAGCCCAATTTATGAAATTTTGCCATGCTGACTACACACGTGTGCACCCGTGCATTGTCCTGATGGAACAGCACTTTTTTTCGCCAAATGCGGTCGTTTCTGCTTCAAATCAATATCGAATCTGTCCAAAAGCTCTGAATAATATTCGCCGGTGATCGTTTTACCCTTTTCAAGGTAATCGATGTGAATGATACCTTGTGCATCCCAAAAAACTGTGGCCATGACCTTGTTGGCCGACAGACCCACCTTGGCCTTCTTTGGTGCACGTTCACCCGGAGAAACCCACTGTCTTGATTGTTCTTTGGTCTCTGGTGTGGTGTGGTGGATCCATGTTTCGTCTACGGTAACGAAACGGCGCAAAAATTCGTTTGGATTGCGGTTGAACATCGCCAAACACTCCTTTGAAATGGTCACACGGTTGCGCTTATGGTCGTGTGTGAGCAATCGCGGCACCCATCGCGCGGAAAGCTTTTTCATGTCCAAATATTCATGTAAAATGTGATGTACCCGTTCAGTTGAGATGCCTACAGCCTCAGCTACCTCACGCACTTTCATTCTCCGATCATCCAATATCATTCCATGGATTTTGTCGACGATTTCTGGCATGACGACCTCTTTTGGGCGACCTGAACGTTCGGCATCACTTGTACTGGTACGACCACAACGGAACTCAGTAAACCATTTCTTAACCATTGAAATTGATGGTGCAGAGTCCCCATAATATTTATCAAGTCTTTCCTTGGTTTCGGTGATGGATTTTTTACGCAAAAAATAATGCTTAATTAGCACACGAAATTCACTTTTTTCCATTTTCGTTAAAATTCACGAGATCGTCTGCTTTCAATGCCTATAAAACGCAAACCAAAAAACGCAGCTTTCTCAAAATACAGTCAGCTGTTAATCGATAACTGCCGACAGGAGCAGTGTTGTATTTAGAGCAGGTGCGCGGCAAATACAAAAAGTCACGGACTTATCAAACGACCCTCGTACCAATATTCTTATCCCCAACGAGGAATTGCAACCTGGGGAAATAGTAGCTAGTGCACTAGTAAACATTCAGAACGTGTTGATTCGCATTATAAATACAACAGAAAAAGACGCTATTGTTAACAGCGCAAATATAAAAAGCGAATTATTTACAATTATGATGTTTACAGTTCAAATACAGAAAACAGTCCACATAGAACTTAACAAGTATTGAAACTTCTTAAATTTCCATCGTTATTTAAAGACGATTTAACAAAATTATGCACCGAATATAGCGATATTTTTGGTCTCAAACGTAAACCATATCAGCTAATAATTTTTATTGGCAAAAATTGAAATTGAATGACAATATATTAAGAATTATAGAATGCCAGAAAGTCAAAAGCCAGAAATTCAAAGGCAAGTTGAAAAATTAATAAGAGACGGCATTGCTGGGCCGTCTATATCGGTTGTTCTGAAAAGCATATGCTTAAGAATTTAACCGATGTTTTCAAATTATGTAGAGAACATAATATAAAACTACATCGAGAAAAATGTACTTTCTTTATGAAAGAGGTTACATATTTAGGTCATAAATGTAAATATTACCAGATAACTCTTAATACCAGGTAATTAAAATCTACCCACAACCAGTAAATGCAGACGAAGCTAAACGAGTCGTCACATTTTGCAATTATTACAGAAGGTTTTTTAAGAATTTCATGAGAAATCACGCCTCTGCACACTTTCTGTTAAGAATTAACAGAGGGCGAATTCAAAAACAGCTGTTATGCGAAACGGCACTCTCAATTCCCCTCGCGGAAGAATGGTGCCAAAAGAGAATCAAGAATATCACACCATTAAACAGTTAGCTAATGCAGTTAGAGTTGCTTCGAGAATTTTTGACAGCGCCACCTTTCGTCTATAAATAGATGCTGAACGCGCATTTCTGCACAATAATTGGCGACGAACCTAATCATCGCGCAGCGAAAATATATTTATTGAAAATAAAATACGAGTGACAAAATAAATTGTAAGTCCACATATTCTTGTTAAATTACCTACATATATTCACGCCGGCAAAATAATAATATATGTATGCCATGGGCATCACGCAATCGGAACCATTTACATATAATATCCAGTGTAGAAAGTATCATTAAAAAAGGTGATATTTCCACGTGCAAATTGTAAAATAATTGTTGTGATTTTTACAGCGACAACGATTTCTTGCGGTCATTACCACTCATTGTCAAATACCCGTAAGATTGGTCAACTTGGTGCCCAATTAGCGTGGGTCTGCAACGTAGTGAACGCAAACACATTTTCCAGAGTATCGCTACATTTGCTCATGTATGAGTGCGCTGCAACTCTTCACACAGCTCATCACACGTTGAATTCTTGCCTTGCATGACGGCGCTAGACTTTTCGCATCGTGTGGCTGCACCTAACCTTTTTGCGTACGGTGTTAAAGTGCTCAACGCAGACTTTGAACAATGTGCAACGCACGCCTAGGTGACATGGCATTGCCATAAAATCAAGAATCTTTCGTCTACATGAAATATCTCTAAATATTACAGCTTGACAATAGTATTACTTAATTTGTATTTCCTATAACTAGCTTAAACATTGTAAAAATGTGCGCATGAGGAATTATCACAATTATCAATAATTTTCCATAAACATCACACATGAATCTACCATAATCATTTAAGTATTTTTGGCAACAGCGACAGCTCAACAGCTCCTGCATCGAAGGGCCCTACGACAGCATAAAGTGGATTTTGTGAGTAAGTAAAATATTGAAACACCCAGTATGTATAAACAATAATGATTATGGATAGTCAATTACGTCCTCGTACCGTAGGACCAGATAAGGAAAGAACCCCGCCCCATCCAGCGAGCAGAAAGCCCGGAGCAAGAAGTGCACGAAGCCTAATCAGTCATTTACAAGTTGAATTTCTTTTCGAAGCGAAGCCCGAATATTACGTAGTAGTACTCGGTGTAAGACGTTTCAACGCGCATACTTCATAAAGATAAAATGGCGCCCAAATGTGTGGGACCCGACGAGATGTTACCACCATCAAAGATAATCTTTTTTCTCAATAAATAAAATAATCGGTATTTAATCCAAAAGGCTAGATGACACAACATCTTCATTGTCAGTTATACTAATAATTGTTGGCTAGAAGAGCAGGTATTGGTGTAAACATCATTGCAACGGCTCCAATTAAAATTGCGTGCCATGAAAAGCAATTAGTATCAAATATTAAAAAAAAGAAAAGAAGGAAACGACACTGTTTGTGGCGGCGGCAGTCGGATCTTCCTTCTGTGATGGGGGATCGTTGGTGGAGGCGAAAATGCTCTGAAATTCGAAATATACCGACGCGAAAACAATTCGAAATAAAGGTAGACAATGCGGGGCGCGTGGCGTTCACTTCACTTATATTTTTTTCAACTGGGGCCTTTTACATGATTTCATTTCTTTAAGCCTAACTTAACATGCTAATGGATAAAAGAGCGCGAGAGCCCTTGGTGACTCTCGCACTGTTTACGCCGATATGCTGCCTACTTTCAGGCGGCGAGTTTCGGCGCAAACATCCCGCCCGCCTTGCAATACTATTGCAAATAGCTGGGGCCGGGATCTTTTTGGAGGCCGCTGGAGGGGCTTGATGGGCGCTGGCGGACTACGTCTTAAAGACACCGGATAATACCCAGCCAAACAGAGTGTTCTGGGCCAACGGCAAACCACCGTGGGATGGAACCAGCCCTGGGAGGAGTACGTCTCCATAGACGTCGGCTCCCAGAACGATGGATACTCTGCTTGGCACATGGCATCGAGTGTCCGCTAGCGTGATGCCCGGATAGCTGCTTTGGAGCTCCTTGTTCACCTTTGTGCCGGAGTCCTGATCTGTACATCTTCCATCTTTAAAATCACTGTGATGGAGAACTCTGGCGAGGCCCTCGACCTGAACAGGGCTCGGAAAACCCATTTTCGGCGGAAAGGCCAAAAGCCTTTGCCAATGAGGTGGGCATGCGGCTGTGTGGGCTGCACGCGTCCAACAGCACACGAACCTCGAAGATCTTGCCGTCCACATCGCGATCGAACGTCGGCGAGTGCAGACGTGTTTCTTTCAAGCTACGAATAGCAAGTTCTAAAAACTACAACAGTATAGTGAAAGTTAATCACAAAGTGTAAAGTGCAGTTTGCACAACTAACAATTATTGACTATAGTAATTATTTACTAAAATAAATAATTATTCCATATTGTTCTGGCAATTGTTATATGTGGACTAAGAACAATGAATCAAAACGACATACGTTCTCAGCGACAATGTGAACAAGACGAGCGCCGGCTCTCTTTACAACGCAACAATGCATACTTTTCTTTCGTCTCACCGCAAATCGGTGATCGAGCACCCTCACCTTCAACTAACTCGAAACTTTTGCCCTCAGAGAACGACAGACCGCGTTCTTGCTCTCCCCCTCTGCCTGCTTCGGCTCACAAGTCGTGGAGCGAAGAGACCGCCTCTCCTACCCCGCTCCTCTCGCAGCGCCAAACGACCATTCCGGGTAACTGTAACACTGCAATAACGAGTGCAGTGACCTCACTGGCAACTGTCACTGCTACCACAACAACAACTTCGTCAGCGGCCCAACTAATTATCGCTGTGCCAGCTGTAAATAATTCAGCAGCACTGACCGTTTGCAACAACAATAATGCACGCAAAGAAGAATCAAAACAAAAGCAGAAGTCGATTTCGACTGTGCAGACTGGCATGGATCGCTACATCCAAATCAAGAGAAAACTCAGCCCTCAAAACAATAAGGCGGGTAATCAACCCAAAATCAATCGAACCAACAACGGCAATGAAAACTCTGCAGTAAATAATTCAAACCGATATGCTATCTTGGCTGATTCTGCGACCGAACAACCCAACGAAAAAGGGTAGGGGAACCAAAAAAACCAGGCCTCCACCAATTTTCATACGAGAACAAAGTACAAATGCACTTGTAAATAAACTCGTTGCTTTGATTGGTGACAGCAAATTCCACATTATCCCACTTAAAAAAGGAAATATTCATGAAATAAAACTACAGATCCAAACAGAAGCAGACCACCGTATAGTGACTAAATACCTAAATGATGCTGGTAAAAACTACTACACATACCAATTAAAAAGTTGCAAAGGGCTACAGGTAGTACTTAAGGGCATTGAAGCAACAGTGACACCAGCTGAGATAATTGAGGCTCTGAAGGTCAAAAACTTTTCTGCAAAAACAGCTATTAATATTTTAAACAAAGACAAAGTTCCGCAGCCACTATTCAAAATAGAACTCGAACCAGAGCTCCAGGCACTAAAGAAAAACGAAGTGCACCCAATATACAATTTACAGTACTTGCTACATCGGAGGATCACCGTGGAGGAGCCGCACAAACGTATCAATCCAGTTCAATGTACTAATTGCCAAGAATACGGCCACACCAAGGCACACTGCACCCTTAAGTCCGTATGTGTTGTCTGTAGCGAACCTCATACTACCACTAACTGCCCCAAAAACAAGGACGATAAGTCTGTGAAGAAATGCAGTAACTGCGGGGAAAAACATACTGCAAACTACAGAGGCTGTGTGGTGTACAAAGAATTGAAAAGCCGCCTAAACAAACGTATTGCCACAGCACATACATACAACAAAGGCAATTTCTACTCTCCGCAACCGATTTTTCAACCACCCTAACTAACTGTCCCAAGCACTACTCCAACAATTTCTTTCGCTAGCGCCCTAAAATCCGGACTAGAAGTGCCCGCCCCACCGACAAGAACTGCTCATTCCGAACATACACCGACAAACATCCAACAAACACAACAAAGTGGCATCGAAGCTATGATGCTATCCCTACAGCAAAGCATGAAAGACTTTATGACGTTCATGCAAAATACTTTGCAAGAGCTCATGAAAAACCAAAATATCCTGATTCAACTTCTTGTATCTTCAAAATCCCCATAATGGCTACCCTACGGATATCTCTGTGGAACGCAAATGGCGTTTCACGGCATACACAAGAGCTCACACAGTTCATTTACGAAAAAAAACATCGACGTAATGCTACTATCAGAAACGCACCTCACAAATAAAAACAATTTTCATATACCAGGATACTTGTTCTATGGTACAAATCATCCAGATGGTAAAGCTCATGGAGGCACTGGAATACTCATCAGAAATCGCATAAAACACCACCACTTAAACAATTTTGACAAAAACTACTTACAATCTACGTCCATAACCTTACAACTCAACAATGGTTCAACGACTCTAGCCGCAGTCTACTGCCCACCGCGCTTTCCAATCTCTGAGGATCAATTCATGGAGTTCTTTAACACACTAGGTGACAGGTTCATCGCAGCGGGTGACTATAACGCCAAGCACACCCATTGGGGATCTCGACTTGTGACGCCAAAGGGTAAGCAATTGTACAATGCGCTTACGAAGCCAGAAAACAAGCTAGACTATGTATCCCCGGGTAAGCCTACATACTGGCCAGCAGACCCAAGAAAAATCCCAGACCTGATCGATTTTGCAATTACTAAACATGTCCCCGCAACATGGTCACCGCCGAAGCACTAGCAGATTTATCATCAGATCACTCACCAGTTTTTCTAAATATACTAACTCGCCCCCACATCGTCGACCCACCGTATAGACTCACAAATTTTAGAACAAACTGGCCAAGGTATCAAAAGTATGTCTGTTCACACATAGAACTAACGACGGCATTATCTACAAAGGAGGATATAGACAAGTCAACGGAAACTCTTGGAAATATTTTAGTTTCGGCTGCAAAGGCTTCAACCCCGCCAGTGACGTATGCAAAACCAAACTACATCAAAACTAATCGCGAAATCGAGCGGCTGGTATTAGATAAACGACGCCTACGAAGGGATTGGCAGTCTAATAGATCACCAACTACAAAGCACATGCTTAAAATAGCCACACGCAGGCTTACCAATGCTCTTAAACAAGAGGAAAAAAACAGCCAACGTTCATATATCGAGCAACTCTCTCCCACCAGCACTAAGTACCCTCTGTGGAGAGCTCACAGAAACCTAAAGACTCCAATAGCGCCAATTATGCCACTACGAAGTCCCTCTGGCACCTGGTTTCGAAGTGATGAGGAAAGAGCCAGTGCTTTCGCTGACCATTTACAAAATGTATTCCGACCAAATCCCTCTACCAACACACTTATTCTCCCTCCTTTAATAGCAGCCAATCTAGATCCTCAAGAACCCATTGAATTCCGACCATGTGAATTAGCAAAGGTTATCAAAGAGCAACTGAACCCAAGAAAATCGCCTGGCTACGACCTAATAACTCCAAGAATGCTCATTGAACTCCCAAAGTGTGCTATTCTTCACATCTGCTTGTTGTTCAACGCAATCGCCAAGCTTGGATACTTCCCTCAAAAATGGAAAAAGTCGACCATAGTAATGATTCCAAAGCCAGGAAAAGATAAAACGCAGCCATCGTCATATAGACCGATAAGCTTACTAACATGTCTCTCAAAGCTGTTTGAAAAAATGCTACTCCTTCGGATTAGCCCTCATCTTAGAATAAACAACACACTTCCAACACATCAATTTGGCTTCAGAGAAAAACATGGAACCATCGAACAGGTCAATCGAATCACGTCAGAAATTCGTACGGCTTTTGAACATCGAGAATACTGCACAGCCATTTTTCTAGACGTCGCGCAGGCATTTGACAGAGTGTGGCTCGATGGACTTTTGTTTAAAATAATCAAGCTGTTGCCCCAAAACACACATAACTTACTGAAGTCATACCTATATAACAGAGTGTTTGCAATAAGATGCGATACAAGCACCTCACGCGATTGCGCAATCGAAGCTGGAGTGCCGCAAGGCAGTGTACTGGGTCCAATCTTATACACCCTGTATACGGCGGATTTCCCCACAGACTACAATCTAACAACCTCCACGTTCGCTGATGATACCGCGATACTCAGTCGCTCCAAATGCCCAACAAAAGCCACGGCACTCCTATCCCGACACTTAACATCTGTAGAACGATGGCTTGCAGACTGGAGAATTTCAATAAATGTTCAAAAATGCAAGCAGGTTACCTTTACCTTAAACAAACAAACATGCCCACCACTGGTCTTGAATAACATATGCATTCCACAAGCCGACGAGGTAACATATCTGGGTGTTCATCTGGACAGGCGGCTCACTTGGCGCAAACATATAGAAGCCAAATCGATACATCTTAAACTTAAAGCAAGGAACCTCCACTGGCTCATAAATGCTCGCTCTCCACTTAGTCTGGAGTTCAAAGCTCTTCTATACAACTCCGTCTTAAAACCTATCTGGACTTATGGCTCCGAGCTGTGGGGCAACGCATCCAGAAGTAACATAGACATTATTCAGCGAGCACAGTCAAGAATTCTGAGAACTATCACTGGAGCGCCGTGGTACCTTCGGAACGAAGACATACACAGAGACCTAAAAATCAAATTAGTAATCGAAGTAATAGCTGAGAAAAAATGAAATATAAAGAAAAGCTGACCACCCATACAAATCCCCTCGCAAGAAAACTAATCCGAGTATGCAGTCAAAGCCGGCTGCACCGCAACGACCTCCCAGCCCAGCAATAAAATTATTAGGGCATTAATGAAAAAAATATCACTAAGTGAAAGTTAATTAAGTTAGATTAAGATTTGAACACTTATTGTTAGTCTCTTAACACAAAGAGAAGATTCAATAAATAATAAAAAAAAAAAAAAAAAAAAAAAAAAATGTCCAGGTTGACTATGGCGGTCGGCATCATGCTGATCGCCACAGATGGGGACGTCGCCAGGGACTCCAAAGGTGGCAAGGTTGCCTGTGTCTCTTGCCTCTCGGGTTGGGAGGTGATTGGAAGGTGGAGAAGCGTGTGGTGGCCCTCGCCGCATGTATGACAGGTGCCTCCACTGCGACATGAACCCTTCGAGTGTTCATGGGCGAGGCAGTTCGGGCAGTATTTGTTGATTAACACTGCCCGAAGACGCTTCTCCGCAGCCAGACGCAGGAATCTCTGGCACTTCTTCAGGGCGTGGACTCCTCTGCATACGCGGCATCTGAAGGAGTTTACCCCTTTTGGTTTCGCTGGTGTGTGTGCCTTTGGTGGTGCCATCTTACTAATCTGGAAAGGAGAAGGTGGATATATGGATTAGTATTTGGAGAACATATATCCACTGATGGACAACACAAGGTTAGGAGGGTGTCTGGACTGTGTCCTCTAAAGGAAGAAGGACTAATTTTGCTACTGGCCTAATGATAACGCCACGGGTGGTGAGGATGTCTACCACGCGGACAATATCATCCGCGCCAGGATGTGTAGCGTGGATTCGGCCCAGATGCCATTCGTTGACTGGAAGTTTGTCTTCTTTGACAACCAGCATATCGCCGACTTGGAGGTTTCTCGTTGGGAGTTGCCATTTGGAGCGTTGTGCAACTCTTTGAGGTATTCCTCTTTTCTCTTTAATTTTCGGTAATTTCAAAGATTCATTATATGTTTTGCCTGCTTGGACTTCACCGACTTCATTGGAATTATAATTATACGATAAACACGTTCTTTTGTACCATTTGATTGGTCAACATTTGTTAAATTAAGTGGTTCTATATGCTTAGTGGATGAGGTGTTATTCGTTGAATCTGTAGATAGATGTGATGGACTAGGAAGTTTTGGGACATTAGATTTCTTTGGAGGATTAGCTTGTGTAGCCGATGACGTTGCAAGTTCAGTAAATTCTAGGTGTTTAAGCTGACTTTTGCAGCCAGGCTTACGACCTCGTTTACGATGCTTTTCTGCGCAACCGTCTGATGTGGTGCGGAGAAAGTTGTTTTCACACGCTGAATTAGAAACTTTTACCAGCTTGGCTGGTGGATCTTCCACAACCCAAAACTTTGTGAGAAGATCATCAAGCCTTTGCTCTTTGCTGATCTTGATCCTTGTGGTAAAGGATGACACGGTCGAAAGATTCGACTGGGCTACTAGTCCAGTGAGGACCCAGCCGAATATGGTCTCTTGACCGAGCAGGGTTCCACATATTTTGGATACAGAGCCACTCTTCATAATAGATGGGAGGATATCGGCTCCTAAGAGCACGTCTATCTGAGAGCTCTGGTGGAAGTGCGGAGTTGGAGGTTTGGCAGGTCCTTCAGAAGATCCTTGGACATTGAGTAGGATGGAAGGTTACCTGCCAAATGAGGAAGAACAAAGGCTGCAGTTTCTAGCTTTAACCTGGGAGTGATCGGAGAGCCAATCTGGAAGTGGCATAACTTCTGTGGATTGAGAGACAGTTTGATTTAAGCCAGCTACTTGAACTTGCACGGCTTGGTAGGAGGGCTTTATGATGTTGAACATCCGTTCGGAGATGAATGTAGCCTCTGATCCTGGATCGATCAGTGCACGTGCCTTATAAGTCATGCCCGAATGGCAAACGTTTATAAGAGCAGTGCCGAGAAGAAACACCTTGTGTGTTCGCCGTGAAGTAGTTTTGAATATTAGTCGTTGAAGGAGTGGACTGTATTTGCGAATTTTGGGGAGTTGGTGCAGAATCTGCTGAAGAGGACGCAGTAAAAGGGGTGCCACGATGCAGGAGTTATGGCGACCTTTGCACGTAAAACAATTTTGTTGACTCGTGCAATCTTTAAGGATGTGTCCTCTTGCGAAGCAGTTTAGACACAACTTCTGCTGTTTGATGCATTTGGACCTTTCATCAACAGCCATTTGGAGAAAGAGCGGACACAGACGTATAGGATGGTTATCCTTTGAGCAAAGTTTGCAGGTTTTTGGTTTGCCTACAACCTTTGTCTCAAAGGAGTTGACCTTCCTCGTAGGAGGCTCCTTTAGAGCAGGTTTGGAATTAGTCTGCGCGCTTGTACTGGGTTGTACGTCCTCTATCGCTTCCAATGTGAGATAGCGCTCTGAAAGGAAGTCTGACATTTCCTTCCACGACGGAATTTCAGCCTTATTTTGTACGGACTGCTCCCAGAGTGACAACGTCAGCCTTGGGAGTTTAGACGAGCATAGGAAGACAAGAAGGCAATCCCAGTTCTCTGTGCTGATTTTGGAGTGGTCTAGAGCCGTCAAGCAACTTTGAATAGTGCTTTGAAGGATTTGGATGGCGGCTCCAGACTAATGAGAAACTGACGGAAGGTTGAAAAGGATCTTAAGTTGGCTGTTCACTAACAGCCTCTTATTTTCGAACCTGTCCGTCAAGTTTTTCCAAGCAGACGAGAAACCCTCATTCGTGAGAGGGGACTTGGACACGATTGCCTTCGCTTCTCCACTGGTCTTAGCATTAAGGTGGAATAGTTTTTCGATCTGACTTAAGCCAGGATCGGAAATGTAGACCGCTGTGAAGAGATCACGGAAAGTTGGCCATTTAAGGTAGTCACCGCTGAAAACTTCAGCATCGAATGGTGGTGACCGGTAGCTTCGTGGGTGGGAGGCTACTTGTGGTGCTGCAGGTGCTGGAGTGGGAGCTGTTGCGGTCTCTTTACTCTCATTTAACTGAGAGGCAAGTTCCTCGTATATAGAGTAGCAGTGGTCATACCGGGCTTGCATGGCGATCTTGTCCTCAACATTTGTCTCCGTTTGAGACAATGAATTGGAACAGAGTTCATATTTGAGTTCTACGGCAGTCCATATGGACCGAAGCTGCTCAAGACGCACTCTGTGAGTGTGAAGTGAGGATGAAGGAGAATTTTGAATCCTAGCTTCAAACTGCGTGAGCTTATCGGAAGCGTTAATGAACTCTTGGAGTACCATTTTTTTTGCCAGTGAAATTTGATGACCAACTGAACGAGTGATTGGAGGAGTGTGCACCGAAATTTTTGGTACCTGAGTAACCTTAGATGTGGCCGGAGGTGAAACCTTCCGTATAGTGGCTGGAGAAGGTGTTCTACCAAGAAGGGAACTTGGAAGAGAGCTGGAGCGTCTATGCGTAGTCGTGGGTACAATAATATCATAGGCGATAATAAGACCCTATTGCAAGAAAGCTTCATATTCATATTCACATATGTATATTAATCCATCCACTATAAATTACATTTTTGAAACAACAAACCAAAACGAGTGTTAAAGCTTATAGATCAGGTGTATCCAAAGTATGGAACAGCGAGCACAATTCTGCTAAAAGGATTGATCGACCTACATGAACCTGCATGATCACGAGTAGCTTTAATCTTTAATTCTCGATTTTGTAAAATGGATGCTGCAATTTACCAATATATGAGAGTGCGAATGGAACTTTGATTTCTGGAATAGCGGATAGTAGCTGGTAATTAACTATCGTTCGACCGAATCAAACCCATTTTGAGCTGTCATATCCTTTTGATAAATTTAACGGTCCGCAAAATAAACACTGTTAATTGACTTCCCTAGAATCGTAAAAGGCATCGCGAGCAACTATAGTATATTCATTGGAAGCTCGACCTGTACAATTCAAAGAAATCAATTTCAGTGCCATAGTATTCTTTTAAGCGAACAACTAATGACTTTTTGACGAATAGAATTAGAATTATTTACTGGCCTGAACGAAAACATCCTTTTGGGAAAGCGACGAACCAATAAATTTAATGAAATTATTATAAACCATTATTAAATTATAAATTTAGCAAAATGTCTGTTAGGCACAGCCACGAAGATTTAAGCGATGCCTTGCAGCAGCAAGACCCATTTTGCGGAAGTTGTCACGAACTTATGAATTCTAATTCTAACGGCAGTCTCACCATGCAAGCATAAATTTCACAATCAATGTATATTAGATCTCTTCAAAACAATAGAAGCTGTCCGGTTTGTGAGAATCCGTGTATGGTTAGACAATTGTCGCTATCGAATAACAATTCGGCTGCTGAATTAGAAACAGCTGAACAAGCACGTGATTTATTAATGCTCTGCCTTAATGATAACCAAGGCAACGTTAATACTTCCATAGGAAACCGATCAGTAGGTAGAAACCGTAGAGGAGGTATTTCTCGGCGCGGAATGACAACCAGGTGCACCAATAGAAATAATCAGAACCAACACTGCACCAGCAATAACAATAGTAACGGTCAACAACTTTTGAATGCAGTACCCCACCAGACTACTAGTACGGTCCAATTTGATTCCTTGCTACAAAACGCTTTGCGAATTTAACAGCAGCAGATTATGCAAAATGTCACAGCGTTAATACAAAATCAATTAGCGAATATCCATATACATAAGGAGCAGCACATCTCACCTTCGCCCATTGCGAGCGTTGATCTCCCTCGTAGGGTTACCATGAATCAGAGTCAAAATGATAGTAGTAATCGATCCGTGAATAACAGTACCTTAATACTGCCAGAAAGGTGTCGAACATTATCCAGAACTGGCATATAAAGTTCGATGGTTCCATAAGTGGCTTGGCTACGGAAGATTTTCTATATAGAGTACGCTCTATGACAAACCAGAACTTATACGGTAATCACAGCCTATTGTGTGACCATTTGCATCTACTTTTGGTAGGCAAGGCTAACGAATGGTTCTGGAAATTCCACAAATCATATCCACATTTTACTTGGAATACATTTTGTGTAGAGTTTAGGAAAAAATTTGAGGACATTGAATCAGATATGGATATTTGGGAATCCATAAACTCTAGGCGACAAGGTGAAAAAGAATCCTTTGAAGAATTTCAATTTGAAGTCGAGAAACTTGTTACTCGGTTAAGAAATCCCATACACGAAAAATCTCTAGTGCGACTCTTAATTCGGCATTCTAAGCCGTCTCTTCGCTACGAGCTAATGTACTTGAACATACTTACCTTAGCGAGGCTACGAGATGAAATTCGTACATATGAGCAATTCTCTAAACAGAACAGAACTCAACCACCTAGATTCAATAGACCTTTTGTATCCGAGCTAGATGACACTTCCGAAGTAGCAGCTATGCAGCTCAAAAGTATCAAATGTTGGAACTGTGGCAAATATGGGCATCGTTATGACGTTTGTTTTGAGCCACGTTCTATTTTTTGTTACGGCTGTGGTAAGAAAGACACTTACAAGCCAAACTGCCTATCATGCAATCCTTCGGAAACCCTCCGTCGGATGCGCGGAAGATTCCGGTTATCCGACCAATTAAAACTAAATAACGCAATTCAGACTGAAATTCCATCGCAAAGTCTATCCAATTAAAAATATTCCGATAATAAAGACCAAATCTCATTGGTCTACCTTTTCATGCTCGATACGCAAATTATCTGTCAGCACGACAGCGCATATTTGGTAAAATTGACAGTGTAGACAGGAAACCTAAAACCAGTCGTTCCACACTACGCATGCGAAGATTTGGAAGAAAGTTCGATCGTGTCATAAAAAGCTAGTAGAGTCTATATTTACCAATTCAGACTACCGTTTGTACACCGAAATAAATATAGAAGATAAGGAATACATAGCTCTTCTTGATTCAGGTGCAACCCTTTGCTGTCTCGGAGGCAAAGCCGCCACTCAACTGTTAATGCACCCGAAAACAAAAAGATGCTTCGGTCGTATTAGAACATCCAATAACGCAGAATGTCCAGTTCTAGGCATGCGAACAACTAATGTCAAATATCAAGGCATCAGTAAGACAATTGAATTTTACATTATCCCTGATCCAAAACAAGATGTTTATCTTGGAATTGATTTTTGGCGCGATTTCGGTCGTTTTAAGAGTATCATGAGAACTTCTAACAGCATATCAGAACTAGATGTTGGAAAAGACAACAACTTAGACGATCCACCTAAAATGCATATTCTTTCTGAACAACAGCAGCGAGAATTAGACTTAGTCATTCAAAAACTTCCCTCCTACGAGAAAGAAGGACTAGGTCGAACACAGGTTATCGAACACAGTATCGATGTTGGGGAATCCAAGTCCATAAAACAACGACACTGGTCCGTTTCACCAGCTAGGGAGAAACTCATGTTCGCAGAGATAGATAATATGTTGGCCATGGATGCTATCGAGCTATCGAATAGTCCATGGAGCAGCAATTGTGTTTTAGTACAAAAAGGAAGCAAGACTCGATTGTGTCTCAATTCACACGAGGTAAACAAACATACACGGAAAGATGCATATCCACTTCCTCATGTGGATGGTATCTTGAGTCGTCTTCCTCCAGCCCGCTATATTATTGGGTTGGACATGAAGCACGCTTTTTGGCAGATACCACTAGAGAGAAAGTCGAGGCAGTATACGGCATTTACCGTACCGAATCGTCCACCTTACCAATACAAGGTTATGCCTTTCGGACTTTGCAATGCAGCACAGACTCTCTGCCGATTAATGGATCAAGTCATACCGGAAAATCTCCGTACTAGAGTATTTGTATACCTAGATGACTTGTTTATCGTGTCAGATGATATTAATTCGCATATGTTACTTTTAAGCGAAATAGCAACCTACCTTCGACACGCAAATCTTACAATAAATATCGCTAAATCGAAATTCTGAACGAAAGAAATTAAGTATTTAGGTTTTATAATAGGAAATGGGCAAATTAAAACTGACCCAGGCAAGGTAATTGCCATCAAACAGTTTCCAATATCATCTACAGTTAAACAACTGTGGAGATTCTTGGGACTGTGCGGTTGGTATCGCCGATTCGTCGACGGATACGCCACACTCTCAATGCCTTTTACAGATTTGTTAAGAAAGAACAGAAAATACTGTTGGAGCGATGAAGCTGATAACGCGTTTTCAAAGCTCAAAGAAAAGCTAACTACCACACCTATATTAAGTACTCCTGATTTTTCTAGACCATTTTTATTACTATGCGACGCAAGTCAACATGGACTTGGTTGGGTCCTTGCACAAGCCAATAGTGATGGAGCGGAAATGCCGATAGCATACATGTCCAGTAAACTCACTAAAGCTCAGCGCAACTACTCCGTCACAGAATTAGAATGCTTATCAGTTATCCAAGGTATTTACAAATTTCGTTCCTATATTAATGGACAAGAATTCACGGTAATAACTGACCACTCCGCGCTGAAATGGTTGATGAATCAGAAAGATTTGTAAGGTCGATTGGCGCGCTGGTCACTTAAGCTGCAAGGATTCAATTTCTCAATTCAGCATCGTTGAGGTTCACAAAATGTGGTAGCCGATACATTATCTCATCGTGATGAAGATGAAGTTAGTGAATTCTCGAGTTTTGGCCCAATCGTTGATTTGTCATCAAAAGAATTCACCTCTACAGAATATGAAGAACTGAGGAAACAAATATCAGAAAATATTGCGAGACTTCCAGATTTAAAAATTGTGGATAACCTTATTTATAAACGTACCGAGTATTCAACAGGAGACTTAATACAAGACTCCGAATAATGGAAACTCTGGATACCGAAGGGACTACAAGCAGAAGTGTTGAGTCGAGCACACGACCCGCCAGATGCTGCACATTGTGGTACCAGCAAGATGGTAGAAAAATTAAAAAGATATGTATTATGGCCTGGCATGGTAACTGCGATTCGAAAATTCGTTGCACAATGTTCATCCTGCCGAATGACCAAAAGTCCCAATACAATTTTAAGACCGCCAATGGGAAAACCAATGACGTCAGATAGACCGTTCCAAAAATTGTATGTTGACTTATTAGGCCCGTACCCAAGGTCCAAGAAAGGCAACATAGGATTACTTATAATAGTTGACCACTTTAGTAAATTTCATTTCTTAGAAGAAATTTACGGCCGTCAAGATATGTGAATTCTTGGAAACTTCAGTCTTCCATACATTTGGAGTTCCAGAGCGTCTCAATCGCTCAGTACTAGCAGCAATTCGAGCATGTATAGGAAAAGATCATGACCAATGGGATATGAATTTCAATGAAATAAGTGGTTCAGTAGATTTACTATTCATCGCAGTAAAGGATACTCTCCCTATTATCTCTGTTTCGGTCAAAACATGATAAGTAATGGTAAAGACTATGACTTGTTACGTAAACTGAACGCGTTGGCTGACGATGTGCATTTGACACGTGCTGATGTATTGCAGTTGGCACGCGCCAAAGCAAAAGAAAAAGTAGCATTTACACATGATGATAACCGGCACAAATCCTCTAACTGAACCCTCCACGAGGGTGCCGGCTGGGCAATGGGCTGTGTATTGACTCAAACTTCAGAGTCAGGCACTGTCCTGTTGCTTGGGCAAATACACGGCCCATCTAAGGCAAGGACGCAACAACATGCGGACAATCAAAGTCTGGTGCTTGTGTGTCCGGAGCTATGGTTAGAGGTGCCTGGCAGATAGGCCTAAAATGCTATGGGGTGGTTTCCAAGAACAAAACTAACCAAAAATGATGAAGAAGATGGAGCCAACAACAGGATCTACTCGGGCTGGGATGTCAGCCCAAACGTCGGTGGAAGGCGTGACTGCTACCACCGGGGGGCACGGGAGGGGTGAAAACCCCTCTACGTGTCGCCAGCGGTCACACCTCTGTACTGGTGGGAGCAGGCCAGGACAGTTGCACTACGACTGCCACAACAGCAACATCAAAGAACGCCAAGATGCGGCGCGGTACCAGAGTCCATGCAGACTCGGACAGCGACCCTCTAGGCAACGATATCAGCGCTGAGATGGAAGAAAGCCTCCTGCGCTCCCCTGTCAAGGGTTCCAACTCCCCTAGTAGGGAAGGGCCCAAAAAGACAAAAGAGGGCCTGAAAGCCAAAGCGCAGTATAAAGCGGCCCTAAAAATCTAATCTCGGCTCGCTGGCAGCAACAAACCCTCCCCTGAGGAGAGGAAAAAGCTGGAGTGGGCCGAAGAGAAAATCGAAGAGGGACGAAAACACTTCGAGGGCAAATTGGCAATGAAGGCCACTTCAAGCCAATATGCCCACAAGGTCGAGGAGTTGCTGCTCACTAAAAGGCAGCGGTCTGAAGATCAAGACATGGCGAATGTGCCCGCGAGCAAGCGGCCGCGCCAGAGGGTAAAGAAAACCCCCAGAAAGGCACTGCCGAAAAAGGAGACAGCTACCGATGTGGCGCGACGGCACCTAGTCGTCGCGCTCATCGACCGCAGTAACCCCAACGGCAAAATGACACCCGAGAAGTGGAAGATGGAAGAGCTGAGGCTGTTGGATGCCCTATTCAAAATAATGGAGGAGTCAGAGTCTCAGCCTACCACCTTTGACGGAGCGGGGTGGCTCAACGGGGTAAAGATACTGAGCTGTAAGGATGATCTCACCCTGAAGTGGGTCACCGAGACTGTATCCAAGATGGACGCTCACTGGGAAGGTGCCAAGCTGGAGGTAGTTGACAGAACCTGTATTCCGTCAGTACCAAAAGCGAAGGTACTCTTCCCAAGGGTCGTACCTAAAGAGCAGGCGCTCAAACTGCTCCGATGGCAGTTTGGACGTGCCTACCGCTGACTGGACGGTATTACACGTTGGCAAGCCGGAAGGCAACGGCCAACAGATGGTCCTCCAGATCAATAAGGAGGCCGAGGATCTGCTGTACCCGAGGTTCGGGAAGATGGCGTGGGGAGTAGGTAATGTATACCTACGACTCAAGAAGCGCCACCCGAACGATGCCAACGCCCACACGCTGGAGGCCGGCGGGGTGGAAAAGGACCTCGAAGCCTTGACCGACGCGGCCAACAGCCTCGATATTGACGAAGAAACGGAGGAGGATGGTGACCTGACGATCGTAGCCAACCCATCCAAGCTGAAGGAATCAGAAAATAGCCATGAAGCTACAGATCCTTCAGCTAAATCTCCATAAGAGCAAGTTGGCGTCGGCGGAGCTCCTTCTAACCCTGGAGGAGGAGTCCGTCGACGTGGCCCTGGATCGCGTCGGGCAACAAGATCGCTGGACTAGGGTCTAGCATCTACTCTATCTTCTACCCGGCCACCGTAAGTAGAGCTAAAACTGCAATTCTTGTAAGAAAAGGCATCTACGCTTATCTTATGTCCAATTACAGCACTGACGACATCACGGTGATAGCGCTAGAGGGTTGCAGGGACGAACCACTCCTAATGGCGTCCTGCTATCTAGCGCAGGACAGGGAATCACCGACGTAGGAGACGGAGCGTCTGATACAGGAGGTGAGCCAGAAGAGGCAACCCCTGGTGATGGACGCCAACGCCCACCACACCCTATGGGGCTGCAAGGACGTAAACAACAGGGGTGAGTCGCTTTTAGACTTCATTCTTAAATACGAGGGTCGTTTGATAAGTCCGTGACTTTTTGAATAAAATATATTTTTTCGTCAAAGAAGCGTTTTATTTCTCAACATAATCTCCTTTTAGCTCTATACATTTAGTCCAGCGTTTTTCCAATTTTTTTATTCCTTCCAAATAATAGGTTTTCTCAAGGCCCTCAAAATAGTCGTTTGTTTCTGTGATGACCTCTTCATTTGACCCGAATCTCTTACCGCCGAGCCATTTCTTCATGTTTGGAAACAAAAAATAGTCACAGGGGGCTAAATCTGGAGAATATGCTGGATGGGGTAGCAGTTCGTAGCCCAATTTATGAAATTTTGCCATGCTGACTACACACGTGTGCACCCGTGCATTGTCCTGATGGAACAGCACTTTTTTTTCGCCAAATGCGGTCGTTTCTGCTTCAAATCAATATCGAATCTGTCCAAAAGCTCTGAATAATATTCGCCGGTGATCGTTTTACCCTTTTCAAGGTAATCGATGTGAATGATACCTTGTGCATCCCAAAAAACTGTGGCCATGACCTTGTTGGCCGACAGACCCACCTTGGCCTTCTTTGGTGCACGTTCACCCGGAGAAACCCACTGTCTTGATTGTTCTTTGGTCTCTGGTGTGGTGTGGTGGATCCATGTTTCGTCTACGGTAACGAAACGGCGCAAAATTCGTTTGGATTGCGGTTGAACATCGCCAAACACTCCTTTGAAATGGTCACACGGTTGCGCTTATGGTCGTGTGTGAGCAATCGCGGCACCCATCGCGCGGAAAGCTTTTTCATGTCCAAATATTCATGTAAAATGTGA
The DNA here is from genome assembly GCA_018904105.1 of Zaprionus tsacasi. Classification (NCBI taxonomy): domain Eukaryota; kingdom Metazoa; phylum Arthropoda; class Insecta; order Diptera; family Drosophilidae; genus Zaprionus; species Zaprionus tsacasi. The sequence goes on along the minus strand of JAEIFR010000592.1, from coordinate 28,482 downwards.
TGTACCCGTTCAGTTGAGATGCCTACAGCCTCAGCTACCTCACGCACTTTCATTCTCCGATCATCCAATATCATTCCATGGATTTTGTCGACGATTTCTGGCATGACGACCTCTTTTGGGCGACCTGAACGTTCGGCATCACTTGTACTGGTACGACCACAACGGAACTCAGTAAACCATTTCTTAACCATTGAAATTGATGGTGCAGAGTCCCCATAATATTTATCAAGTCTTTCCTTGGTTTCGGTGATGGATTTTTTACGCAAAAAATAATGCTTAATTAGCACACGAAATTCACTTTTTTCCATTTTCGTTAAAATTCACGAGATCGTCTGCTTTCAATGCCTATAAAACGCAAACCAAAAAACGCAGCTTTCTCAAAATTTTACAGTCAGCTGTTAATCGATAACTGCTGACAGGAGCAGTGTTGTATTTAGAGCAGGTGCGCGGCAAATACAAAAAGTCACGGACTTATCAAACGACCCTCGTATAATCTAAAGATCGCGAACAGGGGAGAGGAACCCACCTACGTGGGTCCCACCTCATCAAGCGTCATAGATTTAACACTCGCGTCTGGAACAAATACTGAAGTCACTGAGTGGAGGGTTCTCAGCAAATCCTCCTTCTCTGATCACAGGTATATCCAGTTCAAAGTTCAACTCGAGTGCAAAGTGACAAAAAGTCTTTACAAGAATCCCCGGAATACCAACTGGGATATGTATAAGACCAAAGTGACAAGGACACTCCCAGCACCATCACCGATTATATCAACTGCGGACACTGAGAAGTCCGTGAAGACTCTCTGTCACCACCTAACCTCGGCCTTCAACCCAGCGTGCAAAACCTCAATTGTAAGAAGGAAGCACAGGCCACCCTGGTGGAATCCACAATTGAAGGTACAACGCACCGACCTACAAGAAATCTCCAAACAAGCGGATGAAGATTTTGTATGGGACGAGTACAGAATAAGGCTCCGCGACTTGAAGAAAAAGGTCCAGACAGCCAAAAGGAACTCCTGGAGATCCTTCTGCTCTGGCATAGAGAAGGTCACAGAAACCGCCAGACTTAGGAAGCTTCTGTCGAGCCAACCGGCAATCCAGAGCCAACTAAGAACCAGCGATGGCCAATGGACGAGTAGCAGCAGGGAAGCGACTAATGCCCTTCTAAGCGAGCACTTCCCCGGATGCACAGATGTACTCGATCCGCAACAACCAATGCATACGAACCCAAGGTCCGACGTACCTGGGAATATAATCACACCATATAAAATCCAGTGGGCCATAGACTCGTTTGAGAGTTACAAATCCCCTGGCCTAGATGGTGTAATACCAGCCATGCTACAGAAGACCAAAGAAAAGGTCACTCCATGGCTGGAATCGATATTCAAAGCATGTCTGAGGCAGGGATATGTACCGGTACCCTGGAGGACAGCACGTGTTGTGTTCCTGCAAAAAGCAGGAAAATGCAGTCACATGCAGCCGAAAGATTACAGACCGATAAGTCTCACCTCATTCCTGCTAAAAACCTTCGAAAAACTTCTGGATCTACACATAAGAAGGCATGGACCGACTCGTAGAATCCAACCAACACGCATACACAAAAGGGAAATCGGTGGAAACAGCGCTACACTCCCTAGTAGCCACCTTCGAAAAAGCCCTTCACCACCAGGAATTTGCCTTAGGAGCGTTCCTGGACAACTCAGGTGCATTCAACAATGTATCTACGGAAGCGATAATGCGGAGCCTGAGAGCCGCAGAAACCCACGAAGCTGTAAACTCTTGGATATGAAATCTACTGAGCTGCAGAAGAGTAAGAGCCGAATGGGGAACCACGACCATAACTAAAGCAGCGCACAGAGACGCGCCACAAGGCGGAGTGCTATCGCCGCTGTTGTGGAATTTAGTGGTAAACGACGTCTTAAGAAAATTTAAACGGGAAGCCCCCAAGATAACCGCCTATGCAGATGACATAGCCATAATTATCGTGGGCAAATGTCCAATGACAATCAGCTCTGTCATGGATAATACACTCAAAGAAATACTGAAGTGGACGATGGTGGTCGGACTCAGTATCAATGCGGACAAGACGGATCTAATTCTCTTTACCAAGAGATACAAGATACCGCAATGGACTCCGCCATCTATAAACGGTGCCATGCTCGAGCCAAAAAAGAGCGTAAAATATCTAGGAATAGTACTGGACAGCAAACTGAGCTGGAAACCCAATGTCGAGGAAAGGGTTAAGAAAGCCACAAATGCACTTTATGCATCGCAAAATATGCTAAGTAGCACGTGGGGCTTGTCTCCCAGACTAATGCACTGGATTTTCATCTCAATTGTTCGTCCAATACTACTCTACGGTATCCTAGTATGGTGGAAGGCCACTAAGAAATCCACATACCTCCTAACAATGGAAAGGGTACAAAGACGTGCACTGATGTGCATTACTGGGGCACTGAGATCCACTCCAACAAAGGAAGTGATACTCGGAGTTCTCCCAATTGACATACAGGCCAAACTACAAGCACAAAAGACTGCGCAACGTCTTTGTGCTACGGGACATATGGCATCGCAAACTATGGGCATAGCGAAGTGGGAGGAGAGTCACTCAATAGCACGAACTATATGACCCCAATAAACAACTTCTCCAGAACGCCCACTCTAATGGGTCATGAAGATTGGAAAATCGGCATGGACGAAAACGCAACAAAGTTGTTTACGGACGGATCTAAAATGGAAGCCGGCGTGGGCGCCGCGGTCTACTGTGCAGATCCGCTCATTCAAGTGTCATACAAGCTGCCGGATTACTGTAGCATCTTCCAGGCGGAGGTTTTTGCTATAAGGAAGGCGGCAGAACTTGCGACAACACTCAACGCAAATCGGGTTAACATCCTAGTCGCAGTCAGGCGGCTATCAAATCTTTGCAATCCTATGTCATCAGCTCCGAAGGTGTACTGAAGGTGAAACGAGATGGCAGACAGGCTAGCGAAAGAGGGTGCCGAATCTAGACAGCTGACAGTTGAAGACCTGAAGCCACCGCTGCGATCAATAAGCCACAGCCTAGAACAAGGCGCTGCGGTAACAGCAGGGAGAAGATGGCACAACACAAAAAACTGCAAAAAAACCCGTACTATGTGCAACAACGCAAACGCGAAACTAGCCCACTATGTCACTCAGCTCCCGAGAAGAGACTGTAGAACAATGATAGGCATACTCACGGGTCACTGTCTGACCGCAACTCTTGCCAAAAAGTTGGGCATCACCGACAATGACGAATGCAGGAGATGCAAGGAACCAGATGTAAGAGAAACTCTGGAGCACCTCATCTGGCACCCCAAAAACTCCTGGCTTTTGCCAAACTAACCAGCATACCAGACTGGGATAATTAAACTAAGAAATTAACAGCCTCCATCACTTATCCGGCCGCACTAAGGATCATACTGATCTATGTGAGGCCCCCGCATTAGGGGGCCTGTCGATATAACCTAACCTAACATGATGAAAACGCGCGAAGATATAATCTACGCAGCAGATCAGTTTAACTTATACCCGGTGATTCTGTTTACGCCAGAAATTTTGCACAGAGTAACGCTCAAAAGAAATTTAATCATAAGTTAGCACCTGTCTTTTTGCTAGCCAAAGTTTTGCGAAAGCATAGCAACATATATTATGAGCTACAGAACGATCAAGGAAAATCAATCGGGGTATATCATTTAAAAGATATAAAACTCTGAAAATCAACTTCAAGTCTCACCTTTTTCTGTTAATGAATTCTTGTGAAATACGCTCGAATCATTAACAGATGGATGTAGTGTGCCAAAGTTGATCATCAGCCGTTGAAACTCCTCTGCACAGTTTCTGTTAAGAATTAACAGAGGGCGAATTCAAAAACAACTGTTATGCGAAACGGCGCTCTCAATTCCTCTCGCGGAAGAATGGTGCCAAAAGAGAATCAAGAATATCACACCATTAAACAGTTAGCTAATGCAGTTAGAGTTGCTTCGAGAATTTTCGACAGCGCCACCTTTCGTCTATAAATAGAGGCTGAACGCGCATTTCTGCACAATAATTGGCGACGAAGCTAAGCATCACGCAGCGAAAATATATTTATTGAAAATAAAATACGAGTGACAAAATAAATTGTAAGTCCACATATTCTTGGTAAATTACCTATATTCACGCCGGCAAAATAATAATATATGTATGCCAAGAGCATCGCGCAATCGGAACCATATATATATAATATATAATAGTCAGCAGTGTAGAATGATTCATTAAAAAAAGGTGATATTTGTGTCTAATCACGTGCAAATTGTAAAATAATTGTTGTGATTTTTACAGCGACAACGATTTCTTGAGGTCAATACCACTCATTGTCAGATACCCGTAAGATTGGTCAACTTAGTGCCCAATAAGCGTGGGTCTGCAACGTAGTGGACGCAAACACATTTTCCGGAGTATCGCTACATTTGCTCATATATAAGTGCGCTGCAACTCTTCACACAAAACAACCACGTTGAATTCTTGCCTTGCATCACGGCGCTAGACTTTTCGCACCGTGTGGCTGCACCTAACATTTTTGCGTATGGTGTTGAAGTGCTCAACGCAGACTTCGATCGACGTGCAACGCACGCCCAGGTGACAGGCATTGCCATAAAATCAAGAATCATTCGTCTACATGAAATATCACTAAATATTACAGTTTGACAATAGTATTAGGTTAGGTTATATCGGCAGGCCCCCTAATGCGGGGGCCTCACATAGATCAGTATGATCCTTAGTGCGGCCGGATAAGTGATGGAGGCTGTTAATTTCTTAGTTTAATTATCCCAGTCTGGTATGCTGGTTAGTTTGGCAAAAGCCAGGAGTTTTTGGCGTGCCAGGTACTTCGCTCTCGAGGTCAAGAGAGCGGGGCAGTCGCAGATGAGGTGCTCCAGAGTTTCTCTTACATCTGGTTCCTTGCATCTCCTGCATTCGTCATTGTCTGTGATGCCCAACTTTTTAGCATGAGTTGCGGTCAGACAGTGACCCGTGAGTATGCCTATCATTGTTCTAAAGTCTCTTCTCGGGAGCTGAGTGACATAATGGGCTAGTTTCGCGTTTGCGTTGTTGCACATAGTGCGGGTTATTTTGCAGTTTTTTGTGTTGTGCCATCTTCTCCCTGCTGTTACCGCAGCGCCTTGTTCTAGGCTGTGGCTTATTGATCGCAGCGGTGGCTTCAGGTCTTCAACTGTCAGCTGTCTAGATTCGGCACCCTCTTTCGCTAGCCTGTCTGCCATCTCGTTTCACCTTCAGTACACCTTCGGAGCTGATGACATAGGATTGCAAAGATTTGATAGCCGCCTGACTGTCGACTAGGATGTTAACCCGATTTGCGTTGAGTGTTGTCGCAAGTTCTGCCGCCTTCCTTATAGCAAAAACCTCCGCCTGGAAGATGCTACAGTAATCCGGCAGCTTGTATGACACTTGAATGAGCGGATCTGCACAGTAGACCGCGGCGCCCACGCCGGCTTCCATTTTAGATCCGTCCGTAAACAACTTTGTTGCGTTTTCGTCCATGCCGATTTTCCAATCTTCATGACCCATTAGAGTGGGCGTTCTGGAGAAGTTGTTTATTGGGGTCATATAGTTCGTGCTATTGAGTGACTCTCCTCCCACTTCGCTATGCCCATAGTTTGCGAAGGCCATATGTCCCGTAGCACAAAGACGTTGCGCAGTCTTTTGTGCTTGTAGTTTGGCCTGTATGTCAATTGGGAGAACTCCGAGTATCACTTCCTTTGTTGGAGTGGATCTCAGTGCCCCAGTAATGCACATCAGTGCACGTCTTTGTACCCTTTCCATTGTTAGGAGGTATGTGGATTTCTTAGTGGCCTTCCACCATACTAGGATACCGTAGAGTAGTATTGGACGAACAATTGAGATGAAAATCCAGTGCATTAGTCTGGGAGACAAGCCCCACGTGCTACTTAGCATATTTTGCGATGCATAAAGTGCATTTGTGGCTTTCTTAACCCTTTCCTCGACATTGGGTTTCCAGCTCAGTTTGCTGTCCAGTACTATTCCTAGATATTTTACGCTCTTTTTGGCTCGAGCATGGCACCGTTTATAGATGGCGGAGTCCATTGCGGTATCTTGTATCTCTTGGTAAAGAGAATTAGATCCGTCTTGTCCGCATTGATACTGAGTCCGACCACCATCGTCCACTTCAGTATTTCTTTGAGTGTATTATCCATGACAGAGCTGATTGTCATTGGACATTTGCCCACGATAATTATGGCTATGTCATCTGCATAGGCGGTTATCTTGGGGGCTTCCCGTTTAAATTTTCTTAAGACGTCGTTTACCACTAAATTCCACAACAGCGTCAGCGGTAGGCACGTCCGGATTCTGCCATCGGAGCAGTTTGAGCACCTGTTCCTTAGGTACGACCCTTGGGAAGAGTACCTTCGCTTTTGGTACTGACGGAATACAGGTTCTGTCAACTACCTCCAGCTTGGCACCTTCCCAGGGAGCGTCCATCTTGGATACAGTCTCGGTGACCCACTTCAGGGTGAGGTCATCCTTACAGCTCAGTATCTTTACCCCGTTGAGCCACCCCGCTCCGTCAAAGGCTGAGGCTCTGGCTCCTCCATTCTTCTGAATAGGGCGTCCAACAGCCTCAGTTCTACCATCTTCCACTTCTCGGGTGTCGTTTTGCCGTTGGGGTTACTGCGGTCGATGAGCGCGACGACTAGGTGCCTTCGCGCCACATCGCTAGCTGTCTTCCTTTTCGGCAGTGGCTTTCTGGGGGTTTTCTCCACCTTCTGGCGCGGCCGCTTGCTCGCGGGCACATTCGCCTTGTCTTGATCTTCAGACCGCTGCCTTTTAGTGAGCAGCAACTCCTCGACCTTGTGGGCATATTGGCTTGAAGTAGCCTTCATTGCCAATTTGCCCTCGAAGTGTTTTCGTCTCTCTTCGATTTTCTCTTCGGCCCACTCCAGCTTTTTCCTCTCCTCAGGGGAGAGTTTGTTGCTGCCAGCGAGCCGAGATTAGATTTTTAGGGCCGCTTTATACTGCGCTTTGGCTTTCAGGCCCTCTTTTGTCTTTTTGGGCCCTTCCCTACTAGGGGAGTTGGAACCCTTGACAGGGGAGCGCAGGAGGCTTTCTTCCATCTCAGCGCTGATATCGTTGCCTAGAGGGTCGCTGTCCGAGTCTGCATGGACTCTGGTACCGCGCCGCATCTTGGCGTTCTTTGATGTTGCTGTTGTGGCAGTCGTAGTGCAACTGTCCTGGCCTGCTCCCACCAGTACAGAGGTGTGACCGCTGGCGACACGTAGAGGGGTTTTCACCCCCCCGTGCCCCCCGGTGGTAGCAGTCACGCCTTCCACCGACGTTTGGGCTGACATCCCAGCCCGAGTTGATCCTGTTGTTGGCTTCATCTACTTCATCATTTTTGGTTAGTTTTGTTCTTGGAAACCACCCCATAGCATTTTAGGCCTATCTGCCAGGCACCTCTAACCATGGCTCCGGACACAACAGCACCAGACTTTGATTGTCCGCATGTTGTTGCGTCCTTGCCTTAGCTGGGCCGTGTAGACAGTGTCTGACTCTGATGTTTGAGTCAATACACAGCCCATTGCCCAGCCGGCACCCTCGTGGAGGGTTCAGTCAGAGGGTTTGTGCCGGCCGACAATAGTATTAATTAATTTGTATTTCCTATAACTAGCTTAAACATTGTAAAAATGTGCGCATGAGGAATTATCACAATCATCTATAATTTTCCATTAACATCACACATGAATCTACCATAATCATTTAAGTATTTTTGGCAACAGCGACAGCTCAACAGCTCCTGCATCGAAGGGCCCTACGACAGCATGAAGCGGATTTTGTGAGTGAGTTAAATATTGAACCACCCAGTATGTATGTATAAACAATAATGATTATAGATAGTCAATTACGTCCACGTACCGTCATGTGCTAGAGGGTAAAGTTTACGACGGTATGTATAAGTATGATGGTCTGAATTAGTTCCCCGTGCGCATTGAAATTTACTTAATATCTTAATTTCTAAATACTTGGTAAACCCAAGTCATGTATTATCATGAAATCCAAATTAAAATTTGTAATAAATGAAGTTTGTAAGCATCATGTACAACAAAACTCCCGTTTAACCGTCTCTTTATGGTTCGTCGCAGGAACAATAGGTATGCGATAGTTCAGCATCCACAATAAATAATATGTAGATTATACAAGGGGTGACCCAAACCATATAACAGCGTCACCAAGGCAGGGTGGGTAAAGAAGGGAGCACGTGTAACATGTAGTGCATCCCAATAACCCTATTTCAAATCAGTCGTCCATAACCCAGTCTATTAACCAAACCGACTTACATAGAACCTCTTTTTATTTTATCAGCTAGTTAGAAAGGTAAAAGTGCACTTAACTTTTGTTTTTATGAGGCCGTAGGACCAGATTAGGAAATAACTCCGCCCCATCCGGCGAGCAGAAAGCCCGGAGCAAGAAGTGCACGAAGCCGATTAGTCATACACAAGTTGAATTTCCTTCCGACTAAAAGCCCGAGTATTACGTAGTAGTATGTGCCGTATTTGCAGACGATCATTTTTTTAATATAATGGAAAGAGCCTTTGCCATCTATTTTACCCACAGTTCCAAGTTCAAAATGATAAGATGCTTGTCATTTCTCCCAGAAATAAACAACAATACTGATCAAAACACATTAAAAGAGAATGTGAAAAACCCACATATGAAAAACAAAATAGCCCAGTTAATAAAAAAAAACATTTTATCAGCCTATTTGGAATACCGCAGAAAATAGTATATGACCATGGAACCGAATTTACAAGCGACATATTCATGTAACTTCATCAATGTCATCAAGCAACTCACCTGTTAAACGGTTACATGCCACTCTTACTGAAATTTACAGAATAATACTCGACACTCGCAAACACCAAAATTTACCTAAAGAACACGACGAAATATTGACAGAGACCTTAATTACGTATAACAAATTTATATATTCCGCAACAAAGCACACTCCTTACGAGCTCTTTAGCGGTAGAACTCACGTTTTTAATCAAAATATAGAGTTCAATAACGAACATGACTACCAAGGAAAACTGAATACATTTCGCAAAAAACTTTACCCAACAATAAAAAAAAGCTCGCAAGCGACGCTAAAGAAAGAACAGAAAGATTTAACAAAAATTGGGAAGAGCCTTATACACTAGAACCAAATGATACAATACTAAGAAAAGAAAAGAGAAGAAACAAGACCACTCCAAAATTCTCCATACACAGAGTGTTACTTGATAATGGTACAACCCTGACATCTCCAAAAAATCAAAAATTACATAAATCTAAAATCAGAAAAATCATAATGAAACCCAGTTAATCGGCACACCTCTTGACAAAATATATGTTACCCCCCAAAACAATCTTAATCATACTAAACTATATTCAAACTTTGTATTCCCCAAGTGAAACGTTTGTAATAATATCAATAAGACTGTAATGAAAAATTCCAAAAATACATAGCTTATATAAGCTAAACTAAACTAAACTATGTTACCCAATATACCCCCACCATCTACCACAGTCTTTGGGAAAGTTCTTGCCACCGCTAAAACACCAGTCCTCAAAATCGACACGAACTAGATTTTTTTGGAAAAAGTACAGTACAGCCCGACTGCAGTCAAAACGTATAAAACTGTCGCTATGCCAAAAACAACAACAGTCCTCAAAATCGACACGAACTAGATTTGTCCGGAAAAAGTGCCTTACAGCCTAACTGCAGTCAAAATGTATAAAAGTGTCGCTACGCCAAAAACAACAACAGTCCTCAAAATCGCCACGAAATAGATGTGTCCGGACAAGAACCGTACAGCCCAGCTGCAGTCAAAATGTATAAAGGTGTCGCTACACCAAAAACAACAACAGGCCTCCAAATCGACACGAACTCAATATGTCCGGACAAAAACCGTACAACCCAGCCGCAGCCACAACGCATTTGCAGCTACGCCAAAAAACGGCGCTGCAGAGCTGCAATATGTACTGTAATGTATGATAGTAAAATATTACTTTTACTAATTTGTGAGTCCAACAAACTACCCGTCAATAGACTGAGGTAGACCCTGGATTATTCAAATAAAAAATGCGACACAATTTCTTGGCCTGTTGTTTTATTGAGCTCCAGTTTAAGACTAAAATGTACAATACAATTTCTTAGCTTGGTACCCTGAATCGGATTGGATTTTATGTTTACATTATTTGAGTGTGTGATGCGCTGGTGGCCGTTTTGTTTATAAGTGGTTTTTTGAGTGCGGGATGCGCTGGCGACAGTTTTGTGTTTATAAATATTTTGATGCTGTGAACTATTCTTGGCTTTGGCCATTTGTTTAACTTATCTTAAGTGCAGGAATATTTTGTTTATGCTTATGTGCGGGGTTCATATTGTATAGTTTATGTGTTTATACTAATGTGAGTATATAATACGTTACTTCCCTTCCCTTAAAAGGAAGCCTATGGTTAGGCTGAGACTGCTGGATATAATGTGGGCAATGGGTTTTGTGTCGTTTTAATATTGACTGTAGAATTTTCTGGGGTCGAAGTATGATTTTCATTTTTTTGTTTTCTTATTTTTAAGTATAGCATCGTAATTGGGTTTTTTGTTACATATTTTGAATACAAGTATAGTATAATGAGAATAAAAATTATAATTATTATAATCATGTAAAATGTAAAATTTTTTTGTGATATAAGTTTAACAATGTCATTATGCTGTATATTTTTGATTTTAGTTATTTCAAGTGGTGGATATAATGGTGTTAGGTCTATTTCAGGTTTTAAATCATTTTTGCTTAGAATAATGTTTCCAATTTCACTGGGTTATTCTTATAATTTTATTTCCACTAATTTTTAAATTGCTATTTGATTTTTGACAATTTTGTGTGATAGTTGTTTCGGTTAGGTTCCAAGTTAAAATTATATTAGGTTCGATTTACTTAATCATTTCTTTTGTATTTATGGGGGTAAAATTACAGATCGGGTTTTTACTTTTAATTATACTTGTAATACAATCGTTGTGTACTTCTTCATGTTCTTCGTTGTAGATTTTATTTTTGTTTTCATAATAGGACTTAGTATCAGTGTAGTCTAATTGATAACCATTGTGGTCAGGGTAGGGAGTAATTTTAACTGTATTTTTTCTTCATGTGCAATAGGTATGTGGGATATAATAAGTAAATGGTTGTCTTTATGATTAATCCAAGTAGATGTTTTAATAAGTAGTATATTTTGGCTATTGACATTTTCTAATTTGTCATAGTTTAATAGTTTTGGGTTAAAAAGTCCGAGTCGGGAAAGTTGCATTCCCATTTCAATGTCTTCAATAAATTCAATGAGTTGCATGAGTTCGTATGTAAGTGTGTCAATACTGTTGCGATTATCTTCATATTGTTTGAGTTTTTCTAATCCACTATTTACTAATTGTATTACGTCGTGGACTTTGACTGAATTTTGAGCAACGGTTTCTAGATTATTTTGAATTTCTACTCTATCGTTTTCGTCGAGTGTTCCAAAAAGATATTTGTATGCGGTGCCTACTATGTTAAGTAATCCTAATTTTTGTCTATTTTCTTGATGAATTGTTATCCCATTTAATTCTTTGAGTAGTTTATTTATAAAAATGTATTTCTGGTTGGTGCTAAGGTATTCAGTATTTTGTTACCGAATGACTCAGTTATTGTGTTAATTTCTGTTAACATTATTCTTAAACAATGATGTTCAACTGCTGATGGCCATTGAATTGGTTTACTTGAGAAGAGTAGGTAACCATGATCTGTATCGATGTTACTTATTTGAATTTGTTGAGTGTGACCTGGGGTATTAAGTAAAAGGAGTGTCATCACTGTGATCCAGAGACCTGCGGAATTGGGATGTGATTAATTTTCAGTTTTTTCTTGATCTGTGTTTTATAATAGTATGTGTCTCTATTTCTATTAGTGATTTTGTAATGGTCGGGATCAACTTGTTCTATGTTTTTATTGGATTTAAATGGGTTTTCTAATTTTCCTTTCTGTAGCGGGCCCTTTCTATATTTGGTGTCGATTTCATATTCCTGTCTGTTTTTGTTTATTTCATTGATTTTGTTTTCCTTTATTTCTTGAGTATTTAGAGTTGGTTGTCCGGCGTAAAGAAATATGTGAGCGGGAGTCTGTCCTGTAGTGTCATGTTTGGTTTTGTTGTTGTATATGTAAAGTATTGTTTCTATCTTGCTTAGTTTGTTTTCATTGTCGTCTGAATTTTTTATTTTACGAATTTTTTCGTTTATGGTTTTGTGTAATCTTTCTATGTCTGCTATACCTGTCTTTGATGTATTAAGTTTTAACTCTATACTTTCGCTTTCGGGCCATCGTTTAAGGGCTAGGCTGGAGAATGCGCCGTCTCTGTCTGCTTTTAATAGTCTGGGTTTCCCTAAAACATTAAATATTCGCATTAGAGCATTTTTGCATTCTATCCAATCTTTTGTTTCTATTTTTTCGAGAGTGGAAAATGTTGAGTAGATGTCTATGCAACTTAAATAATGGTTGCCTTCAGAATTACGAACTTATCGCGACAGTGTTCGGGTTTAGGCGTGATTTTCATTGGCATATTCGTATTACGATGTTCTGTTTTGGATAGGTTACAAATGTGGCATTCATTTATTATGTTCTGAATGAGTAATTGACTATTTGGGAAATAATAAGTTTCGCCGAAGAGTTTGTTTGTTTTCTGTATTCCTGGGTGTAAGAGTTTTTCGTGAGTTGTCAGAACTAATTCTTTAAATTTAGCATATGAGGGTATATTTTTTAATAAAATGAGGTTGCGAACAATTTGGTATATTCTGTGTTAATAATCGTTTGATGTGCTACTTGCAGCATTTCAAAATCTGCATCATTGTATATGTATGTATATGATGTATAGAGCACTGGATTTAGTACAGAAATGGTTGATGAGGCAGTAAGATCTTCCTTCATTTGTAATGGTGGATCGTTGATGGAGGCTTTGAAAATGCTCTGAAATTCGGAGCTATGTTGTGTTTGCTCGCCGAGTAAGTATGTTCTAATTTTACTCGGTGTTTGTGGCGGCGGCAGTCAGATCTTCCTTCTTTGTGGTGGATCGTTGATGGAGGCGAAAAAGCTCTGAAATTCGACGCGAAAACAATTCGAAAAAAAAATAGTACGACAATGCGGGGCGCGTGGTGTTCACTTCACTTATATTTTTTCAACTAGAACTTCATGTAATGTTACAATGTAATCTTAAGTCTAACTTAACATAACTTTGGATAAAAGAGCGCGAGAGCTTTGGTGACTCTCGCACTGTTTACGTCGCAACACTGCCTACTTTTAGGCGGTTACGTTTCGACGTAAACATCCCGCCCCCCTTGCAATACTATTGCAAGTATTAGGAAGGAGCCGGGATCTTTTTTGGATGCCGCTGGATGGGCGTTAGGGGCGCTGGCGAACTATGTCTTGAAGACACCGGATAGTACCCAACCGAACAGAGTGTTCTGGGCCAACGGCAGTCCACCGTGGGATGGAACAAGCCCGGGTAGGATCACGTCACCATAGACGTCGGCCCCCAGAACAATGGATACTCTGCTCGGGATATGGCACCGGGTGTCCGCCAGCGTGATACCTGGATAACATTGGCTAAGTTCCTTGCCAACCTTCTGTGCCGGAGTCCGCACATGCACATCTTCCAACTTCAGAGTCACGGTGGTAGCGAAGTCTGGCGCTACCCGCGACCTGAACAAGGCGCGGCAAAACCCCTTTTCGGCGGAAAGGCCAAGGGCCGTTGCCAGTGAGGTGGGCATGCGGCTGTGTGGACTACACGCGTCCAACAGCACACGCACCTCAAAGGTTTTGCCGGCTACGTCTAGGCTTACTAAGGCCGTCGGCAACATGCTGATTGTTGCCGATTGGGTAGTCGCCAGGGACTCTGTCGGTGGAAGAGGAGATGGGGATGGCGTGGGGGCTTGCATCTCGGATTGGCTGCTCGGGAGATGGAGGAGCGTATGGTGGTCCTGGCCGCATGTGCGACAGGTACCACCACTGCGACATGAGCCTGTTGAGTGCTCATGGGCGAGGCAGTTCGGGCAGTATCTATTGATTAATACTGCCCGGAGACGCTTCTCCGCAGCCAGATGCAGGAAACGTTGGCACTTCTTTAGTGCGTGGACTCCTCGGCAGACGCGGCACCGGAAGGAGTTCACTCCTTTGGGTCCGCTTGGCTTCGCTGCCCTTTGTGGTTGCGCCTTGCGTGGTGCCATTTTTTTCCTCACTAATCTGAAAGTAGAAGGTGGATATATGGATTAGTGTCTGCCGGACATATATCCACTAAAGGACAACACAAGGTTAGGAGGGTGTCTGGACGGTGTCCTCTATGGGAAGAAGGACTACTTTTACAGTGGGCCTTTTGATGACGCCACGGGTGGTGAGGATATCCACCACGCGGACAATGTCATCAGCGCCAGGATAAACGGCTTGGATGCGGCCCAGACGCCATTCGTTGACTGGTAGGTTGTCTTCTTTGACAACCACCATATCGCCGATTTGGAGGTTTCGCGTTGGTAGTTGCCATTTGGAGCGTTTGTGCAACTCTTTGAGGTACTCCTCTTTCCAACGAAAACAAAACTGTTGGTGCAGAGCCTTGAGTCGTTGCCATCGATTGATGATGGATACAGCGTCTTCTTGGATTTCAGGCTCTGCGATAGACATGAGCGGACCGCCGATTAGAAAATGGCCGGGAGTCAAGGCTAAAAGATCGGTGGGGCTCTCAGACATTGGAGAGATTGGCCTGGAATTAAGGCACGCTTCGACCTTGCAAAGGAGTGTGGATAGTTCTTCGAACGTATATTTTAGTGAGGAAGTGGACTTGTAGAAGAGCGTTTTAAAGCTCTTTACTCCAGCTTCCCATAAGCCACCCATGTGCGGCGCGCTGGGAGGATTGAAGTGCCATGCGAGGTTGTGATGGCTGTACTTGGTGGATATGTCAGCCTTCACTGCCTTCATAAACTCTGTTGACAGGACTTTGGAGGCTCCGACGAACGTCTTTCCGTTGTCGGAGTATACAGTATGGGGGCAGCCGCGTCTCGCGACGAAACGTGCGAAGGCTGCGAGGAACTTCTCGGTTGTTAGATCCGAGGTTGCTTCTAAATGTATGGCCTTTGTGCTAAAGCACACGAAGACACATACATAGCCCTTGGTTATGAGGCAAGCTCGACCAGTGAAATTTTTGATTTCAAAAGGACCCGCGAAGTCGAGTCCCGTGTGGGTAAAGGGTCGAGAAAAGGAGACTCTCGCAGAGGGCAAAGTACCCATGAGTTGAGTTTGCAATTTTTTGCGTTGGAGAATGCAAACTCGACAGGAATTGATAGTGGCTTTCACTAAAGTTCGGAGTTTCGGAATCCAGTAGCGTGATCTTATTAGACGCATCATTAATTGATTTCCACCATGGAGGGAGATACGATGTGTAAAACGGACGAGGAGGTGTGAGAAGGTACATGAGTACGGAAGGATGATCGGGTGCCGTTCATCATAGCTTAAAGAAGCGGATGTTCTCACACGACCGCATGATCTCATAACTCCGCTGGCGTCAATAAATGGATTTAAATTAATGATGTCACTACTCCTTGCAATCTGTTCTTTGTTCAACAGACAGTTGTACTCTTTCTGGAATTGAGTACGTTGGGTGTTTCGGATGAGCAGATCTTGAACATTGGAGAGTTCAGAACTTCCGACATCTGGAGAGAGCGTAAAATCAGGCTTACGACACCTTTGAATGAAGCGGTATACGTAAGCCATCACCCGCAGTGCTCTGTCGAGCTCGGAAAATCTCTCCAAGATGCAACCGGATGAAGGAGGCAACTTAGTTAAGTTGCATTTAACAGGACGAAGCTCTTCGTCTGTTTCGTGAGTGATATTGATCGCAACAGGCCATTCTTCTGCTGGAAGGATCAGCCAATCGGGTCCATGCCACCAGAGACTGTTGCCAATGAGGTCCTCTGACGAGATACCTCTACTGGCCAGATCGGCAGAGTTGTGCTCAGATCTGACGTGGGACCATTTGCCTGAACTCGTGAGCTGAGTTATCTTAGCTACTCTGTTAGCCACGAATGTCGTCCATTGACATGGAGGCTTATTAAGCCAGGCTAACACAATGGTGGAATCAGTCCAATAGTACTCTTCGTAACTATTGACTGGAAGCTGAGGGAGGAGTGTTGCTGATAACTCGGCGAGCAGTAATGCGCCGCAGAGTTCTAATCGAGGCAAGGAGACGGTCTTTACAGGAGCTACTCTGGTCTTGGCAACAAGGAGATGGCTGGAAACTTTGTGTTGGATCTCAACACGGATGTAAATAGCTGCTCCGTAGGCGCGCTGAGATGCGTCGCAGAAACCATGGATTTGGAGCTTAGCTAAGGGTGTATATTGGACCCATCTTGGGATCCGAATCCTATGGAGGGATGAGTAGCTGGATAGGAAATCCTGCCAGCGTTGCTTCAGATCTTGTGGCAACGCTTCATCCCATCCAAGATTTTGCAGCCATATCTCCTGCATGAAAATTTTGGCACGGACCACGAATGGTGCCAGCCAGCCTGCTGGATCAAATAATTTGGCGATGTGAGATAGAACTTCACGTTTAGTGTAAGACTGTCTCACATCTTCTTCGGAGGGGGCAAAGAGAAACTCATCCGTATGCGCTTGCCAGCGTATACCTAGAGTCTTTGCTAAGCTCGCTTCCTCTAGTTCGAGGAAATCGGCGTTAAGTAGATGGTCCTTTTGGATATTAGCTAGCACATCTTTATGGTTGGAGGTCCACTTTCTTAAGGGAAAGCCAGCCGTCTCAAGAGCTTTGCATAACTCTTGTATGGACGCAGTGGCGCGCTTTATGGAATGCGCGCCAGCAAGGACATCGTCTACGTACATGTAGTTGGATATGATGTCGCTGGCGAGAGGAAGATGTGTGCTAACATCCTGGGAAAGCTGTTGAAGAACCCGAATGGCCAAGAATGGAGCACAGTTAACTCCGAAAGTGACTGTGTTGAGTTCGTAGTCACAAACTTCGCCACTTGGGTTCCTGAAGAGGATACGTTGAAATGGCGTGTGACTCGTGTGGACGAGTATCTGCCGATACATCTTTGTGATGTCGGCATTGAAAACAAAGCGGAAGAAACGCCATTTCAAGATCTGCATAGTCAGATCGGATTGGAGAACGGGTCCTGAGTGTAGGATGTCGTTCAAGCTTTTCCCATTGGAGGACGGACTGGAGGCGTTAAAAACAACGCGAACTTTCGTAGTGGTGCTCTCAGGTTTGAAAACAGCATGATGAGGGAGATAAAAATTGTTGCAGTCGTTACTTGGGGAGACTGGCCTCATGTGGCCCAAATCTAAATACTCCTGAATGATGGAGTCGTACTGCTCTTTTAAAGGAAAGTTTCTCTTTAAACGGCATTCGTTTCTGAGAAACTGAGCGAGTGCGATGGACCTTGAATGTCCTAGTTCGAAAGTTTCAGGGTTCTTAAAGGGAAGTGTAACGACATACCTGCCCTCTTTGGTTCTGGAAGTGGTGCGAAGAAAGTTGTTTTCACACGCTGAATCAGAAACTTTTACCAGCTTGGCTGGTAGATCTTCCACAACCCAAAACTTGGTGAGAAGATCATCAAGCCTTTGCTCTTCGCTGATCTTGACCCTCGTGGTGAAGGATGAAACTGTCGTAAGATTCGACTTGGCTACTGGTCCTGTGAGGACCCAGCCGAATATGGTCTCTTGACCGAGCAAAGTTCCACAAATTTTGGACACAGAGCCACCTTTTATAATGGAAGGAAGAAGGTCGGCTCCTAAGAGCACGTCTATTTGAGAGCTCTGGTGGAAGTGCGGATCAGCGAGTTGGAGGTTTGGCAGGTCCTTCAAAAGGTCTTTAGAGATTGGGTAGGATGGAAGGTTACCTGCCAATTGAGGAAGAACAAAGGCTGCAGTTTCTAGCTGTAACCTGGGAGTGATCGGGGAGCCAATCTGGAAGTGGCATAACTTTTGAGGATTGGCTGAGACAGCTTGATTTAAGCCAGCTACTTGAACTTGCACGGCTTGGTAGGAGGGCTTTATGATGTTGAACATCCGTTCGGAGATGAACGTAGCCTCTGATCCTGGATCGATCAGTGCACGTGCCTTATAAGTCATGCCCAAATGGCAAACGTTTATAAGAGCAGTGCCGAGAAGAACACCTTGTGTGTTCGCCGTGAAGTAATTCTGAATATTAGTCGTCGGAGAAGTGGACTGTATATTAGAATTCTGGGGAGTTGCTGCAGAAGTTGTCGAAGAGGGCGCAGGAGGAGGGGGGCCACGATGCAGGAGTGTATTGTGGCGACCCTTGCACGTAAAACAATTGTGTTGACTCGTGCAATCTTTAAGGATATGCCCTCTTGCGAAACAATTCAGACACAACTTTTGCTGTTTGATGAACTTGGACCTTTCATCAACAGCCATTTGGAGAAAGAGCGGACACAGACGTATAGGATGGTTCTCCTTTGAGCAAAGTTTGCAGGTTTGTGGTTTGCCTACAACCTTTGTCTCAAAGGAGTTGACCTTCCTCGTAGGAGGCTCCTTTAGAGCAGGTTTGGAATTAGTCTGCGAGCTTGTACTGGGTTGTACGTCCTCTATCGCTTCCAATGTGCGATAGCGCTCTGAAAGGAAGTCTGACATTTCCTTCCACGACGGAATTTCAGCCTTATTTTGTACGGACTGCTCCCAGAGTGACAACGTCAGCCTTGGGAGTTTAGACGAGCATAGGAAGACAAGAAGGCAATCCCAGTTCTCTGTGCTGATTTTGGAGTGGTCTAGAGCCGTCAAGCAACTTTGAATAGTGCTTTGAAGGATTTGGATGGCAGCTCCAGACTCATGAGAAACTGACGGAAGGTTGAAAAGGATCTTAAGTTGGCTGTTCACTAACAGCCTCTTATTTTCGAACCTGTCCGTCAAGTTTTTCCAAGCAGACGAGAAACCCTCATTCGTGAGAGGGGACTTGGACACGATTGCCTTCGCTTCTCCACTGGTCTTAGCATTAAGGTGGAATAGTTTTTCGATCTGACTTAAGCCAGGATCGGAAATGTAGACCGCTGTGAAGAGATCACGGAAAGTTGGCCATTTAAGGTAGTCACCGCTGAAAACTTCAGCATCGAATGGTGGTGACCGGTAGCTTCGTGGGTAGGAGGCTACTTGTGGTGCTGCAGGTGTTGGAGTGGGAGCTGTTGCGGTCTCTATACTCTCATTTAACTGAGAGGCAAGTTCCTCGTATATAGAGTAGCAGTGGTCATACCGGGCTTGCATGGCGATCTTGTCCTCAACATTTGTCTCCGTTTGAGACAATGAATTGGAACAGAGTTCATATTTGAGCTCTACGGCAGTCCATATGGACCGAAGCTGCTCAAGACGCACTCTGTGAGTGTGAAGTGAGGATGTAGGAGCATTTTGAATCCTAGCTTCAAACTGCGTGAGCTTATCGGAAGCGTTAATGAACTCTTGGAATACCATTTTTTTTGCCAGTGAAATTTGATGACCAACTGAACGAGTGATTGGAGGAGTGTGCACCGAAATTTTTGGTACCTGAGTAACCTTAGATGTGGCCGGAGTTGAAACTTTCCGGATAGTGGCTGGAGAAGGTGTTCTACCAAGAAGGGAACTTGGAAGAGAGCTGGAGCGTCTATGCGTAGTCGTGGGTACAATAAGGTGTTTCTTGGTGTCTTTACCACTATCAATTGGCATAACAAGCTTTCAAAAAAGCGAAAAGAAATGCAGTTGATGCTGGTGACGGAGCCAGAAACGTGAAATGGAAGAGCGTAGAAAAAAAAAATCGGACGAGCAGAATTTCTTGTTTCAACAATAAACAAGAATGTTATACAAATAGAACGGAATTTTATCGAAACTATTGAGCGAGGAATTTGTTGATGAGTTACAAGGCAACACGCTTTTTGAAAAGATTGCAAAAAAAAATAATATAATTATTATTTTATAATTATCGATATATTTTAATGAGTAATAATAACTATCGAAACAATTATTATACTCTTCATGAAATTCTGAGAAAAAGAAATGCAAAAAATAAATAAATAATTATTTATTATTAGGATATATTTTCTCAGACGGAGGAAAATATATTCGATAATTTTTGCAACGTTGCAGAGCTTTGTAAAACCACAACACAGTGCACAATGAGACGATAAATAAAAAATAAGTGATTTTAAAAGTCACGGTTGCCCACTACGTGATATTTAATATTTGAGCTAGTGCAGCCCTGGAACGATAACACTGAGTGAATGGAAAAAAGTGGTGGTCGGTCGATTGTGATCGAACTGCGATCACTAAGGGGAACTGCGACCACTAAGGCGAAAAAAGGTAAACAAGAACAAAAATAGCGTACCTTTTAATAATAGAATTAAAAATTAATTTATAATTTCAGTGTTATATATGTTATAGTTATATATATATTTTTTTTTAAAAAAAGGGAACTGAATATGTGTAGAGAATGTAATGTAGTATTTAAATGTGTGTCAAATTAATAATAAGCTTATGTGTGTTTGTTGTGCCGGTGCAGCCGAAATATTGCTGCCGGTAAAATTTATTGATATTTTTAATAAATGCAATGGAAAAATTGGAAAGCGAGTGTTATCTTTTTTTTTATATTAAATTGGGACATACAATTGCCGCTTGAGGTTGGGACCTTGGCAATGTATTTTAATGGGCAACGTAAGTATATATATATATGTGCATATGTAGGTATATTGCACATATATAGATTAACATACGACTTTTAATTTATTTACGGAGATTGTATGTACCTTTGTTCAAAAAGGTGGTAGGAGAAGGTACATACATATATGTGGCAGAGGTTTGCAAATAGAAATACAATGGATAAAAAACTGTGTGTAATTTGTCTTTTTCATACATATGTATATATGTATGGAAAACTTTGGAAGATGGCAGTCGTCTGTAAGTAGGTATGTATGTGCATACAAATGCAGCACATATGTACATACAGAGATGCCGGTCGCAAATTGCGAGGTTAGAAAGGAGAAGGAAAAATTACACACAGCCCTCTGCTTAAGTTAGATAAGTAAAAAATGTAGTACTTATCTGTTGGGGATCCTGACGAGATGCCGTTTTCCTAGGGTTCGAGCGGAGTGGGGGGATGCTTATCCAATGACCAAAGTCCAAAAATGAAATGATCCGGCTCGAAGGACCAATGTTTGTGGCGGCGGCAGTCAGATCTTCCTTCTTTGTGGTGGATCGTTGATGGAGGCGAAAATGCTCTGAAATTCGACGCGAAAACAATTCGAAAAAAAATAGTACGACAATGCGGGGCGCGTGGTGTTCACTTCACTTATATTTTTTCAACTAGAACTTCATGTAATGTTACAATGTAATCTTAAGTCTAACTTAACATAACTTTGGATAAAAGAGCGCGAGGTTTTGTGGGGCTCGCCCTTTTTTTCCGCCCCCCCCCCCTTTTTTTTTTGGGGGGTTTTTTTTTTGATAAACACTCGGGATAAAACATCAGCTACGTAATTTTCTTTACCTTTAATGTATTCGATGACAATATCAGATTTTTCTTCTTCATTTTTTTTTTTTGGTATTTGAGGTCCCTTTTTTTTGGTTTTTGAGGGTCTTGATAGTTTAAGTATTGTGGGTGGTATTGTTTAGGATAGTATGCTGGATAGTAATAAAAATTTGGGTCATAATAATTTTTTTTTTTTTTTTTTTTTTTTTTTTTTTTTTTTTTTTTTTTTGTTTCTTCTATACTCTTTTTTGTCTGTCCACTATCAGTAGATCTCATACGTTTGGTTGGGTTGTTATTTATAAACGGATTTGCGTTAGGTAGTTGTCGTTGTAAAAAAAATACACTTTGCAACACTTGTACGAATTTATTTCGAACTGTCGATGTAGAATGTACGTCTCTACACTTTGTGAGTTTATTTGGAACTGTTTCTTAAAATCTAATGCGGTGTTGTAAGAACCGCGGTGGTGGTTGTTTTTCTTATCTCTATTTATATACTTGTATGCTGCACTTGAAAGACCCAGCATGTGATAATTATTATTCAATACAAATAAGAAAGTTGTGTTCCCTTCTAACTTATCGTAAACATGTGTGTACGCCGGGTCATAAAATATTGTAGACGGTCGTAAACACAGATAAGGGATCGCTGCATGGGGTCATGTGCCTGCTATCACTTGAACGTGCAGTTCAGTGCAGTATTGTCACATGTTCATGCTGGTGCCTGAACATTCTGCGGGGGGCCAGGAAACACGACAGCCATTAGTTCACGCCTTTGGTCCCTTTTTTTCTTGTAATATATCAGTATTCCAGCTATCACAATAGTCACCAGGCCAAGTGATATGTGTCCGTTCACGGTCTGGAAAACCAGATCCTCGATGCGTTCCCTCTTGCCTTCCAGCTCTTTCAGGCTGTTTCGTACGTGATACAACTCAATTGAATTATTAACCACGACGTGGTGAATGGGTGTTGGTACCCAAGTTTCGCCATCATCTAGGACCTTTAGAATATGGGGTGAGAAGGTTACAGTGTCAGTCGACGTGATTATCTCTGCAGAGATAATTGTGATGTCAGCTATCCGAGCAGTACATCCGGCAGGTACATTGACTATTGCCAGGCATGGCAATTTGATTACTTCATGGTTGTCTCCGCAAGCCATATGGGCTGATATGTTCTTGAAGGTTTTAATCAGCCAGCGGTTTCTTCCATTAAGCCTTTTGTAGTACAAGTCCTCGGTAAACTCATCCATTTCGCAGGACTGTTTATTGTTCGGTTTGATCGGAGATATCTCACAGCTATGATCGTCTGCATCCTTCCAGGCCCAGCTTGCTTCGCATAACCAGGTATCCTCGTTTTCCTGTTGACAGCGATTAACTTCTCCCTCAGTCATGGGGTGATATGCGTTAAGTTCGGTGCTGTAGATAAGGGATTCTGCTTTTATCTTCGGAATCCACTTCCTGTCCTTGATTTGAAGTGGTATTGGGACGACATTGAACAGCCTAGCCTGTTGATTGACGTAAATAGGTAGCCGTGCATCGACCAGAAGTACGTTGTCCTTAAATCTTGCCTGAGCTTTCATTAGCTTGTATGCTAACTGTAGCCTGCTAGGGAACCTTCCGCCGGGTAAGAGCTGATCCCTTATTAATTTATTTTGAATTTTATCCAGCTCGGCTACCATCTTTTTTGGGTCAATCAAGGCGGGATGTACCTTTCCAAGGTTAATGCCCGTTACAAGGGCGATGGCCGCGGATTGTAGTTTTTCCGCGTCGTCAACCCAGTTCCTCACTTGGTTTAGCAGCATAAAGAACTTAGTCGCTTCGGAGTACACATAAAAATGATCCTTAAGCGTGTTTTGTATTTTGTTCATTTTGTTCATTTCGCATAACGCGTTCGAAGTTTTTGTTTACTTCCTCTGTGGTTATTCGCACTAGATCGGAAG
Organism: Zaprionus tsacasi; assembly: GCA_018904105.1. Classification (NCBI taxonomy): domain Eukaryota; kingdom Metazoa; phylum Arthropoda; class Insecta; order Diptera; family Drosophilidae; genus Zaprionus; species Zaprionus tsacasi. The sequence goes on along the minus strand of JAEIFR010000592.1, from coordinate 4,956 downwards.
TTGCATTTATAATGGAGGCCTGGCTGTCCATATATTCAGTCAGTTGCTTCTCATTTTTGATAATTTTCTCCATATTCTCCTTGAGTCTTTCTGCTGTGCCGATGTCGAAGAACATAATGATCCCTCTTTTCCGTTTTGATGAATGAGTTATTATCTTATTTCTGTCCTATACTCTGTCTACTTTGGCCTTCATGGTACTGCAGACTGATGAGAAATAATCGGTGAATCCAATTTTCCACAAATTAAGGTAGTTGTGTCCAAGAAATCATCGGCTTGTTGAAGGAAAGTGAAGTAAGCTTGTATATCGTAGTAGAATAAAAGCTGCCAACTTGACGATACGACTTCAATTTTCTTAATTTTATCCACTATTATCGTCGATTTCCCCTCCAAATTTTGGATATTTAGCCTGCTAACATTGGTTGCAGGCGTTGCAGCGGTGCTCGCTACTTGAAGTATCATCAGAAGGCTCACGATCGCATTTTTTGGCGTGAATTTTGCTTTATTCCTGAGCTGCCTCTTTTTATCGGTTGGCTGGTGGACAGGATCTTGCGTTTTCTCGCTGTTTTGTTCCCCTCCATTCGACGGCAGCAGACAGATCTTATTCAATGGCTTTTTAACTTCGCCATTGTTGGTCTTCATGGTGACTACTTGGACTTTATTATCCTGTCCCTTGGTAGTCTTCACGATTCGCCCCATTGGCCATCTGGCTGGAGGCGTGTTTTCATTTTTAATGAAGGCTAATTGGCCTTCTTCCGGGTTTGGCCTATCCTGGCGCCATTTTGTCCTCTGTTGAAGAGTCACCAGGTAATCCTCCTTCCACTTACTCCAGAATTCCCCTCTGATGCGCTGCAGATGTCGCCATCTATCCAGGGATCCCACTCTTTGATTTTCATCAAATTGTTCTGGAGCTCCAATAAGTGATCTTCCCACGATGAAGTGTCCTGGCGTCAATATCTCCTCTCCTTGGTCGTCATTATTAAGACTCAACAACGGCCGGGAGTTTAACACTGCTTCGATTTGACAAAGGAGTGTTGTGAACTCCTTAAAGGTGAAACTGTTTTCGCCGATGACACGCCTGAGATGGTGTTTCACCGACTTAACACCAGCTTCCCACAATCCTCCCATATGGGGGCTTGCCGGCGGGATAAAGTGCCAGTGGATGCCTTCCTTAAAGAGAATTGGCGCCAGATGATTACTGTTTCTAAGCGCGGTTACAAGCTCCTTGTCCAATATTCTGGCTGCACCTACGAAGTTAGTGCCCTTGTCCGAGTACAGGTGTTCGCTTTTCCCTCGTCTAGAAAAAATCGCCGTAACGCTTCCAAAAATCGATCTGTTGAAAGATCGCCGACTGCTTCCAAATGAATTGCCTTCGTTGCCATACAAACAAAAGGGCATATATATCCTTTGAAAGTCTTTTGACCTCTTCCATTCGAACATCGGATTTGAAAGGGTCCAGCGTAGTCGATCCCAGTATTTTGGAATGGATACTCTCCTGTTACTCGATGTACTGGCAAATTCCCCATTAGTTGATTTGCCACATCTTTTTTGTATCTTATACAAGTAACACATTCTTGAATAAACTTTTTTAATTGGTTCCGCAGTCCGACAATCCAGAATTCTCCTTGAACGTGGCTCCGCATTAGCTTCAGTCTGCCATGTTTATTAAAAGCCATGAGAAGTGTGACTTTCCAAGTATCACTGGATGTTTTGCGTCGTATGGCAGCAATGAGTTTTGAAACCGACCACCTACTCTAAGGATGCCATCTCCGTGTAAAAAAGGGTTGAGCGCCTGCAGTTTACTTTTTACTTCAAGAGGTCTTTTCTTTTGAAGCAACAGAATTTCTTGACCAAAATCCGTTTCTTCGTCAATATCGAGGCTGTTGGCCGCGTCGGTCAAGGCTTCGAAGTCCTTTTCCACCTCGCCGGCCTCCAGCGTGTTGGCGTTGGCATCGTTCGGGTGGCGCTTCTTGAGTCGTAGGTATACATTACCTACTCCCCACGCCATCTTCCCGAACTTCGGGTACAGCAGATCCTCGGCCTCCTTATTGATCTGGAGGACCATCTGTTGGCCGTTGCCTTCCGGCTTGCCAACGTGTAATACCGTCCAGTCAGCGGTAGCAGTTTGCCATCGGAGCAGTTTGAGCACCTGTTCCTTAGGTACGACCCTTGGGAAGAGTACCTTCGCTTTTGGTACTGACGGAATACAGGTTCTGTCAACTACCTCCAGCTTGGCACCTTCCCAGGGAGCGTCCATCTTGGATACAGTCTCGGTGACCCACTTCAGGGTGAGGTCATTCTTACAGCTCAGTATCTTTACCCCGTTGAGCCACCCCGCTCCGTCAAAGGCTGAGGCTCTGGCTCCTCCATTCTTCTGAATAGGGCGTCCAACAGCCTCAGTTCTACCATCTTCCACTTCTCGGGTGTCATTTTGCCGTTGGGGTTACTGCGGTCGATGAGCGCGACGACTAGGTGCCTTCGCGCCACATCGCTAGCTGTCTTCCATTTCGGCAGTGACTTTCTGGGGGTTTTCTCCACCTTCTGGCGCGGCCGCTTGCTCGCGGGCACATCCGCCTTGTCTTGATCTTCAGACCGCTGCCTTTTAGTGAGCAGCAACTCCTCGACCTTGTTGGCATATTGGCTTGAGGTGGCCTTCATTGCCCTCGAAGTGTTTTCGTCCCTCTTCGATTTTCTCTTCGGCCCACTCCAGCTTTTTCCTCTCCTCAGGGCCCACTCGCTGCCAGCGAGCCGAGATTTGATTTTTAGGGCCGCTTTATACTGCGCTTTGGCTTTCAGGCCCTCTTTTGTCTTTTTGGGCCCTTCCCTACTAGGGGAGTTGGAACCCTTGACAGGGGAGCGCAGGAGGCTTTCTTCCATCTCAGCGCTGATATCGTTGCCTAGAGGGTCGCTGTCCGAGTCTGCATGGACTCTGGTACCGCGCCGCATCTTGGCGTTCTTTGATGTTGCTGTTGTGGCAGTCGTAGTGCAACTGTCCTGGCCTGCTCCCACCAGTACAGAGGTGTGACCGCTGGCGACACGTAGAGGGGTTTTCACCCCCCCGTGCCCCCCGGTGGTAGCAGTCACGCCTTCCACCGACGTTTGGGCTGACATCCCAGCCCGAGTAGATCCTGTTGTTGGCTCCATCTTCTTCATCATTTTTGGTTAGTTTTGTTCTTGGAAACCACCCCATAGCATTTTAGGCCTATCTGCCAGGCACCTCTAACCATGGCTCCGGACACAACAGCACCAGACTTTGATTGTCCGCATGTTGTTGCGTCCTTGCCTTAGCTGGGCCGTGTATTGGCCCGAGCAACAAGACAGTGTCTGACTCTGATGTTTGAGTCAATACACAGCCCATTGCCCAGCCGGCACCCTCGTGGAGGGTTCAGTCAGAGGGTTTGTGCCGGCCGACAATAGTATTAATTAATTTGTATTTCCTATAACTAGCTTAAACATTGTAAAAATGTGCGCATGAGAAATTATCACAATCATCTATAATTTTCCATTAACATCACACATGAATCTACCATAATCATTTAAGTATTTTTGGCAACAGCGACAGCTCAACAGCTCCTGCATCGAAGGGCCCTACGACAGCATGAAGCGGATTTTGTGAGTGAGTTAAATATTGAACCACCCAGTATGTATGTATAAACAATAATGATTATAGATAGTCAATTACGTCCACGTACCGTCATGTGCTAGAGGGTAAAGTTTACGGCGGTATGTATAAGAATGATGGTCTGAATTAGTTCCCCGTGCGCATTGAAATTTACTTAATATCTTAATTTCTAAATACTTGGTAAACCCAAGTCATGTCTTATCTTGAAATCCAAATTAAAATTTGTAATAAATGAAGTTTGTAAGCATCATGTACAACAAAACTCCCGTTTAACCGTCTCTTTATGGTTCGTCGCAGGAACAATAGGTATGCGATAGTTCAGCATCCACAATAAATAATATGTAGATTATACAAGGGGTGACCCAAACCATATAATAGCGTCACCAAGGCAGGGTGGGTAAAGAAGGGAGCACGTGTAACATGTAGTGCATCCCAATAACCCTATTTCGAATCAGTCGTCCATAACCCAGTCTATTAACCAAACCGACTTACATAGAACCTCTTTTTATTTTATCAGCTAGTTAGAAAGGTAAAAGTGCACTTAAATTTTGTTTTTATGAGGCCGTAGGACCAGATTAGGAAAGAACCCCGCCCCATCCGGCGAGCAGAAAGCCCGGAGCAAGAAGTGCACGAAGCCTAATCAGTCATACACAAGTTGAATTTCCTTCCGACTAAAAGCCCGAGTATTACGTAGTAGTACTCGGTCTAAGACGTTTCAACGCGCTTACTACATATATTTGACGATATTATCATTTTCTCAGCTTTATTACAAGAACATCTAACACACCTCAAATTAGTATTCAAAAAACTCGCAGCTGCAAATTTCAAAATACAAAATTGACCAAATCTAATTTTCTCAGAAAAGAAATTGAATACCAAACCCGAATAAAATTGAATCGATAAATAAATTCCCTTGCCCCAAAAACAGGAAAGCTATCAAATCTTTTCTTGGACTTTTGGGGTGTTATAGAAAGTTCATAAAAGATTTCGCACGAATAACTTAACCACTAACCAAACAATTAAAAGGTAGGAAACCCATTACTATAGATGATGAATTCCTTAAAACCTTCGACTTTTGAAAGACTTTACTTTCCAATGATCCAATCCTCCAAAACCCCGACTTTGACGCATCATCTGGGAAATCATTAAATGATATTCTACATAAAGGACCTACAGTTCAGAGCACGCTATTCTCTATACTGTTAAGATTCAGAACACACAAATACGTGTTCACAGCGGATATCGAAAAAATGTATCGTCAAATATGGATGAACCCAGAAGATCAACACCTACAGATGTTTTATGGAGAAGTGAACCATCGGAAGAAATAAAATACT